>WAAD01020010.1:15111-71526 GCA_013389945.1 Fregata magnificens | reverse complement strand
CGCTGCCCCCGGCCGCGCCCCCGCTCTGCGCCCCCTTCTCTCCCGCTCGCCGCGCTTTTTTACCCTTAAAACTGGCACCTCCGCCCGCCCCGGGAGGGCTGGCGAGGGGGGTGCGGGTGCGGCGCTCCGAGCCCCCTCGGGGGAAACCGGGGCTGCAAAAGCCCCAGGCGTCAAGGAAACTGTTCCCCGAGAAATCAGAACGCTTTGCTTTGTTGTCGTCGTTTTTGCTGTACCAAGCAAAATTTAAAAATACGTTTATTTCAGATACTCTACGGTCACGTCATGAGAAGAAAATGAGGTGTTTTGGTAGCATTTAGGGATTAGACAAAATTAGATGCTGGGAGTCAGCCCAGCTCGGGATGTGAACCCAGGCCTGGCCAGGCTGCTACTGCTTCTGTCTTTCCTAAGAAGCGTAGTCCCGGCTGCTGTCGCTGTCCCGGGCTCCTCCAGTCAGCGGTACTAGCTCTCGCTCGGACTAGCATCAGCCATATCTCTCTGTGTGCCTCAGAGTGCCAGAAGAAGTGAGCTTCCCTCTTCCCAGCCCCATCTCTGGGGTGAACTGGAAGGAAGGATCCTGCAGTCCAGCCCAGCACAAGGCCCAGCTTCAAAGAGGAGCACAGATAGCCCCACCCCTAGGGCATTAAGGTCAGGGCAGGCTTGGAGAGAGACTAGGCAGTTTGAGCTCTCCATCACCATCGGAAGGTTGAAAGCAAAATTTCACACGCTGTAGCCACTCAGCTGTGGCAAAGTGGCCTGTCCCACCCTGACGGCCACCCTTTCCTCCTTCATTGGTCACATGTCAAATGAGAGATAGGGGCTTCTCCCTGCAAAGAGCGTTTTGGGCACTGGATCTGCGTGGTAAGGACTAGCCTGGATCAGTTACCTGAGCTCTGGATTATAGTGCTGGGCATTTGCCATTGCCAGCAGGTAAATTTGCCTTTTTCCTGGTGGCTGTGGTAATCAGTCACCTAAAACCCAGGCGTTACAGCTCTTGTTGGTAAGTCCCTAATTCCTTTCTTCGATGCAGCACTTAGACTAGTTGTACTACAGTCAAAATAAGAGATTGCCATTTACTTTGGAGCAAGCAGAACAGATTCCATTCCAGCTCCCATGTGAATCTGAATTTATAAAGAAACAGTGTCCTCAAGGTGGCCAAACTCTGGCTGCAACTGGTAAGAGGAAGAACACCTTGGCATGGGGCTGCCACAGGTGACGTGCTGTGCCATTTCTTACCTCTGCTGCAAGTGGCCCTGCACCCACCTCACTGTTTCTCATCTGTTCGGTGAGTGAGCGTGGGTCCAGTGCACTCTAGGCTTTGCATCCTGCTGACATTTTTTTCTCAACATCATGCTGCAAGTGGGATTGCTTCCTGGCCACTAGCAGGCAGTACAGGGGAAGGAGCACATTTCCACTATCGTGAGCTGCAGATTCACAGTTTAAGGCATGAGCCCAGGAATTACAAGTCCTGGTACATTTTTTTTTTTTAACGCTGGAAGAAAACATTAATTTCTTTTTTTTTTTCCCCACTTCTCTTTGGTCTTCAGGAGTTCTGTCGCTATTAGACAGGAGAGAAAGAAAAAATCTATTTTAGATGTTTTGTTCTATTGTGGCAGTACCAGCTGGTCTGCCTGTACTCCGTGCTGTACGACCAGGATATTTACGGTCTTGGCTTACTATTGCATCTATTACAGCCTGAGTATAATTTTCACTGTATGCAATGAATGTTCACCCAGTTTTCTAGGCTCTGCTTCTATGTCACCTTGATTAGTCCCTTACAATCAAGCATAGCTTGGGTGAAGCGTTTTATCACACCAATGAATTAGTGTGGTACAAAATGCAGGCAATGGATGATCAGGCCCTTGGTCTCTGTTATATTCCACAAATTGCCCTCCTGCCTACCTCTTTATTTACTTTTCTCGCTTCTTTTGTTTCTAGAAGCACAGAAGTTCAGAATTGCTCTTAGATAATGCATGTTTCTTTTTTCCGATTTCCGGGGACTTAATTCAGATGCGGATCCTACTGAAGCCAGTCCCAAATTCCTGAGTCAAAGTTAGTTTTGTTAGGCATCAAAGGCTGAATCACTGAAAACGTACGCCACCTAAAATGAATTATTTTGGAGGCCTAGAAAACCCTACTTCATGTAAGATATGGAAGAGAAAAGGAGTTGAAGGGGTGGAAGTGAGTGGGTTTGGGATTAAGGGAAAGGAATGCCGGCCTAATCTGTTAAAAATCCTCATTGATTTGACAGGAATGCCAGATGCAGTGGGCTGGCAGAGTCTGTGGGGACATCAGTACCTCTGCAACTCTGAATGAAGGTGCTTTATACACGTGGACAAGAGTCCTTGTTGTGGAGGTAAAAATTTGATAAAGGAGGAGGAATGACACAGCCTGGAGAGTCTTCATTTGCCCTTTGAGAGGAAATCTTTGTCTCTCTGCCACAGTCTTCCCTTTCCTTAACCCCTGTCGTGGTTTAACCCCAGCCGGCAACTAAGCACCACACAGCCGCTTGCTCACTCCCCCACAGTGGGATGGGGGAGAGAATCTGAAGAGGAAAAGTGAGAAAACTCGTGGGTTGACATAAAGACAGTTTAATAGGTAAAGCAAAAGCTGCGTGCGCAAGCAAAGCGAAACAAGGAATTCATTCACTACTTCCCATCGGCAGGCAGGTGTTCAGCCTTCTCCAGGAAAGCAGGGCTCCATCACATGTAACGGTTACTTGGGAAGACACACACCATAACTCCGAACATCCCCCCCTTTCTCCTTTTTCCCCCCAGCTTTATATACTGAGCATGATGCCATACGGTCTAGAATATCCCTTTGGTCAGCTGGGTCAGCTGTCCCAGCTGGGCTCCCTCCCAGCTTCTTGTGCACCTGGCAGAGCATGAGAAGCTGAAAAGTCCTTGACTAGTGTAAGCACTACTTAGCAACAATTAAAACATCAGTGCATTATCAACATTATGCTCATACTAAATCTAAAACACAGCACTATACCAGCTACTATGAAGAAAATTAACTCTATCCCAGCCAAAACCAGGACAACACCTAAGAGATTTTTTACAAGTGTTAAGAATTGCTTACCTAAATAAGGGTTTGCAGACTCAATTCTCAGTTTTTCTTCTAACTAGGGCAGCCGTTGGCTTCTCTTTTGGACACTGGCAAGGTGCTCATAAATCCTTATGAGCAGCAACTGGAATTTCTCAAGGACTTGACCTTGTCCCATTTTCTTTCCTTACCTTTTCCTTTTGCAGCTTTCCATGGAGAGCCCTCCCCACACTGGGTTTCTCTGTCTCTTTCCCATACCTAGGACTATGTATCTTTTCCTCCTCTCTCCTAGTTTTACAAAATCTCAAGGTGGATTATGTGATAGTTGAGCAATGTTTTATCCTGGGATTGCTTCAGTACAGAGCTTGTAGGAATTGTTTACAGTTTATAGAGTGATCCAAGCCATTCTTCATTAAATAATCCCTTGGAAATATTGTTTCTGATATTGTCTGTTTCTGCGTGTTGCACAATAGTATGTAAAATGAAGAAACAAGTAGCATAACTGTAAAACACAAAGCACTTGGAAACTTAAACAAATGCGATATCCTACTGTTTCAGGCTGCTTAAAATCGTTCAGGCGTTCTTATGTACCTCTGGAGCTTGACTCTAGTCTCAACAATACTGCTGTAAGTCAGGAAAATCACCATTAAAACAATAGATTACAATCAGAATTAGAGCCTGTAAGCCTCCGCGTTTACAACAGCTTGCTCAGATTACGTTTACACTGCAATCCAGCACGATGCAGAGTTACCGCGATGCTTCAAGTATCTAGGAGCAGAAGAAGATCTGCACCAGCCACTCAGTCCAAACACAGTGCAACCCGCAGGCAGCCGGCTCTGTGGCCACCGTCTGTGCTTGCTGCTCTGCACCATGTTGATGTGCCTGCTTACTCCGGCTTATCTACACGATACTGAATTGCTCAGTGTTAAAACTAACCTGAGACTGGGGTACCACGAGTGTGGATGATAATGAGATCATGTCTGATGCAGGTTCCTGGTTTTGTTCAGTTTGGCAGCTTTCTTGTGATGCCAAGCATGAGATGTAAGCAAAATACAAGAAGCCACAACCTCAGTGCCGCTCAGAGTGCCAGCCATACATAAGAGCCAGCTGTAGCTCCGTGATTCAGGGTTACATATTTAGGCCGCTCACTGTGGCCTAAAATAAAGCGTTTGTGGTATGCTTTTTAAAGCATATGTATTTGTGGTTACATATAGCATTCTTAACCTTCATTAACTTGCAGCTTTCCTTGGACTTTCACTCTTCCCTGCATTCCCACTGACTTCCCAGCTCACATTTTCAATTCTCCCTTGCTATTGAAAAGCCTAAATTGGGCTCCTAATTTTGAGCCAAATTCCCCCAGCTGCTGCAGGAAGGCAAGAAACCTACCAGTACTTGCTAGGGCTCAGCTCAGTGCTAGTCTGAATTGTAGCCTCTCCATCTGTTTGCATTTTCCATGTTACTTGTAAATTAAGGGCATACATTATGGTGTGCTTCCACACAGGTAACACACAGGTATGATTACAGAAAATGAGGACATAACGTTATACTTAATTCAGGCATCAAGCTCGATTATGAAACTGTTTTAATTTTGCGTTGCCAAATTCCTACAATATTTCTTTCCAAAGTTTGCTGTCTTTTCTTGACAGTATTAGAGGAAACCACATCACTAAGTCTTTTCTGAGAGGAAAACACAGAGCTGGTCATTTTGTGGCTACCCTTTGAGAAGCCTTTTTAAACTGTCTTCTGCTATAAGGCAAAAGAGCAAAATCTAATTTACACACTGTTGGGCACTCATCCGTGGCATTTTGTGTGTGTCTTTGTATTTACACTATACAAATGCTCTTTATTAAAGTACTCTGAAAGAAGTACTTTAATACTGTACTTTAATACTGTGTACTCTGAAGAAGATGGACAAAACAGCAACATTTAGGAAAGTTTAGACACTGCTCAAGATGTGCATTATTGTATCTATCCTCAACATGTGATCTGTGGGCAAACCGTTGTGCTTGCTCACTCTCCCTCTTGAGCAAAGGGGCTCCCTGGGGCACCTGGCAGCTTTGCATCCTCACACTGTTTCTGAGGTTTGCAGAACCAAGAGCTGTGTTGCCAAGGTCCATCTTTATTCTGAAGTGTAGAAACCTTATAGTCTGTATGACGTGCTAGGCCACTCTAAAGCGTAAAAATGATAACATTGCTTAGGGCCAATATTGTTAACACCTTAAGAAGCAGTAATATTATATTTCTCATTCGTTTTCCAGACTTTATTGGGTGTTGTATTAGTAGCGGTAATACGAAGTTTGTAGCGCACTTGCTTTGCTAACTCTTAGAGTTTAGTATCTGCCATTTTAGAAAATGCCAGTGCGCTTTGCATGTATGCCCAAGCGTAGTGACGGATGCTAGCTCAAAACAGCCCTGGGCTACAGCTGAAAGCAAAGTCTACTTCACTCACAGGCAGAAGCATATTCTGTAGGGGTGAAGGTTTTGAAGATTTACCTGTGAAGTTGTACAAAGTCTTTAATACAGATGTGCAAAATATGATTTTTCAGAGTTTGGAAATTTGTCCAAATTTGAGTGAATTATCAAGGGAAGAGCAAAAGGCACAAATGTGGGAGAAAAGACATTACCCAGGCAAATGCCAAGCTCCTGCTTTAGAGCTTGAGGCTACAAAGCTTTTCAAAGAAAAGGCCACAACCATGGTTTAATAGGAACACCTTTTCCTTATTCTGATAAACGGGTTCAACTGGTTTTGGACTGAACATTTCTAAAAATTACAACCTAAACCATGGGTTTTTCAGGGATAGAAAATTTCAGGCCAGGTGATTAGAGTTGGACAAATTTATATGTAAAGGAAGACCTGGAGTTTCCAGCTAGGGGAACTCTGTAGGCACCATGACTCTTCTGCACAGAGAGAGAAGATGGTGAAGCACGGATGGTATGAAGAACCTTACAGTTCTTTGATGAGAACATGGGTTTTCCTATCTTGTGTCCTAGGTGTCCTAGTCATTGATTAGCCCAGCCTATGAATGTTCGGCTCACCACTTCCCAAGCAATAATTTCCCATGATACAAATATTGGTCATTTGGGTTCTTCAGTTTGTATTACATGTGTACCATCCTTTGGTACCTTGACAGCAGAACAACTCGTCAAAATGTTAAAATAGGCAACACAATTTGAACTTACTAGCCTCTGGAGCAATCCAAGTTGAATTTCAGAATTCTCCTTCCTTCAGAGAATAAACCTGGTTATATAGTGGGGGATGCAGGTCTGATCTAGGTAAGAGAGCTGCACAGAGGTGTGAGCATTACTTTGTCCCCTGTTATGATACCTTCAATCTTGCTGCTTAAGGGGGTTCTTGGACTGGGCTGCAAACATCTAAGAGTACTTCAGAAGGGGATGCCAGGGGTCTAGTATAGTGTGTGTACATATGTGTATATATATGCTTTCTCTTTTGGAGTCAGACTAGGACTCTTGTTGGAGCAGAGTGTCAAGTACAAAAGGCAGGTCTTGGCTACCTGTGCTCATTCAGTGTTTGCACGGGGCTGGCAGCATGTGTCTCCCTTGTTCGGGCTCCAGTTCTAACTTCTGAAAAGCCTGTTCTCCTTCTCTGCACGTTCAAGTGGATACACCAAACTTGCTTGCGCTATTAGGCATGGACTCCATAGGGTCTGGGGTAATTTCTTGCCCAAAGGATTGAAATTTTATAATGGGAAGTTTTCAGCATTTAAAAAAAATATTATCCTTAGTATTGCTCCTTTCAGGTTTTCAGGTGCTCTGAGAGAGGAGTTGGTGCTGGGTACAACCTGATTGTTGAGATGGCAGCTGAACTGAACAGGAACACAATAATTTGTGCTTCACGAGGGCTTTCCCTAGCTTTTGATCATGAAGAGACAGGCCTTTAGCTGGGACTTCCCAAAGGAGATTCATGTCACGGACCTAAGAAATTTCATGTCAGTCAAGGAGTTGCTTGTAAATGTCACCCCTTAGATTGCCCTGCTCAAATGAGCGAGGGAACGTGCTCACCCCCCTTCTCCCTTCCATTACTGCAGGTCAATAAAATGGTGCATAGTATTTCTGAAGAAGCTGCAGAGTGACAGATTTTCCACCAGAAACAGTGGTTCTGGCTACATTGGCTTCACTGAAGTATCCTGTCAGATGGAAATCCAAAGCAGGACCTTCAGTGATTTGGTTGCTGAAGCTCAGCTGAGGAAACACTTGCACGTCCCTCTGCAGCAGGGCATTCTTGGCTTTCTCTGCTCTGCTGTGCAAGGGTTTGGTGTATTTGCCTCCAGCAGTAACTGCATTTCAGTGGTAAATGAAATGACTCAAATTCTAGGGACTGATATGTATGTGGGTAATAATCTAGCCTATAAAATTATTCACGCTCTTCCCTGGGGTATGGGAAATGGAAGTTGTTTATTTGTGCATTTTTTAATTTGCAGAAAGACTTGGAGAAAGTATATTCAAACCAAGGGAATAAGGGAAACTCCCTTTGTGGTATGTGTGGTCAATGATGGAAAATTGAGCTTAGGAGATTTTTACAGTATTTCATGTAAGGGCTGCAATCTTGATCAAGACAGTTGACTCCTCCTGTAAGACAAATAATAATAATAAAGATTTCCTCTAGCCCTCAGTAAATTCGGCAGGGGGAGAAAACACTCTTGAGACATACAGATTGCTCCTAGCATTTGGAAGCAAACCCAAGGAAGTGTCTGTTTCTGAGCCATTCAGGTCTTCTAACCTTCAGCAATGGCAGATCAAAGACCACAAGGGAAACAGACTGCAGGTGCCAGTCAGGGCAGGTTTTGTCTTGTCACAGCACTCCGGGAAGAGGCATTTGCTGATGTCTGTTAATCTCATGGCACGCCAAGGGAGAAAGACAGAAAAAAATTGCCATAAATTCTTCCCTTTCCCAAGCAGCCCACACCCAGGCTCAGGGTGGCTGCACGAAGGCTTGCTGGCTGCCTGCAGGAGGGAGAGCAGTGCGGGAGCCTGCGCCCACCCTGGGGCGGCAGGACGGATCTGGGGTCACCCTGCGGGGTGCTGGCTTTGCCAGGGAATAGGGGATGAAGCAGCCACAGAAGCAGCACTGCACTGGAGGTGCACCCTCGTGGCAAAGGTGAAAGCAGTGGTAGCTGAGACCATGAGAGCAAAGGTCTCCCAAAGAAAAAAGCCCAAAGTCCATCTTGGCCGCTGTCCTCTCTGATAGAAACACTCTCAACCTACAGTCAAGGAGGAAGCGTAAAACGCTGTGCGGGGCACCGTGGGGAAGAGGTAGCAGCAGTGGAGGTAACAGGGCCCTTTACCAGATGCAGGGAGAAGGCAGGATTAGGCACAGCTTGGGGCGCTGTAGGGGATGGCTTTGGCCGAAATCCAGGTTTGCCCCTGTCTTTCTTTTGAGGTGTAAATAGCATGCAAGGAGGCTCCTCTCAGTGGCTTCCCTGTGAAGATAAATAACCTGATCCCCTGGTTATTATCCCCCTGCTCTCCTCCCCTTCCCCCTGACTGACTTTGATTATTGTAACTTTACATGCGCTTTTAATTTGCGTGCAGGCAAGTACAAAGGCACAACCGGATATACCTGTTATTTGCCAATGACCTGAAAGAGTATAGTTTATGTTAAGCCTTGGGTTATGGTAAGGTTTGCACGCGATTCCTCAATATACATGCTGCAGGCAACTGATGGATGGAGGTGATGGAGGGTGGAGGAAAGTTTTAAAGTGACAGAACCTGATTTGGTTCCTACTTAATCCACCAGTTATGTAAAGGCCTATATATTGCAATTTTGTGTAGAGCCCAAGTCTTGCCCTCTGTTCAGGCAAGGAATGTATGATCACGTTATCCTGGGTGTAGTTTGCTCATGGCTGCTCCTGCAGCTGATCTGATGAAAGCTGTATGAAAATTAGGCAAAAAAGGCAGGTAGGATATTTACACCTCCCTGTATGTACATACTCTGGCATGGCAGGGAGAAGATTGGAGGTGGAGGAGGAAGCTACAAATGAGATGATTCGTGGCAACGGAGTCAGTGCTGAGTGTGCAGGGATGCAGCACTACTGAGGTGTGGGCGCCTGTGATGGAGAGGGGATCCACATTTTGTTGCAGGGGTTTCAGCCCCCTATACTGCTTGGAGAGAGTTCGTTTGAGCTAGCCTCCCTTAGCAAGATTTACAGAATATCCACCACTCATGGGTTGCCTGGTCCTTCAGGAGAGGGAGTATTTAGCCTAGTAGTTACAGCAGATGACTGCAAGGAGATGTGGGGTCCAGTGCCGAGCCTGCACACTGACTTGCTCGCCCTTGAAAGTAACCACAGAGAAAGCCTAGCGACATTTTTTTAAAATTTCATTTCGGTGATTCCACGTCAGATTAGCTACGTCTTCAAGCAGAAAGGAAGTGTTTTTATCTGCCAGACAAGTAAACTAACCTTGAGGTCTGACACTTGAGTGGTTTTATTTCTGGTATGTGTCTTAACCCAGTGTTAAAGGCTGCACCAAACAAATTAATTAGACATTTCATTTGAAGGTTCAGGAAAGGGAAAGGATCCCGTTCATCCTCCACACCACCTCTTATCTCCAGGGAAGTGAGAACAACATGAGTTAAATGCAGTTTTATGGGACATATGGGACAGACTTTGCTACTCACACTTCCCTCAGAGACAGCGCGACAAGGTACAGAGAGTCAAGTGCTACTCTTACAAATGAGGCCATAAAATCATTGTTAAAATAACAGAAGACAAGATGGACCTAGTGTTACAAGAGCGCTGTGTAAGTTTATGTTTCTGGACATAAGCACATTTAACCTTTTCTGTTCCTCAGCTTCCCCATAAAATCGGGAGTGATAAGGGTATGTGGATTCACCTACTATCCGTTCTACTGTTCTCTAGCCTGTTAAGATAGACCTTGTACAGCCAGCATCCAGGAAAATGATGTTTAAATTTGTAGGATAGTGATTGAGGGACTGAGTTTTTACTCCTATTTTTAAGTCGAACAAACCAACGTTGCCTTCCATCTTCACAAGCCCACAGTACAGCAGGCAGCCATGGTCTGCTTGTGAAAGGCATTTGTCTGAAGTAGCCTTGAAAGTAAATCTGTTTTCTTTTCTCCACTCTGCTCTGCTATTTCTCGCTTCCTGTTTGCATCCCTGATCTGCCCTTTTGAGGAATTCGTTTTATTTAAAAAAATCTTCTTTTCCTTACTAGTTTATTGTTTACCATCATGTTTTCCAGTTCTAAGCATCCAAAATACGTAATACGTTTGAATATCTTCACTGTTATTTTTCCCCATTTGTCCTGATACTCTGGGTAGGGAAAACTCACGTGTAATAGCAGCTTCACAGAGGTCATGAACTCTTAAACACATGGTTGGTCTTTCTGTGGTCAGTATATTTCTGAAAGCTAAAATGTATGTACAGACTTGTTCTGATGAAGAAAGGTTTCCATTTTGTTTAAAAAAAAATAAAAGAAGAATCACATATAGCAGTCCACAGCCTGATTTTTAAATAGGTTTAGCAAAATTATCTAGTGTTGCTGTAAGTACTGATGCACAAAACAAACCCTTAAAGTGTTGTGCGCTCAAAAATCTGAAGGAGTGTAAAACTGTCTGCTCCAGCTCTGGAATAAAACATTCACAACAGCAAACCCTGTTGTGACAGGGTTAAACAGTCAGGAAAGGGTTACAGGCTGCCTGCTTGTCACTTGATTCAGCAGGGGTTTAGGTGAAGATGTGTGCCCTTTTTCTGGCATGGAAAGCCTGGGAGCCCCTGCAGCTGGCTTTGGATGAGGGAATAACTTTGCTTTGTGTTACTTTATGAATTTGATGTTTAGATAATACACTGTATCCCGGAGCGAAAGCTGAAGAAGACTTGGGTATTTCTGTGCCTTGACCTTTCCCTTTCCCCTGGCCAAGAAAGCCCACCAGCGTACAGGCTGTGAAAGAGCATGTGACAAGCACAGTAAAATATTTTCCTTTTCCTTTATTAAAGTGATCCAGTGTTACGTTATCAAAAGAGAATTGTGAGGAGGCAAGTATGAAGAAGTTGTAAAGAAGCAGCAGGCTCACGTTTCACTTGTACATGCAAGAGAAAGTCCTGCTGAAGATAATGGGGTTTTTGATGAAAGTGATTGAGATTGGTTCGTGATCTCTCCCTAATACTCAGCATTTGCAATGCTCATGTTGCAAAGCTGTGGCTGCTGGAACACGGGGTACGTCTACTGAAGATTTTGAATTCCCAGATAGGAAACCTCACATTAGATCAGGGGGACAAACCAGCTACTGTGACCTTCAGCTGCATAAGGATCATGGAAATGGATGCTGAGCCTGAAGCAGTGCACATGTAAAATACAGTAGCAGTAACAATCTGCTTCAGTGTTATTTACTGTTGCTGTTTCCGTAGCGGGCAGAGCTCTGCCTGCATGGCACTTACTGCTGCTGAGCTAGAGTGGAGTGGGAAGTCACTTCCTGAAAGAGTGCGTAGTCCAGGTGTGAGAGAGGAGGGAGATACAGATAATCTCTGTAGGTGTTTAAGCAATGGTTTCAGTGCATGAACAGCTTCAGTGTTTATAACACCTGTGGAAAAAGTGATGGTGCCAATCTTATATTTTTTTGCATGGCAGATTTCTTAAAATGCTGAGAAAATAAAAGTTTTGAAAAATGTTGATAAATTCAACATTTGCTAAATTATCCCCTTGACTTAAGCAACATACTTTTCCTGAAGTTATTCCAGTCAAGAGAAATGATGGGCCATTTGGTGTAAGTCAGTATTTCCACACTGATTCAAATTAGAGAGGAAGGCTTCGGCGGGCTGGGAGTATAGGAAACAGGCTTGGTATCCCAAGTGATTTGAGTATACTGCAGGGAAGACTGGACACCAATAAGATGAAGTAATAAAAGTGCAGAGGACTAGTCACAAATGAGATTGGTTCATGGTATCTATCTATTAGTCAGTATTTTCAATGCTCATGCCCCTAAGCGGCAGCCTTGCCTGAGAAGGCAGCCTCTGCACAAGCATCAGGGAGGTTGGTGTCATGACAGATCACAAATTAAACAGAAAGTGTGGGGATGTTGCAAAAGGCAGATGTCAGTCTGCGATGGATAAGAAGCAGAATAATATGTATTATTATTATTAGGGCTGATTGATAGAGCTTTAAACTAGATTGGAAGGGGGAAAGGGACAATACCAGGCTAGTCAGTGATGAGCAACAGGGTGGCACGCCAAAGTTCGAGGAGCTGCATGCTAGTGAGATTCTTCAGACTGCTCCACATGGCGATGGGCACAATGAACCGCACTTGAAGTGTTTCTACATGAATGCACGCAGCATAAGGAACAAGTAAGAGGAACTAGAAGCCTTGGCCCAGTCCCAGAGATATGACATCATTGGCATAAGTGAAACTGGTAGGATGAGTCCTGTGACTGGTGTGCCGTGATGGATGGTTACAGGCTCTTCAGGAGGGATAGGAAGGGCAGGTGAGGCAGGGGGGTGGCATTGTATGTAGTGGAGGAGCTGGAATGCACGGAGCTAGCAGTTGGCGATGGCACAGTTGAGAGCCTCTGGGTAAGGATTCAGGGACAGGCAAATAAAGTGGATGTTGTCGTGGGAGTCTACTATAGGCCACCCAGCCAGGATGATGACACTGATGAGTTATTCTTTAAGGGACTAAGGGATGCCTCTAAGTCATCTGCCCTTGTCCTTATGGGGGACTTCAACTTGCCAGATGTCAGCTGGAAATACCAGACGGCTGGTACAAACAGGTCCAGAAGATTCCTAAACCAACTGGACGATAACTTCTTGGTACAAGTACTAAGGGAACCGACGAGGAAAGATGCCTTCCTTGTCTCGTGGGTGAAGTGGCGATTGGTAGCTGCCTTGGCCACGGCAACCATGAAGCAGTCAAGTTTAAAATCTATGGTAACAGGAGGAAAACTGCCAGCAAGACCTCAACTCTGGATATGAGGAGAGCAGAATTCAGGTTGCTAAGGGAACTACTTAGTAAGGTCCCCTGGGGAAAAGCTTTTGAAGGTGTTGGGGTCCATCAGTGCTGGTCACTTTCTAAGTACCACCTCCTAAGAGGACAGGAGCAGACAATTCCAAAATGTAGGAAGTCAAGCAGGCGAGGCAGAAGGCTGGATTGGCTGAGCAGGGATCTTCTTCTAGAAATAAGGCAAAAAAAGGAAGTATATGGCCAGTGGAAGCAAGGTCAGTGGACATGGGAGGACCACAGAGATGCTGTTCGCCACTGTAGGGAGGAAATTCGAATGGCCAAAGCTCAATTAGAGTTGAAGCTGGCCAGTACTGTGAGGGACAAGAAAAAAGGCTTTTTAAAATACGTTAATGGCCAGAAATAACATTGGCCCGTTACATGAAGAGCATGGTCACCTCACAAACAGGGACATAGACAAAGCAGAGAGGTTTAATGCTTTCTTCACCTCGGTCTTCAACACCGATGGGCTAGAGAACCATGACTGTGATAAACTCCCAGTCAACCTTGAACTTGTGCGGGACTTGCTGCTCCAGCTGGATCCCTATAAGTTGATGGGGCCTGATGAGATTCATCCGAGGGTACTTAAAGAGCTGGCGGATGTCATAGCAAGACCTCTCTCAATGATTTTTCAATGCTCTTGGGAACCTGGAGAGGTCCCAGTTGACTGGAAGCTGGCAAACGTTGTCCCAGTCTTCAAGAAGGGCAACACAGATGACCCCGGTAACTACAGGCCTGTCAGTCTCACTTCTGTGCCTGGCAAAATTATGGAGAAGGTAATTCTGGGAGTTATTGAAAAACACCTGAAAGACAATGCAGTCATTGGTCCCAGCCAGCACAGATTCACGAGGGGAAAGTCCTCCTTAATAAACTTAATTTCTTTCTACAACAGGGTTACCCACCTAGTTGACCAAGAGAAGCCAGTCAATGTAATCTTTTTGGATTTCAGTAAAGCTTTTGATACTGTCTCTCACAGTATCCTCCTGGACAAAATGTCCAGCATAGAGCTGGATAAACATATAATGCAATGGGTGAGCAACTGGCTGATGGGTCAGGCTCAAAGGGTTATACTAAATGCAGCTACATCGGGCTGGCGGCCAGTCACTAGCGGGGTTGCGCAGGGATCCGTCTTAGGGCCAGTACTCTTTAATGTCTTCATAAATGACTTGGATGAAGGACTTGAAGGAATACTAATTAAGTTTGCTGATGACAGAAAATTGGGAGGAGCTGTTGACACTCTCCAGGGCAGAGAGACCCTGCAGAGAGATCTAGACAAATTAGAATGCTGGGCTCTCATACCGACCGTATGAAGTTTAACAAGGGCAAGTGCCAGACTTAGCACCTGGGGCGCGGCAGCCCTGGATGTACATACAGACTGGGGAACGAGAGGCTGGACAGCAGCCTCACAGAGAGGGATGTGGGGGTTCTGGCCAACGGCAAGTTGAACATCAGCCAACGGTGTGCCCTGGCAGCCAAGAGGGCGAACCGTGTCCTGGGGTGCAGCAAGCACTGTATTGCTAGCCGGTCGAGGGAGGTGATTGTCCTGCTCTACTCTGCACTGGTGCTGCCTCACCTTGAGTACTGTGTGCAGTTTTGGGTGCCACAGTATATTAAGGATACAAAGCTACTAGAGAGCATCCAGAGGAGGGCCATGAAGTTGGTGAAGGGTTTAGAGGGGAAGCCATATGAGGAGCTGCTAAAGTCACTTGGTTAATTCAGCCTGGAGAAGAGAAGACTGAGGGGAGACCTTATCGTGGTCTACAGCTTCCTCACGAGGGGAAGAGGAGGGGCAGGCGCTGATCTCTTCTCTCTGGTGACCAATGATAGGAAGATATGCCAGGGGAGGTTTAGGTTGGATATTAGGAAAAGGTTCTTCACCCAGAGGGTGGTGGAGCACTGGAACAGGCTCCCCAGGGAGTTAGTCACGGTGCCAAGCCTGACAATATTCAAGAAGCATTTGGACAACGCCCTCAAACACATGGTGTGAATTTTGGGGTTGTCCTATGCAGGAGAGGAGTTGAACTCGATGATCCTTGCGAGTCCCTTCCAACTCAGGACATTCTGTGAATCTATGATTCTGTAACACACGGGTGGTGACTGTAAGTCTCTTCCTGGCCTGATGAAGTCACAGCAGGGGAACTCTAATTTAATTTAAGCACTGTGTTCAAGAGACATGTGGACAGACTGGAGGGAGATAAGAGCAGAGCAGCAAGAACTATAGCAAAGTTTAAGAGATGGAAACTCTTTGGCTTGCTTAGGCGGATAAGGACTTCAGTATTTAGGTGGATGTCTAAAAAGTAATGAGGACTGAGGCTTTTTTCTAGCTCTAATGGATGTATGGTCAAAACTTACCTGATCATTACACAAGATTTAAACACTAGGAAAAACTTTGTACCAAGACAACAGCACTGGAAAAGGCTACTTGTTGGAGGTTTTGGCAAGTTAGAAAAATGTTTCTCTGACATCATTGGTGTGTACATGGTTTTACCTTGTTTTGATGGGGGTGAATGAGTTTGACTGTGTCCCATTTCAGGATTGTTGTGGCCTAAGATGGCTTTGTGGAGCAGGGATGATGGTGGCCCTGGTGCACTTTTATGCACTTTGATACACTTTTACCAAGCACTGCAGGTGGAAGGCAGCCAGGGAGCTGCCTGCTCTGTGCAAGCCCGTACACCTCTTCTCTTGCATGGGTCTAAAGTTGACTCTTCTTAGTCCTGGTAATGCCACTCATATCTGAGTGCTTTTTCAATCCTGTTAGTTGGCAGTCTTGTTAGATGATTTTATTGTGATCTTTAACGTTCCCATTGATGAGCATTCCTCCTTTCTGGTAAAGATAACAACTATAACCCCTTCATTTAACTCTCCTTTAAGCTCTTATTTCTTGGAAGCCAAAGAAGTAGTGCAGCAGGCACACATCTCTCTGGCCAGTCGTCTCCCAGCACGCTGAGCTGTAGGATCCCTGGGTGCACATGAATGCCACCTTAGTGCGCTACCAGATCCTCTGGCAGGACAAACGTCTTCTGACACAGTTTTTACACTTTATGCCAGATGTGTAAGGAGATATCATACCCATAAGAGCTGTATGAAAAAAAATCCTATCTAGTCTGGCATAAACTCTGCATAGGTGACCATATCTCTTCAGAGTATTCTGGACTAATCTGAACTGACAGAGCGAGCTTGTAGCAGTTTTACATAGCCCAGGTATTTTAGATCTATATTCCAAGTATACTTCCCTTGTGGAGTTGTATTATCGAGTTGTAGCCTGACTTGTTCTGTATGGTACGTAATTCTTACTCTTCCACCAAGGTCAGCTGAAATTATTATTTCAGCAGGTAAGTACGTGGATTCTGTTTACTAAGCCCGCATCAGGCATTTTAAAATGGGTTGTTTACTGTGGTTTTAATGTATCCCTCCTTGACATATTTTGCTCTACAGCACCCTTGCTACATATTACAGGATGAATTTTGAGTGGGCTCTTCACTATTTGCTCTTGCTTTAAGATCTAGGCAACTGTCCAGATTATACAGCAAAACAGTTTGTAATCTGGAGTAAGTATCTCTGTCAATCAATTGTACTAAGCTATGGAGGAACAATCTAAGTGTAAGTAGTTACTTACCTCTAAATTCCAGCCAGCATCTGAAACAGATCACCTGGGGACGCAGATGTATTTGCATAAAAGTACACAGATCATAGTGATAACGATGCAAATAACATTTTTTGTGAGATAATCGCAGACCCTTTCGCAATCACTCCTACGCGTAGCAAGTACAGCACGCTTGTGAGGTGGGTAATTATTAAAATTCCGTTTTAGAGAGGAAAACACTGAAACAACACGATTAGGGACTTTCCAGATGCCATCCCTGACATTTTTTACTTGCTTGGCGGTAAAATCAAATTTAATTACTTCTGTTCCTGTACTTTATCTACAGACTCATTTTCCTTTTTCATACTTTTGCCTGGCATTACTTGTTATACCTAATATCATTTTACATTCAAGCAGACCCTTGCTAAGTGTTCCCACTGATAGATAACTCTTGACAGATATTTTCTGTCTTACTAAGAAAATGTGAGAAAAAACCTAAGCATCTTCTATACCAGGAGAAATAAGTACATGCACCCACTTCTGCTGTTTCCCAAACTTTCTTTTGACAAGCCAGGCCTGTATTAAAATCAGCTAGGCACCACACTCACTTCCATCTTAATGCCAAGTGATGAAGCTGACTGATGATACTGGCTCACCCTACTTGAAACATTTTCCTGGCACCTCTTATAAACTCTTTTGGGAAATCTGGCAACAAAACACAGGTTTAAAACACCAAATGTGGTAGAAAAATACTTGTGGCAGAAAATAGTAAACTCCACATGCAGTCAGGGAGTGCATCTTTTATTACATCTGTTAGGTATCACCTGGGACAAATGACTCCAGCTGTGCTGTGGATGTGGTCATGCCCTGATTCATGGGAGAAGAAATGTGTGCACGGCTCTCATGCAGAGACCTGGAGCCACAGCCTCGGCTGCAGATGCACCGCTCACAGTACCAGCAACGCATGCGTGAGCATCCAGAGGACACAGAGCTCCCCACTGCGACCCCTTGTTCCTAGGCTTTGTGTCCCCATATGCAAAGTGGAGCAGCCTAGGAGGTCAAGCGGCCGAAAGCTATAGCTGGAAATTGCAGAGAGGGAGTACAGAGCTGGAGCCATGGAGGACTGAGGAGGATCTCCAGGGATAACACAGCCCACCCTGCTCCTGCCAAGCCTACATCAAATATGCCTGTAACACTTCCAACAGATGTGTGCCCGAGCTCTCCTGAAAACCCTTCCCGATGGAGATCCCACTTTGTCCTTTGACAGTATGTCTGGGGCTTTGTCACCCTTTCCCAAATGTCACGCTTCAGGTTTCCTTCCTGGAGTTCAGACACATCACTTTTTATCCATCAGGGATCTGGAGAATAGGTTCTTCTGTCTGCAGCCTCTTACATACTTGAAGTCTGACGTGGTGTCTCCCCTCAGTCTTCTCTAGATGGAGCCCCCCAGCCTCCCTGTAGATTGTCTAGATGTATGGCGATTCTTGTTAATTTTTTTTCCAGGCACCTTGTTATTGCTCTATGTTATTCTTAAAGCCAGAGCCTAAAACTGGACAGAGTATCCCAAAAAGCACAAGTGAGTAGAACAAAAAGATTTTACTTTTTTTTAAGATAAATCTTGTGGCACACAACCCCAGGATTGCTATTTGTGTTATCTTGTGGCTCTCTTCAGAGCGGGAAGCAATTACTTTTCAATATTCTATGTCCTGCAGCAAGATCTTGTGAGGTAATGAAAAAGGTTGAACGAATGCAGTATGAAAAAGTTACAAAAGTTAAATATGTGGATGTGTAGCTACCTTTGAATTTCATTGCTTTTATTAGTTTATTATCATAACAGTGTTGTGATAGTTAAGAGTATTTCCTGTTCCCATGGGAATGACGCAGGGGTTTATGTGTCCCCAGGAGCAGCTATTTCTACTTTAGAAGGAGCTATTTTTATGATCTGCTTGGAAAACACTTTCAGTGTTCTTGACTTCTCCTCCTCATCTCCCAGCTAGTCTGTTCTGATGCTCGAAACAATACAGCAGTGTGTGAGTATTTGGGTAGAGTAGGACCATCTTCTTCATCAAAGTTATCTTTCATTTCTTTCCTTCAGAAACTGTCCATGTCATCTCTTCAGAAGGTACCTCCGGTGACTGTGGAACTAAGACGTTTCCGTGGCATATCTTTTGTCATTTAAAATATCTGCTCAGAAAGAGGGCAATTGTGAAAACTGGGCAGACATGCAAGACCCTAATGCAGAGTAGGGACTAGGATAAATTTCCTCTCTGAAGTTGATAGAAGTGCAGTTGCTCCGTGACCGTGGTACATTTCTCTGCTCATAGCTGATGTAGCGGACTCATTTAATTACTGCACCCAATTATCAAGCACTTTCCCTATTAGGCACATGAAATGTGGGATTGCTATGGAATTTGGTGGAAGTTACAAGGCATTTCTGTATGCCAGTAAGGTTCTTCATGTGTTCAGTCCCCACAAATCTTCTCTGGTTTAGCACACTCAGTAGCATTTCTTTTGACTTGGACCTTCTTCAGGAAAGATGGAAGGATTCAGGCTAAACCTGTGTGTTGACAGTAGACGAGTTTTTCCATGGTATATGTGGCCGATTCCTTTATTTTCACGAAAATTGTCTTCTGTGACAAAGCCGGTGTCTTCTAGCAGCAGAGGCATATGCTGCGATGAGAACAGCACCTTGAAAAGATTGCGAGTGAGAATGAAGACAAGAATCATTGGTAAAGAACATTACACTAAAAAAATACCAAAAAAACCCTTGGCTATGCTGTGGAAAGTTGAAATTATTAAAAAGTGAGATGTGTCATTTTTTTCTTCTAGCTACATGCAGCATGTGTTTCCCATGTCTCGGATTACAAGCAAATGTGAACTGAGGGTTTATGGTAATACCACCAAGGAAGTATGATATCATCTCCCCCACAGGTGGTAAGTCAGTTTTCCAAGGTATGTTTACACGGAGCATTTCAGAGCACTAGCACACACACGAGATACTTAAGCAATATCTGTAATTACAGAAGAGTTTGAGGAATAAACACTGTCTAGCCAAGTATGAGTTGTAAAACACCTTATGGCAAAATACGTGATGTCATTCATACTATCTTGATAAATACTTGTTAGGGCACGAATTTGAAGTTAAATGAAGCTGATAGTGTGGTTTATAAGTGTACAGCACGTAGATCTTATGTAATAAGCCTAGTCGTTAATAAGATAAATAGTCTGATAGTGCAGAAGCAAATTTGCTTATATTTTGACATTTGTAAGTCTGTATTTCAGGATGCTGGTCTGTTTTTATCTAAATTGTAAACCACAAACATAATAAATTGTACAAGATTACTAGAGGAAAAGTGGCAAAAACGAGCATCAGTCACATGCCCAGCTTGATACATTTATTTTCCTTTTGGGTCATCAGAGGACTGAATAACCAAAGATTGTTAATATTATTGAAGTATTAGCTTCCCTTTATATTCTTTGTGTTTATGTTTATTGAAACAATTTCATGCAGTTAAACAGGCTGGAAATGGCTCTTGCCTGCTAAGTCTATTTGCTATTTGTTATCTTTTACACAGGAAGCACATATATAAAATATGCACTTAGAAGGTGTGAAATGGAATAAAGCCGACTCTCTGTATGTCACTGCGGTTCCAGTGCCTGGCTCCAGGACAGATTCACGGCTGTCTTTCTCTAGGACCTGGGATATTTTGGTCAGAAAATGGTACAGAAGGGGAAGGGTCTGTGTCCTGTTGCCATTGCAGTGCTGGTCTCTCACTTTGTTTTTTGTTGCTGTTTTTTCACAGTCTGATCCCGTTCAAGTGTCTTAGCAGATGTGCTTGACCACCTACAGCCTTTTTGGCCTGTTTTCCTTCCTGGCTTTTCAAGCTCAGCTATTCATGAAATCTGAACTATGTGTTGATCTCTGAGGCTGTTCCAACTTCCCTTAATGCAGCAATTATTTAAAAGAAGTAGGCAGCAGTTCTGCAAAATATTTGTCCACATTTCTCTTGGATGCTTTCCTTTAATAAGCAGATGAGGAGAGCATCTGGTTTTAGCTAGTTTCCTGGGGAGGCAGGACAAGAGCAGGACTTGCTGATTGCACATATGTGTGTGTCTTAATGCTCCACAAACAGCTTTTGAACCTACTGGACTAGAGGGACAGAGATCCCCGTGGTCTCAGACATCCTATAAACTTCAGTCAAACTGGACAGAAGAGAAATGTATCATCAGAGGTTTGCTGAAGGGCAGGCTTCATCACAAGCTCATCCTTTGACAGTTCAACCGCAAGACACAAACCCACAGGGGCAGGTTCATTAGTTTCACTGCCACCACTCCTTGTAGGACTAATGAAAACGTGCACAGTGAGTAACATATGTCTCTTGGCCAGGAGTAAGGCAGTGCTTTCGTAGGTGATAAAGTCTTGAATCTTATGAAAGACCCTATCAGAGCATATTTCTCCCGTCTTCCACATCAGCCTCTTGACAAATTTGTTTTCTGGTTAGTTTATGCATTATGGAGCCCCACAGGGGTTAATACCGCACCTACTTTTTATGCATATATGTTGTTTCTCAGTCCAGCTTTCCACTAAAGAGCTATGAGGCATTGCTACATCGATCATTCTTCAGCACTCCTCCTTTCCTGATGCATCATGTTCTTCTCTTTCATGCTGTGCTGGAGAGAGAGCATCAATAGCACACAAGTTTTTGATCAAAAAACAACACTGAGCAAAACCAAAGTGATATTTTGCCAATTTTATTGTTTACGTGACAGCCTTTGCAGCTTCTGTTTATAATCTCTTTTTAATCTATAGAGCTGTAGCATTACTGGTATTTTTTTTCCTTCTTTTCATCTTCAAGGAGAAGTCTCTGACTGTCAGTCAGTCTTTAGACATGGCTTTCCCCAGTGGCAGCATCAAGTCCAATTGGATCCCCAGAGGGCCGAGGAAGGCAGGTCTCCTCTGTCCCCATCCCCTCTCAGTGGTGTGTGTGGGGCTGCATCAGAGCTGCTGGAGCACCCAGTGCCAGAAGGGACTGGCCTGGGAATGGACAAGGCACACAGCGGATATGTGCCTGCCTCGGCGTGCTGGTAAAAGTTGGTATTGCATAAGACTTGGGCAGTGAGTGCGCCTCGCAGCAGTGCAGGGGCAGGCTGCTTTCTAGGATCATTTGAGCCTTTTCTAACCTATTTATCCTGCAAATTTTAGATACTGTGAATACGCATACTCAGGACTTGGGCCATTGGCTTGGGTCTCCAAAGCAGGTGGTTTACCCAAAGTCTGTTGCAGTCAGCCCAGTCCTTTTTCCTCATGGCCTCAGACTAGTCAATCCCAAGTCATATTTTTTACAGTTGATACAACTTGCTTCTTGCTGGGGCACCAAGAAACTCATCTACAGCTATTAGAGAGAGATTTGCTGCCTGAACCCTTGCTCTCTGTCTTTTTGACCACTAACTGTGGTAAAGTCAGTAGGGATCCAGATCTAGACACATTCATCTCAGCTGCATTTTTTAATGAGAAAACCCTCTATTTCTGCCCATACTCCCTTATTACAACTTCAGAAGTAGCTGAATGGTTTCTAGTTTCAGATGAAGCTTTTGGTTTTTGCATTCTAAAAGAATATATGAGACCTCTCCAAATCACTGATGTTGCTCAAAGGAAAGAAGTAGCTCTGGGAGGAAAGTTAAAATAGCCTGAGCTGTGGAGAATCCAAGTATTTCAGCTTTTGTAATTTGTGACTCTAAAAATTGTGCATTGCATGAACAAGACATTTGGGTCCACTTTCCTGCTAAGGTTTTTGAGATGAGGACTCTCGCTTACAGTAAGTTTTATACCATGTAGTATAACCCATTCACGGTAGTTTTCAGTTCCTCAGTAATTCAGTATCTGTAATATGGGAAATCAGATTTTGCCGTGAAAAGTATTAAGCAAACAATGACACTTGAAATCTGAGTCTCTGCTTTCATTAGAACAAAGCTGGTATTCTCCTTAGCCCAGCATCATGGCATAATCACTATTGCTTTTAGGAAACACATTTCTTAGATGGATTTGAAACGGTCACATTGAAACATAACAATAACTAAAGAAATGTGTTTGAAAGATAATGATTTGCACAACTCTGCAACACTTGCCGTCAGCGATGCTTTAGAAGAGGAGTGAAGTTTGTAACTTGAAAGGAAAGAAGGCAGCGCTGGATTTAGAAGCATCTTAAGGGGACTAAATGAATTACTCATGTTTCATCCACTGACATCTGAGGTGGGAGCTGCTTTTATTAGTGACTGACAGCACAGAGACAGTCACCCAGGAAAGCACCTGATAGTCTAATTTACTCACTGCCTTCCTCGACCTGAGAACCAAGAAGTCTACAAGCAAACGATTTCCTAATGATGCCTCAGGCTGATGCATGAAAAAAACCTTGCTTTCTCTGGAACATGCTTAGTCCAGCAGTTTGATCTCTGTGTCTTTAGATATTCCTCACCAGGCATGATGTGTCGGTCCCTTTCTGATTGCAGAGGTAGCAAAGCTTTCCCAGTTTCCCCTCCTTGCACATGAAGAGGAGAAAGAGGCTGCTCCTGCCCCCTCCAATAAATCCAAGCTTCCACCAGGTGAAAAGACTGGAGCTTTTTCATTTGGGAGGGCATAAGCAAAAGGGAATGTGTAAAATTAGACAACATAGTAAAGTATTTAGAGCAGTTAGATTTGTTGGTTTTAGTACCTTTCTCACAACACAGGAGCAAGGGGACAGTCAGAGCAATTCCAAATAGATTAAAGGAAATGCATTTTAGGTAATGTACAGCTGAAACTTGAGAGTCATTGCCAAAAAACAGGAACTAGGCTCAGGAGTCAGCAAGACTGGGAAGAGGACTGGATACTTCTGTGAGTAGTGGGAATGTTCAGAGGCACTTTGAAAAGGCTCAAAAACAGGTTTAGAAGGGATGTAAAACCTGAGACAGTTGTGAAATTTGCACAAATCAGCCCTCTCAGCACTGAACTTACAACTTCAATGCTGTTCATCGTTTGATCTTTTGAGTCTGTAGATAAACATACCTGTCAAACCTCATTGGTGTTAAGCAACATATTAATTTGCCTGTGTATCAAAAGTGTGCCTCGCTGCTATGGGGTGCTGCAGTTTCATGGATGACACTTTGTCTGTGTCTAGTTTGGGTTTTTCCCAATCTTTGGGTTTTCAGTGTCATCTCCGAGAGAGAATTCAGCCTCTCCTTTTTCTTCAAGATTTTACACAGGTGGGAGAGCCTGTTTTCCTGTTGGAAATGTTTGTTTAGGAGATTTATTTGAGCAAGTCCTGAATACTTATCAAGTAAGTTTGTGGCTAGTCATTATTGGCATGGATGCTAATTGGTCACCTCCAGATCTAAGTGCTCCAGCTCCAAAAAGGAGGATTTTGTTACTTGCTGAGTCATTGCAGGGGAGATTTATTGATATGTTATTTTGTTCCTGTAAAGTTGTCAGCCTGCGAGATTCTCCCTCCCTGTTTTTCTCCCTCCGGGCAATTGCATGGTCACTGCTTGCTCCTTTCCTCCAATTTTTATCTGCTCAGGGCATGCCTCTTTTGAATGCAGGGGTTGTGTCAAAAGGTTAAGAAGGAATCTACAGGTAAGAAAAGGTGAAGTTCTCGTAGGAGAGGAAGGACCTGGCTGTCGTCCCCATGCCCCTCTGGTAAGACCAGAGGGAAGAGCCAAGAGATGTAGACCCATAGTTGTGTCATCTGTGTGACCCACATTGTGAAATCTAGACCGACAAGCCAGAAAAAAAGATGAAAGCTTGCTTTGTCACGTGGGAAAAAATACTTAGCAAACCATAGTGAGGCATTTCAGACTATCTTCTTATTCATTCTTAAACTGTTTTATTTCCTTCTAACATTAGCCATCAAACAAAATATTTGAAGTTTCTAAGAAGCACAGTTACTTTTTGCTTTGTAAATAAGAAAATAACTTATTCACTGTAGCTGTCTTTGAGATCTGTTTTTTGATTCAATGGAAAAGTGATGACAGGTGTTGTCACGCAGAAATTAATTCTTTCAGCATAACTGTCTGGGCTCTCGAATGATTTATTCCGTGTAAAGTATTTGGCAAAAATGAAATCTACTTAACCTGTTTAAACAACAAGGAAAAATTATTAAACTAAACTTTCCACGCTGCCTGCCTGTGCGATGCGGCTTGGAAAGCGGCACCCTCACCATTACAGTGAGCAGTGCAGAGGCTATTAAACTGATACTGGACAAGGTCTCATAATGGGGGATTTTCTCAGTGAGAAGAATGCCAGCGCTTGTTTTAGGCCAGCACCAAAATCATTGTTCTCGTTCTTGTTGTTGGTTTTCGCTGCATTAGAATAGATTACAGCCTTAAAAACAAAGGTCTTCATTCCCCATATCCATTACTTTGTTCTCATGAGAAGAAACCCGTGTCTGCCTGTTATAATAAACTGATGTGCCAGATTACAGTGAAGTTAATCGGAACTGACAGTATAATAGGAGCGATTGCAGCTTAAGTTGCAATAAATTTGTTTGTTTATAGATGGGATTTTGCAACAAGGAAAGTGGTTTATAAATCAAAGAGATCTCTCACCAAACTTACCTTACTGAGGAGTAAAACAACAGTTAATAACTAGAAAACAGAGCTGTTCTGAGAAAGCCATTTATCTTAATTTCTTTTGAAATAGTTGGTATGTGAGCGTTTTGTTTATTTCAGCCAATGCAGCATCGCCATTGTTTAATTCGGTCCCGCAGTCCCAAAATATTTATCCTACATCCTGATGACGTGTGAATGCCAGTTTCTTCCCTTCCCTTTTGCTTTTAGGAAATTTCAGTTTTTCTGGTTTCAGGGAAAACCTGGGCTGTCAAACCAGGAGACAAATGCATTTTCTAAATTCTATTATGTATATAAAAATATCATGAAATTCAAATCATTATTGTGACTCGGGTCCAACTCATGTTTTTTCCATTCTTGGGTTGGCAGTTTTGTTATTATTTGTCAGTCCCACCAAGATAGATCCCATCAGGACTGCTGTCTTGTCTCCATATGTCCCAGTCTTGATCTCTAATTTGCAACTTAATCATAGGAACAATACGGTCGTTATCATCTCTTGGTCACTGTTACTGTGCTAACCACCTTTGCACTCTTCTTAGCAAGGCATTTGGGATATGAGCAGATTTGCAGATATATTTAGAAAACGCTACCAAGAATTTTCATATCACTTTATTTGCTACTTCCAGAATATTAATCTTTTGCTTTTTGATGGGTGGACCTTGAATAGAGGCTTCCCACATAATTGCGTTTTACCCTTCTCTAAATCTACTGATATTGATTAATGGATATTTTAAATTATTTTAACAACTAAAAATCTTAAATGTGTACAGCAGAAAGCAGTGGTTTTCTCCCTGATGGGTTAAGAAATATGGAGCTGTATTAATACTAGAGGTTACAGCATTCTCCTTTCAGTGTAATAGACTATAGATCAGCACTTTGCAACTTGACCACAGGAAAGCTATCATCTCCTGCCTGTGGCTACGGCACCAGTCACCTTGGCTAACCACATTACCAGAAGCTAGAGGATTTTGCATTTTGATAATGTGCAATACATAGAAGGCAGCGTGGCAGAGCTGAGAAACGCCGCTGACGTAGTGCAGCAATTTGTAAAATATAAGAACTGAGAAAGAGAAGGACCTTTTGATTTTTGTACACTGAAAAACCCCAAACATTTCATTTAAAACCTGTAAAAATCTGAAAATGAGGTTCATTCTTATATTTGGTTGCTTGCCTTCACTGCTCCTAAAGGCAGCCTGCTCCAGAGCGGTCTCCTTCTGATAGTTAGCTTTGCTGGATCTTCCCCTGCCATGGTGCTCGCCCGTGGGTATCATATAGCAGCAACATCATACCTCACTTTTTCTTTTGTCAGGATAAAATCCTTCAGTTTTCTCTTGCTTTTTGCATTCCCCTTCTCTTACCGTCTTGGTGGCCCTTCCCTGCCCATCTCAGACTGAATTCATCTTTCCTGAACATACAGATAGCAAGAACTTTATATACCATTGTAACTGAGATTTTGCTCATCTATGACATTAGCAATAATATAGCTGTTGCTGGAAACACCCTTATTTTTTCTCGGCAGGTAATAATGAGAAATACCTCATCACATTCAGCATAATGCAGTGTAGTTGGCAGGATCCAGTGTAATATATGCCTCTTCATACCCTATTTCATAGGGCATACTGTCATCGCCTCTAAGAATCACTAGCAATAACTCACTTAGCCTTTTTTTAATGAATTTTAATTTGATGGTTAAGATTTGTAGTTAAGGACTGGATAAGCCCTGTGCCAACAGGCTCGGTAGCTGCCAGGCCAGAGAGATTGGGATAAGGTGTAGGCTGTGCCTCTCTGAAAATCGACAGCAAGGTTTCCCCAGGAAGCTCATTCTCAAGCTTACCCCAGGTTAGCACATTACATTTTTATTGCTGTGGTGTTTTGCGCTTATTAAAAATCTCCTTTGGAGTGAGCCTGTTAAAACCTGCCAGCAGCTCCTTCCCTTTGGCAGCTTCTGAGCCTGGGGTGCTCTCGGCTTGCTGGTCTGTGACTTTGTGGTGTACGCAACCTGTCCTGGATTTGATTTAACCCTGCCAGGAAAGTGACACTTTCAAAAATACATTAAAATAATTTTTAAAATTCTAAATACCCCCATGAAAAGCAAAGTTTTGGATAAAGAGCCTGCCAGCAGCAAGGTTTCAATGGTCTTCAGGAGTGAGGCTCACTGTTGTGGAGTATCGCCAGATGTGGCTTGTGGCCCATCTGCACTGCAGGGGGCTGGCTGCAGCCCCTGCCTCCTGCAAAATGTTCCCCTCTCCTCCTCCTAGGACCCTTTCAGTTGAAATTACTTGGGTTTGCTGAGACTAGTTGAGCTCATGGGGACTGAAAGGGACAGGAGGGCTCTCACAAACCAGAAGGTGGCAGCCCAGACAAGGGAGGGCAGGGACGTCCCCACGCCACTGCATCACTCCGGGATGTCTGTCCACAGCCAAATGTTGTTTCTTGCCGCATGCCAGCGCTGTCGGGAGTCTCCCATCCATATTCATTCAGGGCCTGCCCTCTCTTCCTTGAAACTGTGAGGTTTGAAATTAAACATCATGTTGTCTATAAATAGTATTAATTGGCAGCAAGCTCACTGAACATGGTCTTTTGCATACAAATTAAAACCTACTGTAGTGAACTTGAGACGGTCCTGAAACAGGTTCGCTGTTGCAGAGGGACTTCCATCTTGTGCCACTTCACATGAATTAGTTTAAAACCGGTTTAGCAGAGTGCTGCCTTTCTTCAGGGCAGACCTCTCGGGCTCTTTGTAAGGGTAGCTGCTCCACAGCCAGCACTGAATCCATGTTCTCTGTCCTACAGGGTGTTTGGCCGTGGCATTAATAAGAATTATTTAACTGTGCTTGCAGCAAGAAACTCTGAAGAGCGCGTCCTACCATTAGCTGCCTCCAGGGTCTGTCCCCACTCTTACCTCCCCAATTATATCAAACTTATCTGTTGGCTGTGGAAGCTTAATTATGTACCGTACCATAGGCACTTACCTTTGCATTGGTGCTTCAACCCATTGACTTCAGTGCGATCACTTCTAAGCCTTCATCCATCTGTACAAAAAATATTTGCAGAAGTAGAGTCTAATCCATACTTGGCCTCCTTTTTTTTTTACCTACATCATCATCAGTGAATCTTACCATAAAGTGACTGCAGCAATTTTGACCACAGCAGGAATGGAGCCACCTTCATAAAATCAGTGCAGTTAGTGCTGGAACAAATGATTAAGAAGTGGGATATCTGCTGCAGGGGAATGGAGAGGACTGGGGGATTTGAACAGTTATGAAAGATAATGAGAGAGCTACAGTTCAATTTATTGTACAAATGTTTTACTCTCTTGGACAAACCTTTATTCAATCTTATTTAATGTAACAGAGAGATGTCAATTTATCATTTGAATCTACAGAAATGTGGGATAATGCTAGAAGCTGTTGGCAACACTTGAAATTTCTCCAAATGGGACTTTAAGTTAATCTGGAAAGAGAGAATATTTACACGATAAAAGTCTGTAAGTACTTTTTACATGAGGAATTTCCACTGCCCTCATGTTGGTCCAATGTGAAGGCAACCTGTCTTGGTTGGCACTTTGCAACCATGGTTTGTAATACGTTGGCAGAAGATGTTTCATTATACACAATTTGAAGTGCACTGACCCCAGTGAGAGTCTCTCCAGCAATTTCATCGGATTTAAATTGTGCTCTTAGACTATGGCTGCTTTCTCATGCCAAGATCTGAGTTAAAATCATCTAGATTAAAGATACTACCAAACCCTGTAGAGCCAGCTTTGCAAATAGGCCTTTGGAAGTGAAATACTAGTGAGGTGAGCTGAGGGAAAAGCCATGGCTCATACTGGTTTTGAGGACAAACTCCTGAGCCACCTCTCTGAAAGTGAGCGGTGAGCCTGCGTGCAGAGGAGTGCTGCCCTCTCCCCGTCCCACCAGCGAGCCTGTGCTCCTCCAGCACAGCCCAGCACCCACACAGGGCTGCACGGGCAAATGGTTTGGCACTTTGCCCCCGGGAACCGCAGGCAGTATTTTGCTCTCACTAATCTAACAGAAATTGGAAGAGGTTGAAGGTCCTCATGTCCTCGTCCTTCTTCTCACCTGGGTGCCAAAGCCTGTCTGCACACGCTGGAGACTGCTTCAGCCCGGGCAGGGTGAGTGCCCGTGTGCGCTTCTTGAGTCCCTTATTTTGGTTTTAAATATTTGTTCTCAGTCTACTAACGGTAAATGGTGGATACAGGCTGAAATAGTGAAGCTTACAGAGCTGCTTTTCTGCAGCCTACCTCTCTGTGGTTTTTTTTTCTGCTATCTCCCTTTAAGGAGAATTTCTTTATAAATAGAGAGCAGGAAAAAAAACCCATCAGCACCTACTGATTAAGCATTAAGCACCTTTCCAGCTTAGAAAACACAGAGTTATTGCGATACAAGCTTAGTCAGATATGGAGAGAAAAGTAAATATTTAGATCAGTTGATTTCCAAAACAAAACCTTAAAAAGATCCAACCAAAAACAATGTGAAGGAAAGTGCAAGAAATATTATTAGTGCGATTGTATCTACTGAATTTGGCCAAGTACTTGCACAGGTTGCTGAAAGAAATTTGATGCTTAATTCTTCCAGACAATTTGGATGTTGCCAGAGGTGGTGTTCCACCTGCCTACAGGAAACTATCTGCAACTTTACATCTTTAAAAAAAAAAGTTTTAAAATTTATATTAATCATCTCATTTTCAAGCTACTGGTACTATACATGTTACTGCAGATTAAATGACTCATTGGCTGGGTTTCAAATAGTAGAAAACAAGGCTCTGCTCCCACATCTTCCCTTTCTGTCACGCTGATTAGACTGCTATTTGCATTCTTTTTATCCCATCTGGAGCCCTCAGCAGAAGGGATTGTTTAGCCCTGAAAGATTAAGATTAAAATTGGTCTGATGACAATCTGATGGAAATTTATCTTGTTTTCATGCTGGCATTTTAGCATGCACTAGGTTTCCATTAGGTCTATGTGGGCAAAAAAGTTACTGTGGCAGTAGGTCAGCTAGCCAGAAATGATAGGTCATGATTGCACTATTACCCTGTGCTATATTGCATAGGCTTCCTGGGAAGGATAAGTCCCTTGCATTTCCTACGGGTACCACAGGGTAAGACCGCATAACCACAGGCAGTTACTGAGGAGTAGCTGATATGCTACTAATTCGGGCCTGGCTTCTTCATTTGATGATCTAAGGGAGGAAAGGTGCTTTTGGAGTCAAGAAACTGAAGAGGTGTGTCCAGGTGTGAGGCAGGTTCTCCATCACTTCGTGCATTGTGCGCGGTTCCCTGTTTGCAAACAGGGACATTCGCAGGAAAAAGGGGGTGCTGCATGGGCAGGGTCCCTTCTCACCCTTGTGGCAGGGCTCATGGTGACCAAATTGTTTTGAGCGTTCTCTCCACTCTTTTGTTGCTTGCTGACAAATCTAGACTACCGCCTGCTGAATGTCTCTTCATGTCGTGATGACTTTCATTGCCTGATTATGAGCAGGCCTCTGGGCCGGTGGGGTATTGCCCTGCAGACTCTTTGGCTGTTAGATGCTCTGGGAATTTGCTAGTCCATTCTTGAATTTCTCATACATACGGATATGTGGCATCTGTGCAGGACAGACAAACGTGACACAGGATCTACAGGAGACACACAATCTTCTGGGTGGCATCTGGGGGCAAAGAGATCCAGGACATCTCAGATGCCTCTAAACACCCATGTTTAAGCTACCGCATTGAGATCTAGGCTATGTCTGCCCCCAGAAAAACCTTACCATAGAGTAATTAATCTATGAAGGGCACAGGAGGGCTAATAATTACCCATAAACACTGCTTTTGTTTATCTTACAGAGCACAAGGTCAGGTTTCTGACAGCAGTTGTTGTTCTTCCTGATAATCTTACTTGCTTTACATTTTTTCACAGTTGTGTAAGTCTTTGTATTACTAAGCACATATCTGCATCTTGAGGTCAATGCTTTGTGGAGTTAGAACCACACAGCATTTGTGTGCCCTCACAGATGGAGATGGCTGGCAGCGTGCGAGGCTACGCCAGGCTCCTGGAAGCAAAGCTGCTTTTATTGCATCTCTGGGACCTTCCAGAAAACAGAGAAAGGATGTCTTACAGATTAGTTTCTTCCCAAATAATTGGGATGAGTGGACTGATTATTGACAACCTGCCATTATATTGTCACTGAAAACACTAAATTGTGTTGTTTAACCTGGTTCTGCAGAACAGTTACCATGATGCTGTGAATCATCAGTCTGAGATGTATCAGTTCAAATAAACAAAAGAGATATTGCTATCTTAGCTGCCTAAAACATTACCCCCTGCTTTTACTGCAAGTCCTATGAAGGGGCTTCCTATGAAGCCTTTTGAAGAGAGGAGACCAAAACCTGATTAGAAAGTTTGGGTTAAATTTGCTGTCCTTCTAGATGTCTGTACTTCTGTCAGTTCCAAAAGTTAATATCCTGTATCACAAAGTATAGGAAAGGTGACATCTTTGGAGGACATCCACAGCAAAAGCTTTGTGTTTCATGAAAGGTTTGTGTGTGGTACTTTGGGATCACGAAACGTACACAAACCTTCAATCTCCTATGCAAATACAGCCTTTTTTGGATGCAAATACTGTTTTGATATATCTTCACAGAAGTCCTTTGGAAAGCATTGGCTACTGTTTGCATTTAGTTTTCATTGCCCAGGACTGGCTGTTTAACCTCTCTTCCTTACCTCACTTTTTTTTTGGCCCAACACTTATCTGTTCTGAATTGCATCCAGTTTGCATCAGGAAAACATAGCGTTTAACCCACAGTAACTTTCTCTCTGAGACAAGAAAGGGATTTTACTGTTGTTGAAATTCCCTTTTCAACTGTGCATAAACTACTCCTGTTTTACAGAACAGTGAAAGGAAAACCATACTGACTCCACCTGAGCACACAAGTTGTAAAGATGAAAACCAACAGGAAAATACAGATAAATATAATGAAGCATGTGATGATTGTTGCGTTTAAAGATTGTATTTTATAAGATTTGTACGGGAGTACAAAAAGAGTAAAGGAAGAAACCTAGAAGCCAGCCTGCCTGGGAGAGTGAATCATTTATGCGGTTCCAAAGAAACCTCTATGTGAAAGGGTGGTTATGGAAAGTACCAACAGAAAAACCATTGCTGGTGTCTACTGTAAACTGTAAATAAGCAACGTGGAATAAAATTAGTATGTTAGGTAGACATCAAGAAGGAAATGAGGGAAACGGTTATCAAACCCACAGAACTAGTTACAACCAAACTCAAGGCTCTTCATGGTGATGCGAATATGATCTGAGTGGTGCTTCCTAACAGACTTTTTTCAGGTTTTATTAATTTTGGTGGGAATCTATGGGAAGGCAGAGGAGCCTGAGAAAGTCCGGACTGGAGAGTTTTCCTCTCCTTACTCAGGTCATTTGGGGCCTCATATACACTTTCTGTTTGCTTTGAAAAAAAACGTTGTATGCATCAAGTGAGCCGACACACAGTGTTGGAAAAGGAAGGTTAATAACAGAGAGGATAAACCTTATGACCAATTTACAGCAGACAAAAATGAAGACAGTTGGAATATAAAATGTGATCAGAATATAGCTTTGTACTCCAAAGTGTGAAATCAGTCTCTCCCATCCTACTCTGTCCTTCCTAACCTTCACCATCACCCTGTCCAGCCTTGGGCTTTTCAGATCATGGTAGTCTTTGACGATTTACTCCCCATTTGCAGTGCTCCCATCCAGGCCCTTTTTTTTGCAATCTATTCTGTATTTTACTGCTCCTTCAGCCTTCCCACCAAAACTTTAGTCCAACTGTTGACTATCCCACTCCTGAAATACTGTGATGTCTTCTGCTTAGCCTCCATTTTTCACTTTCTTCCGCAAATGATATTTGTCCCTTCATCTTGATTTGGGCAGACACCCCTCCAACCATGCACATGTACACACACTTTTGGCTCTCTCCTGGGGCTGTCCTTGCTTTTTGCATCCTATCCAAAAGTTTTGTTTCTACCTTTTAAGGCTCTGCAGATAAATATTCCTTGGCATCTCTTCTTACTTCTTCATACTGCATCCATCTGCTACCAGTGCTCCACCGGTTCTCCTTCTCCACCCATGTCCTTTATGCGAAACTGAGAAAGCAGCAGCAGCCAAAGAAAGATCTGAATAAGGACTGTGGATATTACCCTCTTGCACCTTAAGAAGCAGCATGTTTCAGTCCAACAAATTCTGAATACAGACATGGGAGTTCTTAGAAAAGAAAATATTGTTACAACATCCTCTTTAAAGGGGTACTCAGTGCGATAAAGACCTAGCATGTGGGCAAGTGCTGATGAACCTGCTTTATCTCTTTCAAGTGCATAAAACTGTAAGAAATTGTAATAAATACCCATTTACTCATTCAGGCCTAGCAGACTTGAAAAATCGTAAATCTCATTTCCATGCAATGTCGTGCATAGCGTGTTTTATGTGAAGCAATAGACTATGCTATACCTTCTGTGTTAATTGAAGGTACAAAACCAGAGAGTTGATAAGGATTCCCATTAGCCTGCAGCTCCATTATTCACTATTACTTTTCAGGCATCATCTCTGTTACACATTCCATCATTAATATAGCTGAAAAAGCACTTATTCTTGGAAAATGCCCTTCACTGTTCCAAATGACTGTGATCAACAGCTTGGAGATCCTAATTGCAGCCTATTAGGAATAATGAGATTTGCATGGTAGAAGCCAGAGAATTACATGGATAAAGGAAAAAATTCACAACATGAAAGGTTAATATAAACATATACTGCACGAGAGTGCAAAGGACACATAAATTGGTGGCTCATTACTGCAGACTGACCCATGGGTAAGAATGTCACCCAGCTCAGAGGCTTTCCCAGGAAGTTTGGCTGCAAAAGTTACAAAAGATAAGGACATGCTTGTGGAAACCGCGAAACTAATGAGAGCTGAAAGTTGTTTGAAATATCCCGATGACCTCACAGATGGGATGCTTATTAAGGTATCTGCATCAGTCTCTTTTTTGTCTAACAGTCTGTTGTAAAGCTTTGCTGAGGCGTAGCCAACAGTCCGTGAAGGTGTCTCCATGTTTTCTGACATACCAAGGGCATTTTTTTTTTTTGAATGAATTCAAAATGAAAACCAACATGCATATCCAATTTTTGTTTGCGGGCATATTTGTGGAATAGCACAGGCGAGGCAGTCAACTATGATTACTTCATCAACACGGGGTCTGCCCGCTACCTACGTGCCTATCTGCTCGAGTGCGCTGGTCAGGAGCCAACTGCAAATTTAGGTCTTGAAAGTCTGAAGAAAAGCGCTTTATGTGCGAGGGTCCCATGAAGGCTCCGTAACGCAATTAAGCCCCATTTTAACAAAAGGCTAGCCATTTTGCTGAGGCATGACATGAGTAATTAAAATATCATTTTAAAAAAGGCAAATGAGTGTTCTTTTCTACCCTCAGATATTGTTTGAGAAAGATGGGGGGACAGGATTATGATTTTTGTTTGTTCCAGGGTCCTCTGAGTGGAAATCATGGGCAATGCAATAAGCCTGCTCCAAAACATATCTACCCAAGCTCCTATGGGGACCCTATCACTGTAGCAGCCGATATAACTGAAAGAGTAGCAAAAGGTATTTCCTTCCCTACTGGAAAGAAATAGGTTTTCCAAGTGTTTTTCTTAGTTTGTTGTAGGTGACTGTATAAGTATAGAAGTGTTTTAGGAAAATCTAGGCAAGGAGGAGAAGGGAATACACATTTTGAATTGGTACATGGATTTTGCTTGGAGTGAAACGATGCTGGAATGGCATGAGATCATGGCAAGTCAACCGAAAGAGTGAGAAACGGCCATAGGTTAAAAGATGGGAGCTATAGTTCTAGTGATTCCTAAAGATGAGAAAAGAAAGATAAATCTGGGAGGAAAAAGATTGTGTAAGGTGTGTTGAAGGAAGCAGATTTCAGTGACTTTATTTCAGGAACTGTTTTGTTCGATTGCTTTTGCTAAATCAAGATGAGATGTAACTGTTGCAGTGCTTTTGGCCAGATTGTGATGGATACCCCCTGTGAGACAGAGGTCCAGTGGATATTGGATTCGGCTCATTTCCCTGGGTTGTGATGGAGTTCATGGTTGCTATGAAATCCATTGTGTTAAAAATACATGGTTGTATTGCAGTGAGATGTCACCTGCCACGAGGAATTCAGTAACAGCCCAGGTGCTGCCAAATCCCGCTAAAATGTTTGGCAACCTTTATTTAAGGGCTTACATTCAGATTTAAGAGCCTAATTTTAGGTTCTCAGCTGCAAAAGGGTACTCTCTTTAGGAGAATGGCAAACGAAAACAAATTAGAGACCTGCTGTGTACAGCAGCAACTATGTCTTTCCAGGGCCACACAAGCCAATAAACGCCTTCGGTACACGTCCTCTGACCTTCTGGCAGTTTCCTTGGATCACCATCAGAAAGGAGCCCAGCAGCAAGCTGCAGCAACAAAACCACCATTTTGCTAAATTCCTTCACTGGCTCCCTTTGCCTTTCCCTTCGGGTCTGTTCCTTTGCTGAAGTCCCACAAAAATTTCCATGGTTTCAGTTGTAGTGGGCGGGAGCCCTCCCGGGAGATGTGTAGGGCGCCCTTGTCCTCTCCCCACACCTTCTTCCCACTGTGGACTCTGTTCTGAATTAAAACAGCAAAGAAACCCAGCAATGGTGAATAAAACAAAAATCAGGGAAGATTCCCATCCTGGCTCTGCTTGCTCTGAACAGTTGAATGTGGGTGGAGGAGACGGTGGGCATCATACCACAGGGAGCTTCATTTCCTACAAATGTGTTTAGACGTGTGAAAACTCTTACAAAGCCTTACCCTGGCTGAGGTGGTGTTTTTGAGACAGTTGGTTCACTGGCCAGCGAAGGTGTGTAAGTTTGCAGGAGGTGCTCAACCCCACACGTTCTCCACAGCTCTTCTCTCCTCCCTGCTCTCCCAGCTAGCCTGGCAGCCATTTTGGGTTAGGAGTGGTGCTTGCATCCAAATGTGATGAGCACCTTGGGTTAAACGTTGATTTTTCACATCCTGAGGCATTAAAATCCAATAGGTTTTTACCCTATGTACACTGAGAAGTATGTCCATTTTGTGGAATTTTTTGTTCCTGCAAACAAAGCTATCATTATGTGTGAATGCATCATGCTATTGCCATGACGTTTCCATTATGCTAAAAAATAGGACTGAAAATTATTGAAAATCTGGTGTGCTGTGTCTTTTCAACTCCCATAATTCAGAAGGAAAGAGCAAGTTCATGATTATTCTGAGAAGTAACTGACAATAGCGAGGAAAGGGCAGAAATATTCACGCTTGAAGCCTGTCATTTCTAAGCACCCCAATTATTCTGCTGTAGGACACAAGATACTGCATGTGTGTGTGCGGTGGGGGTGTGCTCCAAGGACCTGAGTCCAGCAAAGGTTGTAATTCAGCTTTTATAACCCCATGCTGAATCTGAACTTCTGAACTCAGTATTGTCTTGGGTTTGTCCTCCTGCCAGTGTGCCCGTGTGCAGCTGCGATACCATTACATTTCCATTTTCCCCAGCGTGCTGTCATGCGATTGCATATTGAAATGAAATGGAAAATGATTTATTGTGCAGGATCAGGTTTTTTTCCTCTGCAGTGTATGGATGTATATCTAGGGCGATTTCCCATGCTCCTGGAACTAGGTTTCCCTTGAAAAAAATTTCTAGAATCAACAAATGGGAAAAACACTCCAGAGCGCTAGAAAAATAGGAGCATTTCTCTCTGCCTTCCTGTGTTCGTCCAACAGGGCTTTGCTGAGTTTGCTAATGACTGTGAAATGTCTTGTACACAAATTCTCTAAACCCCTTCCCATAATTACATTTCATAATTCTGTGCAACAGAATACACAAATGACGTTAAAATAACAGTCATGTAATACCTCTGAATTCTTGATGTGAAGCTATTCTAAGTTCAAGATAACTGCTACAAAGAGCTGTTTTACAGAGTGGAAGTGCCTGAGAAACAGGAATTCAGAAGGAATTGATGGTAAAACTCATTGTGAATATTACTGTATCAGTAGTACAGCAGAAAGCCAGCCAGTAGAGAAGACAGCTGACCATTGAAATAGATGGGCTCTTCTGATGTTAAATGAGGCACACATGAAATAAATGTAATTTAAATTATTAAACAGACAGTAATTGATGTTGTTCTAAGCTCACATTTTATACTGATATTCTTGGGGGATGAATTTCTGCCAATCTTATCCACAGACCCAAGCAAATCTTTCTCCCACTGGAACTGTTTAATTTCATGATGTGTGAGTTTCTTTGTCTGCAATAACATCTGAGTTTTTTGTCTTCTTATTTTAGATTGTAAACTTTCAGGGCATGTAACTGTATCTCACATACAGCCCACATCACCCCAGGGCTCGTGTCGCCACTGGGGCTTTCAGGAGCTATTGTAGCACAAATCATAGTAAATAAATACTGCTCAGAACAAAAGAAGCATCAACAGCTGGATTTTCACTTTGCCTCACTCTTCTAATGAGAACATAGTCCATCCTTGACACAGGAAAATTACTGAGAGGTGAATGAAGAGGAGAGTTTATCCTCAGCAGAGGATCACAGAAGACGTGGCCGATGTACTAAGACCGGGACAGATTTCATCCATGATGTTGGCAGACACAACTCCCTTAAAACCAGAAATATATCCAAGGGCTCACGTGGGTGGGACTGATGAGAAAAAAGGTCAAGTATATGGCATTTCTGGAGAGTTTCAAAGGCTTTGGAAGTCTCTTCAATTGGTTCCTACCAATCCTGACTGCTGATTTTTGCTTCAATATTTTTTATTTCCAGTAAAAGCAGGAAAGGACAATAAGAGCTTTCTAAAATGTTAAACCTTCTTTTCTGTTAGCCAAAGGAATACTAAGAAATGGGACAAATAAAGGACGATAATTTATTTGTGACCTTTTCCAGCTAGTGTTATTTGAAGTGTCCATCTGCACCAGTCAGTGTATTACTCCAGGGGCTGATTAGGGGGCCTCGGAAGGGGACAAAGATGGACTTTGCTGAAACAACTTGCTTTTTCCCACTTGGAACAAAAATGTAATTTGATAGGCGAGGCAGGATCCTGCAAGCAGGATGAGATGGCAGAAGTGGCAGTAATCAGTCTCCAGTCAGGCAGGCAGCAGAGAATTTTGCATCTCAGCTTGGCATCGCACGCCTGTTATGGTAGCTCCGAATGATTAATTTTGAGGATAACAACCTCCTTCGCAGTGCTGCGACCTGTAGTGGCAAGGGTGATGGGATCCCCTCAGATTGAATCACAGCACGACGGCTGAGTTGCTTTTTAACCCTAACAAGAGCTGTCATTAAAAGTTACTGAAGCCTGACTTTTCCTCGCTCTTTGCCAGCCCCCCTCAGCCCGGGCCGTGGGTCCCACATCCTTTGAAGCCAGCTGAGCTCCCTTTGTTGCTTTTTTGGTGCATAATGACGCCGGGCAGCTCTGCGGCTGAGGGCACCCAGCAAGACCCAACGAACCATGGCTGGCGGAAAGGCCAATACCTAAGTAAGCTGGGAAGCAATCCCCTGCAGTAATTCCTGAGCTCTGCCTGTTGGGATTAAAGGTGACTGAAAAAAGTGGTACTTTTGCCAGTCCTCTGCCAAGGGGAAAGGAGCCTGATTCTGTTTGATGTCATGTAGGGTACTGGATGAAGGAAGGTTTTTAGTTCTTCATGTTTAAGGTTATTGATGTTACTTAACTCCGTTAACGACATGATGCTTTTGACTGGCAAAGACAGTCTCGTTAGCTGGGATGTCCACTTATCAGTTAGAAGCCCTTTAAGATATTGCTTCAAAATCATAGAATATATCATTTCAGAAAAGGCTGCCTGCTGTCAGGAGTACTGCTTTCGTAGGTATTTGCTTTCCCATTTTGCCACACCACAAGTATCAATAATTATTTCTATCACATATTTATAAGCAAGAAGCTGATAACGGGATGAGAATACAGAGAATAACCAAAGAGCAATGAAGCCAATGGAAAGACTTCCTATGGGCATTCAAATGGGCCTGTAATTGATGTCATACTCTAAACACAGCACAAAGAGAATAATTTCTGTCTAGAAAATGCCAGCATCTGAGGGATTTTTATTGGGAGTAAAAAAAAAATATTTTAAAATAAAGAAACTTGGGGCATGGGGTCACTTGGCACAGACCCTTCGCATGCAACAACCGCACTCCCCCTTTCTCCCTCTGCCACCCCCCCAAAGAAGGCTTTGCAGCGTCGCAGTTGTTTGCACCCTGGGATTGCCACTCGTGGCTGTGCATTGTTACTGCTCTGCTTTCCTCTTACACGAGCAGAGCTGATGCTGTTTGTTGAAGGGCAGAAGGCAAATGAATTCTGCTAATGACTTGTTCAAAGTTTGTTGCTTGCAGGAGTCTTTATACTTTGTAAAAACTGGGTACAGCAAAGAGGTGGCCATGTCAAGCAACCCCTCCTGTAACTGCAAGCCAGGCAGCAGTTGCCTGTGTCTCTAGGGCCTTTGGCAGTTTCACTTGCCTTTTGCAACCCATTTGGTGCTAATGGGGAATTCTTATTTTCTGTGCTTCTAATATGCTTCCCACACTGGCCACAGGCTGCAAGAAAACATAAATCAACGTTTTTTATCCAATGCACTCAGTTCCCTATGTCTTTTAATTATTTGCACTGTGCTTCGTTCTGCGCTCCTCCTGACTTCCGCTCTTCCCTCCTCTGGGCATCCCTGAAGTGAGTCAAGCTCTGGAAGCAATGACGAATCCAAGGTGCTCCTGCTGATGTGATTTAAATTGAATTAAGCCAACGATTTAAAAATCAGAAACATCTCTTTTTTTAATGGATGAAACCATTAGTTATAAATTCCTGAGTCCTTCTGGTCTGTGCCAAACTAAATGTGGTAAGATCTTGTTCTTTTCCCAAATTTACAGTTGTGCATGATGATCTGCAGAGTACATCTGTCTACAGCTTTATTATTCAGTAAATTTCATCCGCATGGTTCATTGGTAATTAAAGTAATAAACACCATGGAGTCACCAGTTCACCCAAATCATTTCAGAGAGAGAAAGCAAACAGTCCAAAGAAGATCCAAGGAAAACAATTACAGCCACTGAAGTCCCTTTTGCTTTTTCTTTTATCCTTCTCATTTCTTTGCTTATTTATGTATTCCTGCATCCATCCAAGGCCCAGATTTCTTACTGTATCACTAGCACCATTTGTTGTAAAAAGCTTTTCAGCGTTGCAAAGAACAAGTGCAGACGCACTGGGGGGATGAGGGGAGCGGTGCCCTTGCTCCCCACCTCTGATCTCCACTGCCAACAGGAGACCCCACGGTGATCCTCTGCCACCCATCCAGCCCCAACTGATGGCTTAAAGACTTGCCCCTGGAAATCAAGTTTAGCGGACAAAAATCATCATAGTTAGTATATGAGTATTTGAATACATTTATTTGCAAAGCTGTACTCATATGGCAAGTCACCAGGACAAGTCCATAGCTGCAGCATCAAGCATCAGGCTTTTCTAGCTAAAAGGGAGCAGCTGATGCTGGTCATCGTATGTAAGGTATTTCCAGGTTAAGAAAAGTTGCCATTACAGTATCAGAGTTGACAACCACCTGGCTGAAGCATAATAATGTAGTATAATCAGGAACCTACCACATTTAAACAGACTAAGTAGGACTGTAGACTTGCAATCACTGCAGAAATGAAATGTTGCTGCCTTTCTGCCCAGGCTACAGCCCCCTCTGTGAGTTCAGCAAAACATAGGAGTATCCATCATCTGCTCTGCTACAAGGTCCCCCCATTGTGGCAGCCTGACTGCAATTTCATATTCAGCTTGGACCTCTACACTAGTCCTCACTTTTCACATCTCTTCCAGCATCACATATTCCCGGATTTCTTCATTTCACGAACTGTGTGTATGAATGGTATTCCCCCAACAGAAAGCCAACATTTTTCTTAGTCATGTCAATTAGGCATTAATCCCACAAATGTAAATATTTAAATTTGAGTAAGAGAGTAAGCCTTATTGATTTACTTTCTTCCCATTTCTTATCTCTGCTCCCATTGTACAGTTTCTCAGTTCTCAGAGCTTATTAGTACAGATGTTAAATAAAACAGTTTTCTAGTATCTTTCATGAACAATGTAAGTTTAAATAGAAGTAAGCACATAATTGAATACTTTGTCCACTATGAGAAACATAATCAGATTATCATGTGGATACATTTCTGCCATTGTTTGCTGTCCAGAAAGACAACACCCATTTTACTCCAATCATCTGATAAGGTATGAATATCAGTTTGCAATACAGTTATGTGTAGTGGACCAAAATACTCACCCTCACAGTGGTATTACCCAGAAACTGAAGAATGTACGGGCTTGGGCTTTGGTTGAAGGGGACAGAGATTTATAAAAGGGATCTAGTAGCTTTGAAAATGAAGAGGGGTGACACTGCAGGTCAGGAATTAAGATGGCAAGGAGGGGTTGTCTAATGAGCTGTCCCAAACCTGGCCATGGGAAGAGTGGCAGAAGCGGGGCTAGCTTTGGGAGGCGGTAAAATCACGTGGTGGCATTCCCGTCCAGAAATGTTGCTCTTCGCAAGAGGGGGGATTTAGGGCACCTTGCAGTGCCTGAGAGGATTTATTTGGACTGCTGGAGCAACGCTGCATCCAGAGGGTATAAGGACAGGTCAAAGCCATCTCTGCTCATCTTCTCCCCTTTTTGAGGGCTTTCTCTGTGTCTGTAGGATGCACAGCAGATTCCCACACTGTGCGTTTCTTAAAATATGTTCTATTCAGAGGCAGAATGTCCTAACACATTAAAATTATTTCAGACATTTTCAAGCGAAAAAAAAGGCACAAAACTAATCCATGAAGACACTCACCATTTTATCACTGGGTTAATTCAGGACTTGGCATGAGTGGCACATCTCTGTAGACTTCTAATGGGCAGGAGTCTATTTGCACAACTGCTGAATTGGCTGATAGCCTGTGTGTTGGAGGGTGCATGACGGAATTGGAATTCAAACATAATTCCTCTCCTTTGGAAAGTGGCTGCAGACGAGGGGGCATGAGACCAGCAGGTTTTTAGCCACCTGCCTAATCTCTTAAGCCAAAAATTGTTGAAATAAAGCAGGGATGCTCAAAATGTGATGGTTTGGGTTTTCATGAAAACCATTTTCTGCTTGGATGGTTCCTCCGTGTTCACACCCACTAATGATGCTCAGGCTTACAGGCTCGGATTAATACAAAATCTCCAAATGGCAAGTCTAGCCAAAATGAGACAGAAGGCTTCATACCACCAAAAACCATTGAGTTTCAGATGTGTTCCAGCTAAACTCATAAATTTCACATCTGAACACATCTAGATGAAAACCAGCTAGGTTTCCTTAGCACTCAGCTGAAAATTGCAAGGGATTCCAGCTGTCCCTGTCTCTTATAGCACATTAAATGAGACAAAGAGGTATCAGGCCATGCCTGACTGACATTATTAATACTAGTCTCTGGTGACAGATTCCTGCCCGAGGATAATCAGGCGAGCAATGAAAGAAATGAACTTACTATACATTACTGGTAGTTTTGTTATTATTATGACCCTAGTTTTATGCCCTCCTTTTGTTTCAGCATCCTCTTATTCTGGCATCCATGTCATTTGGTGTCTGGTAGATACTTTAAAATGTTTTCCTTCAATCTTTCAAGTTTTTTACTTCTTTCCATTACTGTATGCTCCATGTAAGGGCAGCACTGTATTCTCTGGATGCCACCTCCTAACGGTGGCCAATGTTTAGGGGCCCCATCTGAGAATGAGCTGATGCTGCACTTGTCACGAGACCTAACACAGGAGAAGCAGAGATACTACAGGTACTACCTCTGTGCCTGTTCTCCAAACCCTGTCCTGTGAAGAAAAACAGAAAGTCTGTGTTGGGTGAATAAATATTGATGGTAGTAGCCGACATACAGCCTGTGTAGGGATGGTCATTAGGTAAATGTCCTACATTAAGAAGGTTTTTTCATACAGTAAGGTTATATTTTCACTGAACAAGAACTTCACATTTACTTTGGGGGAAAAAAAAAACCCCAATCCTGACTTTCACAAAATATTCTGTAGTGATCAGTAATAAAAATAGTGTAGTTTAAAAAAGAAAATGAAAACCTAAAGAACAGATTTCTGTGGGGGAAGAGAAAAAGTCAGCATGTAATGACTGAGATTAGCATTTATCCTTTCACTTAGAAGACATCTGGTTCCTATTTGTATGCAGCAAATTCTGTTCTGTACAGATGCCACACAGTATATCAAGAGGTTTCTTACCAGTTGTCACAAAATATTGTGCAGAACTTCACATGTATGAATTAATTTTTGTCAGACTATTTCCCCCCAGTAGTTGAAAAAAAAAAAATCTTTAAAGCTTAGAGACATTTTCTTGGCAACCAAGATGTGATTTTATAGGGGTGCATGGAACTGTAAACGTACTGAACGCCTCGTAACAGTGATTCACACGGGCTATACTCTTTTGGTGGGTTGTCAGTTATAGCCTGTAGGCAGTATCACAGCATGGACAGCAGATACTGTGGAATCATCACCTCTCATACCTGTTTCCTCATTTACTGGTGGATGGTAGAAAAATTATTGGTAAAGCATATAAGGTCTATATGTTATTTGGCTGAGCTGAGAACAGCACATATAATAACAGTCATATACAAATCAGTGAAGCATGCAACATATGGGCCAGCTATTACTGTGTATAAAGTTGACTCAATCTCAGTGTGAATAAAAAGTGGTGAACGTACATATATAACTTCAGAAACAAAGATCCACTACTTAAAAATGAAATTGCAGGCTCAGAAGACAGTGTTTGGAAGAGCCCTTAGAGAAGATCTATGTCAAGTCCTTTCACTGAGAGGATGAACTACATTTAGGCATTCCCTAAAACAGTTTGTCTAGTGGGTTTCTGAAAACTCCCAACATCCCTAATGAGTCTGTTCTGCTAGTTCAGGGCTCCAATCACAAATAATGGTTTTTTCCCAACATCCAAATTAAATCTTCTTTGCTGCAGATTAAGGTGATTTCTTCTTATTTTCTCTGAGTGGCTGTGGAGAGAAATTTATCACAATCCTCTCTCAAACAACCTTTAGAGCAATCCATTGGAAGATTACTACCTAATCGCCCTCCCCAAACCTGCCTGTGTCTAGGGTAAGCAAGACCAATCTTCTCTCATAGTCAATACTTCACTGTCTTGTAATCCAGACTCTCTCTCTCCAGTTTCTCTACATCTTTTATAACCAGACACAATGTGACATTTGAGGTCTTTTCTAGCAGAGAGAAGAAAGCTATCACTATCATCTCCTGTGAGATGTGTATGTTGCTGCCATTAGTACAGCTGAGATGAATTAACAGGATTAAATTATTACTTCATACTCAGCTTAGAATCAGCCTCAACCCCAGCCCCCCTTTTTGACTAGGCACTTACTTGTGCGTTTGATTTTTCTTTGCCAAGTATTGCACCGTGCGCTATCATTACTGAATGTCATCCTTGTTTGGGTTTTGCTTTTTCTGATTCCTCACATTCATTTTAAATTCTAGTCCCATTCTCCAAAATGCTTTAAAAACCTTCCAGCATGGTGTGTCACCTTTCAGCCCACTCTCCTCTGTCCTCTAAGCTGTTCACTGGAATATCGATTACAACTCTGCTCAGGAAAGGCCCTTGCAGGACCACACGTAAAGGTAGACACCAAACTCCTGAGAAGTGCTCCTTCAAAGTGTTTTTTCAACCAGCTGGGCACGTTATGTTTATACCAATGTCCATTAACTTGCTTTTGTGAGTATCATGTGATGCTACTAAAAACCTTACTGAAGTCAGGAAGTATCTGTATCTAATGCTTCCCACTTATCCACCAAGCCAGAGGCTGTGTTCTTCAGATACCCATGCTGATCATTTTTAGTCTTATTAATGTCTTCTAAGTATTTGCAAACTGATTGTATAATTGCTTGTTCGACAACTCTTGCTGGTATTGAGGGTAGGATCACTGGTTTACTGTTTGCCAAGTCCTTGCCGAAGACAGGCACAACGTTTGGTCTTCTGCCAACAGAATGGGCACTCTCACTGCCTCCTGTCTTCAGTGGTGCCAGTGATTCCCTCTGAAGTGTCACTGAAAAGGGAAAATATCTACAGTACTATCTTCTCAATTTATGAGCAAAATCTTGTTTTTCAAAGGGAAAAATAGATGAAAAAAACTGTGGCTGACTGATCCCAATTTTCAACTGAGGGGCAGAAGGTTTGTGTATATTTTGGGTGTGGGAGAAAAGACTGTGAGAAGACAAGTATCTTTACAATGACCACATTATTCCTACTGTTATTCCTTAACATTTAACAGCCTTTATCCATCTGAGAAGTCTCTCTTTCTGTCATTTTCCAGATCAGTTTAATTTCTTTAAGAGCTTTCTGTGAATGACTTGCTTCAAATGCCTTTTAGAAACCCAGTTAGACAAGATCAGTGAGATCTGGTTTGTTTGCATGTTTGTTGCCTTCAGATAACTCTAGTAGATTTGTGACATACGACCTCACTTCGCAGAAACCCTACAGCTTTTCATCGACATACTGTATTTACCCACGTGCCTACTGGCTGTGCTCTTCAGAACATTTCTGCTGTTTTGTCTGGTGTAGACATCAGGTTTGCTTTTCTGATGGTTCTCTGATCTGCCTTGAAATTCTTTTTTTTTTGCATCTCCAGTGAAGCAACCGATTTTTGCATCTACCAGTATTAACCAGCACCATTTCTTTGGCACAGTACACTGTTTATGCACTGGCTTTAGCCCAAAGAGGTGAGATTCATTGTGTTATAAGAGTTTTACGGTGGATTCTTTATATTTTCTCAAGCCTTCAAAAGCTGATTTAATGTTTTCACAAACATCATTCTGCAGATTAAGCCCAGATCCTGAAATGGCACAGATTCACAAAGCTCTGGTGCTTTCAGTATTGTGTTAGAATTAATAAAGCCAACCTGAGAGGTGACTAGTTCCCCTTCTATGCAATTAGCACAACGACTTTTTAATTTGGGTATCACAGTCTGTCCATAAGAAATATTTGATGACTGCCTCCTGTTTGGAAATTGCCCAAGCCCCTCCTAAAACCCTGAAGTTTTCCCCGTTTTCTCTCCTTTGCTCTCCTCCAGCTTAGTATCCTACTAGAAACATGCTAGTGCAGCATCTTTTCACCAAGGGTAGAGACCTCTGTTAATCTGCCTCCAGGACCCCTGGTTGAATCTGATATCTGATATCTTAATTTGTTGGTTAATGTTTAAAAAGACATGGTGCAATTATTCAGGTCTTAGAAAACACCTACCATAGCGAATAGGCAAATAAGAGAAAGGGAGTTGCCGTAAGCGCTAAGTATTTTTCTCCATTTAACACCTTTCATTCACCAGGAGTGGATTACAGGAAGGAGCATGACTTCCTAGCTCAGGGATTTACCTTGCTTTTGAAGCAGCTTCTGAAGGCTGGCAGAGACGATGTGTTGAGGACCAAAACTCCAGAATTTCCCATTGTCTTATTGCATTATGGTAAAACCAGAGCCAGCATAGCGTGACTGACTTGCTAAGCCCAAGGTGTAGCGTGCCAGGAGAGTTGCCAAGTTTTTAGACTACGTCTTTGTTGTCTTTCAGGATGTAGGCTGCCAAGATGTATGGTTTTGGCTGAGTGGAAGCACTTTTTGTTGCAGTATGTAACATAACAGGGTGGTAGACCAAAACATATTATTACTAAGTTCCGACATGCATGAGATACTGGCAAAGAAAGTGGTTTATTTATCTCTTCAACAGCCCGGCATTACAGGATCTATTCCTGTCTGTGATGTTTGCTTCTGATTCATTATAGGTTTAGGAACACTGAAATGGTTGCAACTTTATATCTCAAACTAAGGTCATGGGCAGAGGAGAAAGTTGTTCTTGTCATTGGTGATTGGACTTGTGAGAAAATGAGGATATTGACTGCAGGTCTTCAGGTGTGAAACTTGCAGAAATGTGGCGTTTACATACCCAAATGATTATTCATCCACCATTCACTGTTCACTTGCTCCCAGGACTGAGAGGCATCTATCTATCTGCGCATTGCAGAGAGCTTCTGTTTTGCTCACGGCTTCTTGCTGCCTTCCTTTTTCTGCCAGTTATGGCACCATCACCAAATGCTCTCATGTTTGCTATGTATTCATTCTTTGTACACTGCATCCTCCATGACTATGCTCTAGTATAATTGTGTGGTTAACCAGTCTTTAGCAGAAGCAAAGGGAGCCTTCACCACTTGCCAATTCTGAAATTGCAGGATATGGTGCATGATGTTCACCTCCATCTCCCAGGGGAGCTGTATTTCACTTTCTTCAGTGGACCTCTAAAACGCTAGCAGGTAGAAGTGACTACATTGACTAGAAAGTCAGTGCTCACCTTGGTCCTGTGAGTGAGACTGGAAGCTAACCAGTCCCCTGGCATAAATTGAGACTGCAGTTAGTTATTCAGTGTTCACCACTGAATATACAGGGTAAGAAGATGATTTAATGAACTCTAGCAATTTCTAGTCTGTCCCTTCCTTTAGGCGGGGAAAGGCAATGTCATCCATAAATACAAACACTTTCTTGTTGATTATTCTGTTTGATAGTTCTGATTGGTTTTGTTCAACCAGGATTTCCTTCCAAATTTCATGGAAGGTCTGTCTGCCTTTCTGCTGGGGTTGAGACTTGTGCCTGACCAGGAAAAAAAAATATTTTTCTGTGAACTTTACTAAAATAAGAAGCAAATCCATAGGACTGATCATTTGAAGACTTGGGATAGTTTCTGGGTATAAGAGTTATAGAAAACAGATAAAAAGACTGCATGCAAAGGCCGATGTGGCTTCCTTCTAAAGCACCTGCGCCTGCCTACCGTGCCCCGTGGAGGCTGACCACCCCCAGGCCACCCCAGACTTCTTTGTAGGACACACAGCAAGGACATTGATGAGGCTGGTCCACCCAAGTACGGTGGGAACGTGCCAACCCCATGGCACTGACGTGTACACCATCTTCTGCTGAAGAAGATTTCCAATTAAAGACTGGATTCCAAGATTCAATTTCCAATTAAAAGGAAAAAAAAAATGTTTTTGGGTAAAGGAAGCCTCCTCTTAAGAAATCAGAGGTGGACTTAGGTCCTGGGGGATTGACGCTGTCCTGTTGCAGTCAGTGCCTAAAAGACAGTAGCCAAGAAGTCATCTGCTGAATTAACTGGCCTGAAGGGATCGTGAAGTGTTAGTGGGGAATTACCAGCCCACTGGGGATTGTGGTAAAATGTCTTTCATGGGGAATGGGTCACATGAAAAGGCTGGCTGGAATTCACCAGGGATATGGAAGAAACACAAACTGCTGGCTGACTGAAGACACAATTGCAGATGGCACAAAAATCAGAGGAATAGGAATTAACAGCTAAGGGAGGCCACAGGGAAAAAAGTGCATTGTGGCTCCTTTGGTGTGGTAGGAGCAACCACGTAGCAGGAAAGCCTGGACCAAGGGGTCCATATCACTTCTGTGGGTGCTCAGGAGGCTTGTACCGAAGGGTGTCCATGTCAGGGGTGCCCATGCCCAAGGAGACGCCTGTGGGGGCTAGAAGGTGCTGAGCACCCCAGTGCCAGGAGTGTGGGATGGGACAGGAGGGTACAGCCACGGCAGCTCCCCTACCATCAGAGTCTGCACCTGGGCTGGGGCCAGCTGCAAAGAGCTCGGGAGACAGCAGTGGTTTGGGGAATGGGAGGCTGATGAGCACAGTTCATTTAGTTAATTGCAGAGAAAGTGAAAGGGTAATTCAATCAGAGCCTGAGTGTGTACGCAAAGGGGAGGGGAGGATACCTGAAACTATGGGGCTCTTTAATCTCACAGATAAAGGCAGAATAAGATTTAGTTTCTCAAAGTTGAAGCAGCCAAGTTTAGCACTGGGCGCAATTAGCTGCTGAAATGGCAGAAGGTGAGAAAGTCTCCAGCACTCGGAGTCCCCACACCAAAGCTGGATGTTTCTGCCAAGGACAGACCATTGCTCAGGCATGGATGGAAGCCAAAGATCTCAGCTGCTGACCAAGAGTCCACAGCTCATGTTGTACCAGAAAGCCTGCCAAACTGTCGTCCAGTCTCTGTGGGTCTTGTGTCTGGGTTTGTGATGGACATTTGAAATCAGGATCAAGTCCACTGGTCAGTACTGGTTGGGACACTGTTAGCAGTCACAGCTGAAAGTTATTATTAGAATCATCATCATCATCATTGTCCCTATTCCTGCTACCATTATTATCTGTACTACGGTAGATCAGGACCACTTTGTACTGAGGGCTGTAGGGACACTCTGTGGCAACTAGAGCAACACCGTTCCCTGACCCAAAGAAAATTTCCTTGCCTGTTAACTAATAAAATGCATAAAAGAAATTGCCTAGTGATCTTCCCTCCCCTCTTCTCTTTTTTCATTAGACCCTTATGGATCTTATGGGTCACAGTAATTCATTATTGAAAAAAAAAAAAGCCCTATGTCAGAAAAGTAACTTAATCTTTATTTCCCTTTTTTACTGAATAGCGGGAAACCTAATCTATACTGCCCAACTGGGTGTGTTTGGCTGTTCCTCAAACTAAAACAAGACTTGGAAGATTAAAGCGGAGCTTGGCTCAAGATCAGGTGAATCAGCACAGTTATAATGCCACAAAACGGCCTGCAGGATGGCCTTCTCTTCTGTAATTATACAGGGGTTTTAAGCTGTACAGGCAAAGGAAGTAATTTAATTTATCTGTTCTAATTAAATATGTGATGTGAGGAAACAGTGAAATGTCTGTTTAAAACATGCTTTAGGTTCTTTTGGTGAGAAAGAATGGGCTGGCTGCAGCTACAGTACTCTAGCGTGACTGTAACTTTCCCGTTTATGCTCACGCTCTTAAATGTCATTTATGTAACAAACTCTCATGGCAGGTTTGGGCTGATATATGGGATGAAACTTCATGCCAAGAACTGGACTTAGAATATGGGTATTTTCCCCCACCTTTTTATACTGTGTGAGTTTATTTTGCAACCTCTTGCAAGTCACTTGGGGCAAATCTTCATATCCACGAAAATGAAATGAAAATCAGTTATCACAGAACCAACACCAGTGAAAATATTTGGGAAAATTCATTCCCACAGACTGTAGTGGAAACCATGTGGTTTGGCCCACATGTCACCGTGGTCTCATTTACCTGGGAAACACTAATGTTTCCTTAGAAGGAGTATTTGAAGGCTGACAGTCAGTATTTCTGTTCTCATCTATTGGTAAATGCCAAGGTCAGTCCTAAGCTGTTACCAGAAGGTGTTAATGGGAAGAACTAGAAAGGAGGAGGATTGTGATGAGCGAAGGAAAGGGACTTAGGAAGTCAAATTGTCAAATACTGATCAAACATGGAACAAGAAAATGAATCAAGTTCTCCCATTGTGCCTGTCTCATCTAGGGCCAAGAGAAGCTGAAGAATTGTTTGGGGGCATTCATTAAAAAAATAGTATCAGCCTTTTAAGACCAGTAAGAACGTGCCATCTTAACACAGCATTATGTGTTTTGCAGGTGCTTTCCTACATTTTTATGTGTGATTTTTAAAAAAGGACTGGGATTCTTAAAACCTGTCCCATCAGTGAAGAGGACAAATGCTCTTGAGGAAAAAATGGTTTTGTGCTCTTGGTGCTTGTTTGCTGTAAGCTGGCACTGTTATTTCATTATGTATCATTGGTTTGTAATGGTGTGAGATTTGCAGAAAGACTTAATGTTCCAGCTGTTTAGGGATGAGAAAATATGCTGTAAATTGGACTACAGCTTTTTGCTGAGGATTAGTGCTAGGCTTTGCGGGAGGAAAGAGAGTCTGTGAAAGCTCTGGTCCTGCTGACAGTGGTATCATGCCCAGGGATCCGTCCCCAGCTCACAGCTCAGTCTGGGAACTTGAAATGAAGATAAAAGAGAAAGGGTGTTACCTGTACCATCCAGGAAGGCTTTAGCAATGTTACCCTGGAAAACTACCAAGGGAAAGTGATATTTCTGGGAGAAACTAACGGCTTACTCAGCTTCCAAAGGCGGTGGTACTAATGACTCGTAGAGCGGGGCACCTTGTTTATGTAGCCAAATGCTTTTTGCTGACTGCGAGCGATGTGTTCGCCAGGGCAGAGCCCATCCCAAGGTTTGCTGGCAAGCCAGGAGAGGGGTGAGGCAAACACCCATCTCTGACTTTCAGGAAAGGGGTGCACAAGCTGCCAGGGTGAAACTCCTGGGTGGGTGCCTGCTGGCTGCAGGGTGATGCTGCCGGCAGGCACGGGGCAGGTTCAGCCCCTAGTGCCACCTGAGAGGAGCACCAACTCCTCCCAGTGCCCTTCCTGCCTCAGGTCCCCCAGGATGAAAGGAAAGGCACCCGTCTCCAGCTGCACCCTGTGCCCTGGGGTGGCTGACATACAATTCATCTACCACTGCCACAAACTGTGAAGTGCTCGGAAACTCAGCAGTGCCTCCCCTGACTCCCTGGACCACCAGTGATGGGCCTTGGGGCTTGGACAGCCTTTCCTATTTATTTTGAGAGACAAATACACAGCTGCGGTTATGCTGTGGGCTGGTAGCAAGAACAAGGTGTTTTCTGCTCTCCTCCTCGGGCTCAGGAGAGGTGTGGCTGTGGGCAACACGGAATTTCGGTGCCGCCATTTCCCCGGTGCAGCAGCCAGTGCCACCGGCGCTGTCAGTGGGATGGCAGCGGTCTTAGGATGGCGGCACGTGGCCTGGCTCGGCATCGGCAGCCCAACCTCAGTCCTTCACCCCCAGTGCGGGCTGAGGCTGGCAGCAGTATTTGGGAGCAAGGATGGGAGAGAGACTGTGAAGGGAGGAGGCAGTGTGAGGAAAGGGGGAGGAAAGATGTAGCTGGGTGAGAGGAAAAGGCAGGTCGGTTATAAGAAAGAAGAGCAGAGATGGGATAAAAAAACAAGAGGAGAGCGGGGAAGAAGGAGAGGCATGACTAGAGAGATGCTTTAAAAAGCTAAAGGAGAGGGCAGTAGCCCTGTTCCCGTGCCAGGGATTAGGGGAAGGAAGACAGCTGCTCAGGTGGGTTCATAGTCACACCTGCACCTCTGTAAAACTAAGACCGAGACATGAAATGATCCTTGAAATGCCTCAGTGGCTTCCCTGCAAAAGCAAAACCCAAATGCTGACATTTATTTTACACGGTCACACACACCGGTGCACACACACAAGTGGGTGTGCTTTTGAGAGGAGTCTGCCTTTTGGTGTTTAAACACCTGTTGTTGATGTTGCTCCCGCTGTTCTCAGGACAATCATTCTTCACAAGTGCACAGCAGCAGACGGAGACATTTTTGTAACCTCGTTCAGTTCCCACCCATCCTACAAATTTACCCTGAGCAAATTCTTCCCAGAGCCCCTGCCTCCTGAGCCGAGTTGTAAGTGAAAGCCCAATTTTGCCAATGTGGTGACAGCGGCGATAAGGAACACAAAACATGGGATATTTTCAGTCTTTTGAAAGCTTTGAAATAGCTGCTAGCATGATGGCACCTACCTGCACGCCATGCGCTCCCCTCTGCACACACCAGGTCCCCCTTCAAAGGCTCGGCTTCTGCATCCGCGTCCTGCAGCACCGGCTGGCCCATGGGTCACTTCTGCTGCCCAAAGTCAATGTGTGCGAAAAAGGCACTTCTCTAGTGGCTGTCCCCTGTCACTGCAGGAGTATTGCCTCCGCTATGGAAAATCAAGCGTTGCTTCCTCTGGCTGGCCGAATATTTGGTGCTTGTGCAGGCAGCGAGTCTGGGGGGTGAGAGGAGGAAAACCAGCTGTGGGAGCCAAGCCTTGGCCCAGGTCCAGCCCGGCAGGAGCCCCATTGCGAGCACTGACGTGGTTTTTGTCTCAGCACCTTGCTTAATCCCTTCATCCCCCAGCTCCCACCTGAGAAACTCACCCCTTCATGCTTCAGGCTTTGCGGGTATCGTGACTTAACCCCAGCTGGCAACTAAGTACCACACAGCTGCTCGCCCACCCTCCTCCCCTCCCCGGGGGAGATGGGGGAGGGAATCCGAAAAAAAAAAGTAAAACCCGTGGGTTGAGATAAAGACAGATTAATAGGACAGCAAAGGAAGAGAAAATAATAATAATAATAATAGAATATATAAAACAAGTGATGCACAGTGCAATTGCTCACCACCTGCTGACTGACGCCCATCCCATCCTCGAGCAGCGGTCACTGTCCCCCGGCCAACTCCCTTCAGTTTATATACTGAGCATGACGTCATATGGTCTGGAACATCCCTTTGGCCAGTTTGGGTCAGCTGTCCTGGCTGTGCCCCCTCCCAGCTTCTTTTGCACCTGGCAGAGCATGGGAAGCTGAAGAGTCCTTGACGTAGTGTAAGCACTACTTAGCAACAACTAAAACATCAGTGTGTTATCAACATTATTCTCATACTAAATCCAAAACAGAGCACTATACCGGCTACTAAGAAGAAAATTAACTCTATCCCAGCCGAAACCAGGACAGCAGGAGAGGCAGCTGCCTGTTACATGCTCTCGGTGGGGTGATACATAAGGGTGAGCTGACGTCGCCCACCTTATAACTGGAGACAGCCAGAAGACATGGCACAAGGTGGGCTGTCAGGACATAAAAAGGTGCGTGAGAAGAAAGACACTAGTTGCCATCAGATAAGTGTTTTATACCCACTGCGAGATAGTCCATGACGTGCTGGGGCATGAGATATGTGCCGTGAAACATCTGCAAAAGAGCGGTGCCAGGAATCGCAGAGCTCCTCTGTGCATTGAGCAAAACCTACTGAAAGCAGAGGTTGTTCTCACATTTCAATGCTAGTGACACAGCGGTTGGGAGTCTGTCTTACAGTCCAGGTCCAATGTCCGAACATGGAAATAGCTTCCCATTCCTCTGCTGCAGGGCAGAGGGAGCAGTGGCACAGGGCTCAGGGCTTTCTCAGGCACATGAGTAGGAGTCAGCTGTAGTGGAAGGGCTCCAGGGGACTTTGTAGCTTAGGAGGCTTCCTTGTCACCTCCTCTCCCCAATTTCAGCTGTGCTCACTGACGCCAGCGAGGTCCCACTCGTTCCCGCTGCTCTGATAGCTGATCTGGATTGGTTGCTTGCTTTCCTAGGCATCCCAGGCTCTCCCAGACACCACAGTGTCCCCTCACCGGCGGCTGTGGGTGTGTGCACCCAAGCAGGGCGCAGCGCGGTGGCACTCATGCGCGTGGCTGTGGGCAGTGCCTGCTCCTGCCCACTCGCTGCTTCCTCCTCTCTCTTCAAGCCTCACTGGGTCTGTCCTGCTAGGTCTGTAAAACTTCCTGCCTAAGCGCTCTCAGCCAGTTGTAACCTACCTTGCTGTATATATACTCAAACCAGTTCACATATAGCTTTTAATAAGATTCATGTGACATAGCAAATACTCTCCTAAAATCCTGACTTGTTGTGCAAAACCTTTTCTCCTCTCCCCATTCAGCTTAACCCCATTCCCCAGATTACTGCTCCATTGCCCACCTCTGCTAACAGCGTTAAAACATACATGCTACTTCAGTAGCTCACCGTATGCACACACAGGCAATTTGCTAGGGAGACTCGTAACATTGCTGCTAGTGCTCCAGGCTCCTGCTTTTAATTACACTTTGGTAAATCCAAAACACTCCTTCCAATATTTATTTTTCTCCCTACTAATAGTACTTCTGACGTAAGACCTTCATGTATCACCTGTAGAATGCAAGTTGGCCGTACCTGTGGTTTTATTTTTTTACTGCCCTGCAGTGCGTGCTTTTTTTACCTCCATCATGTTAAGCAGAAGAGGCGGGAAATAGGCGAATAATGCAAATCAACTCTTGGCTATGAGGCTGGTGCTGTCACAAGGGTTTCGGCTTTTATGACAATGGGGCATTCCTCAGCAACCATAGCCTGTTAGGGAGGGATGGAATCCACCTGTCTAGAAGGGGCAAGGGAATCTTTGGCAGCAGGCTGGCCAACTTGATGAGGTGGGCTTTAAACTGATGGACTCAGGGGGCGGGGTCCAAAGTGGCGATGCTAGAGCCATCACACCCAACGGAGGAATAAACCGGGCCAACCAGAGCAGCGACAAAGATGCCTTAGCTGCCTCACGAGATGACAATCAGAAGACCAACCACCTCAAGGGTGTGTATGGCTGCAGTGGATCCTCGTGCACCCTTCCAGGGCAACCTGTGTGCTCAGTTACCTCTCTGAAATGCCTGTACACCAACGCACGCAGCATGGGGAATAAACAGGAGGAACTAGAGATCTGTGTGCGGTTGCAAGGCCATGATCTCATTGCAATTACAGAGACATGGTGGGATAGCTCGCATGACTGGAATGCTGTCATGGATGGCTACATGCTTTTTAGGAAAGACAGGCCAGCAAGGCGAGGTGGGGGAGTTGCTCTTTATGTGAGGGAGCAACTGGAATGCATTGAGCTCTGCCTAGGGGTGGAGGAAGATCGTGTCGAGAGCATATGGGTAAAAAATAAGGGGCAGGCAAATATGGGTGACACTGTTGTGGACGTTTACTACAGACCACCTGATCAGGAAGAGGAAGTTGACGAAGTCTTCTACAGACAGCTGGAAGTTGCCTCGCAATTTCAGGCCCTGGTTCTCCTGGGGGACTGATATTTGCTGGAAAAGCAACACAGCGAGGCAAGCACAATCCAGGAGGTTCCTGCAGAGCATCGAGGATAACTTCTTGATGCAGTTGGTGGAAGAGCCAACAAGGAGACATGTGCTGCTGGACCTTATACTAACAAACAAAGAAGGTCTGGTTGAGCGTGTGAGGGTTGGGGGTAGCCTTGACTGCAGTGGCCACGAGATGGTGGAGTTCATCATCCGGCATGGTAGAAGCAGGGCAACAAGCAGGATTATAACCCTGGACTTCAGGAGAGCCAACTTTGGCCTCTTCAAAGACCTGCTTGGAGGAATCCCGTGGGTTAGGGCTCTAGAAGGTAGGGGGGTCCAAGAAAGCTGGTTGGTATTCAAGGACCACTTCCTCCAAGGTCAAGATCGGTGCATCCCTAGGAGGAAGAAGTCAAGCAAAGGAGCCAGGAGACCCACGTGGATCATCAAAGATCTTCTGGAGAAACTTAAACGCAAGAGGGAGGTTCACAGTATGTGGAAAAAGGGACTCGCCACTTGGGAGGAATATAGGAAC
>WAAD01020010.1:0-14293 GCA_013389945.1 Fregata magnificens | reverse complement strand
GTGAGGCCACATCTGGAGTACTGTGTCCAGTTCTGGGCTCCCCAGTTCAAGAAGGACAGGGAACTGCTGGAGAGAGTCCAGCGGAGAGACACAAAGATAATCAGGGGACTGGAGCACCTCTCTTATGAGGAAAGGCTGAGAGACCTGGGTCTGTTCAGCCTAGAGAAGACTGAGGGGGGATCTTTTTACTGCTTACAAATATCTGAAGGGTGGGTGTCAAGAGGATGGGGCCAGACTCTTTTCAGTGGTGCCCAATGATGGGACAAGGGGCAACGGGCACAAATTAGAACACAGGAAGTTCCACCTGAACATGAGAAAAAACATCTTTACTGTGAGGATGACAGAACATTGGAACAGGCTGCCCAGAGAGGTTGTTGAATCTCCTTGTCTGGAAATATTCAAAACCCGCCTGGACGCAGTCCTGTGTACCCTGCTCTAGGTGAACCTGCTCAAGCAGGGGGGTTGGACAAGACGATCTTCAGAGGTCCTTTCCAGCCCCAACCATTCTGTGATTCTGTGATTCTGTGATTCTGTGAAATATGACGTGTGGCGGACCAGGGTTTGTCATCCTTAGGAGCTTCGGTCAGTTTGGCACTGCTGTGGTCTTGGGAGCACGAGCACAGTGTTTGAGCATGGCTGGGGACAGGCTGATACTCACAAACCTGGGATTTTCATTGCCCCACAAGGCCCGTAGGGAAGGGTAAAGTGAGTTCAAAATTACAGGTACACATTTTACTCCAAAATACTTTTGAACAATGACACTGTTAACTGCGTAACCATACTTCAATGGCCATAAACCAGCATGGCAGTAGGCAGTCCGTCATTACTCTTCCCCACCTGGGACTATGCAGTAAGAGCCATGACAGTGTGCTCCTTGGAAGAGTTCTCCTACTCCTAATTTTTAAGTTTCACGATCCCTCTGTGAGAAGAAGCACTTGACAAAGAAAAAGACCACTGTGAGCACTCAGCAGCCTCACGAAGACAAAGTGTTTTAACAAAACCCAGCTTTGATGTAGCCAGTTGTAAAAATATATTATGTTTAGTTATTGAATCTGTCCATATATATATGGGGGTGCGTGCATATATATACACACACACATATATATATACCTTGCACACGTTACTGTTTCAGTTTTCCTGTTTAGTTCATGTTTCAGCTAAGGAGCTGTTTCAGAAATTTCCCACCTCCTGCTTGGCCTTCCATCTTCATTATATATAATAAGCATTTGTTGGTGTCTGATGGCATCTAGTTCAAATACCTAGCAAGATCAAACTCGGGAGAACATAAATGGGAGCCATAAGGCACTCTATAAAATAGCCTACACCTTTCATGAACTGGAATGGATGTTCGCCAGTAATGAGGCACTGCAATTAAATGAAATAACACTTGGCAATAGCTCTGCCATATCTGCCTGTACAATGCTCCCTCAGCAGCAACACTCCCATGGGAAATTAAATATCAGCCTGCGCATTAACCAGCCTTATTGTCTGGGTGCCTGCAGCTGAGACTCCCTCAGCCCTGCCTCCAAAACAAAGCCCTTGTGGAGGGAAGGTTTTGGGCTTCCCTGAAATTTAGGTGCAAGCTCAGGAGCAGGCACTGTCTGAGTCCCTGCGACATGCCTGCCCTGGGGAGCAGGCGACCGCGAGGGGCAGGGAGCTGGGAGAGAGACCTTGGCTCTTCTCCTGCGTTGGCTCCCCTCCTATGGGCTCTTTCCCCTGCAGCAGACCTAAGCGTGGGTATAATGTGAATGAAATAATAGTAATAATAATAATAGTAATAGTAGTCATCATCATCATCACCAAAACAGTGAAAAATAGTACCGCCTTCCTAGGATGAAAAGATCCAAACACAGGTTATCCCTTTCTCAGGAGATCACTCAGTCTAACTCTTCAAGTGGGCACGGTGATCTTTCGTTATCCTTATGGTGAGCTTTCCTATTAGTGGGAAAGTCATGCCAGCCTGAGGAAGAGCAAGGAGCACCCTGGTGATAACGCTGGGATGAAAACTTCTGCCTTTGGCGAAACAGGTGTTTTGGGGGGACTCAGTGCTTCTCAAGGTTTTTTTGGATTAATGGCCACTGTCACCCCACAAAAATATTGCGGGATTGAAAGAGAGGAGCCATTTTGCCAGCACACTTTTATCTAAAAGCACAAGTTGGGGACCGCTTTCCATGTCTTCCTACGGACCGCAGTCCATAGTCTAGGAACTGCTCACTTGGGTTTTGTGTCTTAATGTAGTTTTTGTTATATTAAGTGCTTACTAGACTGGAGAAAAGAGACTAGAAATGTGTGAATGCCTGGTTTCTAAATTCTTTGGCTGGGCAGGAAAAATGAACACACAATTGCCTTAGTGAACGAAATATATTGGTTCGACACCTCTTACTTTTTAAAGATAATTTAGTCAAATTCGGCTTCAGAGTTTTCTTTGGAAAACAAATTTTCCAAAATGTTTCCCAGATGTAATCAGCATTCTGAAATCTTCTCCAAACTGTTAGACTTGAGATTGCATTTTTTTATAAACAAGACATTAAAAAAATTCCTTAGATCTAAAAGTGATGCAACACTTCAATAATTTCTAAGACAGAAACTATTAAACAGTTTTGTGCTATTAAATATGATGGTAAGGGTGGCAACATAGTATTGTACTCCAATGTAATTAAGTTCTTTCAGTTTTCCCATGAAACTTAGCCGCTTCAAAGTGTATTCTCAGAAAATGCTAACTTCTCCAAGCTAGGTAAATCACGCCAGAGTGTAATAGTCTCTGCATTATCCTCACTTTCATGTAATTAGGTATTTCTGAGACTTTTTTTTCAGCACTTTTAAAAAATAGAGCTAGGAAAAATCAAGAAAGAGGACTGGGAATAGGGAGTTCAATAATGAGAAACTCAATTAGAATGTAAGACATGGAAAAAAAGAATAATGAAAATAGTAAGGGAAATTAAGAGCCTTTCATCTGCAGTAAAAGTAGAGATGATAATATTACTTGGAGTTTGAAGAGGCGGTGGATGCAAGGTGAAATACTACGGATACATACAGCCAAGTATGGTTTAGAGATCAGTTCAGCATCTTTTCCTAAAAGAATAATGACATGAAGGTATTTAAAAATATTCATTTGGTCATTACAGTGTGCATGTACAGGAAATACTAAAATGCATCTTAGTTTGGTAAAGAACTCTCAGAATAGAATTAACAGACAGAATTAGTAAAATCCAAAATCAAATCATGTACTTACATAATAAAAATAAGTATTACAGAGAGCTGAAATTATCTGTGTATAAGGGGTCTGTGTCCTCTAACTTCACTGCATTCACAACTGTGTGCTCTCCAGCGTGGTGGGAACTGCCGAGCACGTCTCCTACATTGTCCTCTGAAACACCTGGTATTGACAGCTGTTGAGAAAGGGGAGTGGACTTAGACTGTTCTTCTGATTTGCAATGGTAATTCCTGCAGTGCCACTGCAGAAGTCAAAAAACACCCAAATGATCGGTTGTGTAGAGAGAAAGAAAGAGAGAAAGAGAAAGAAAGAGAAAGAGAGAGAGAGAGAGAGAGTAAAGGATGAAACAAGATTTCTCTTCTCCAGCTGGGGATACTATGAACCTGAAGAGACATCCCTGCCATGGAAGCTTGGTCAGATGCTCAGCTGATGTACACCAGCAGAGTTTCCCTGTCTTCAGTGGGGCTATTCCAGCTGACACCAGCTCGGATCTCACCCGTGACATTTACACTTCCCAATCAAGTCAAAGTTTAATAGTGCAAGGAAAGAGGAATGGTAAATGCAGCTTTCAGTTACTGTTGAGGAATTAGGAGTCCTGTAAATCTGCGCCCCACCTTGGGATGTAGAGCTCAGGCTACCCTCCTCTTGGCGTGGGGTGAGGGACTTAGGAAGCGGTGTGCTCTTTTCAGCCTGGTGAGAGCCGAGCCTGAAGAATGTCTTTTAGCAGCTACTAATTAATATAGTTAGCTAGCTAACTAATTAGTTAGCTAACTAATATGCACTGTTGCTGGTCTCCAGAGAAAAATGTTTGGGCTTTGTCACCAATGGAACTAGCTGTTTTGTCCTAGTCTGAAGCCCAGCAGCAAATGAAAACACATGCAATGTGGGTAATCAGGTGATCAGAGTCCCAAAATAAAACAGGAGCCGTTTCAACTGTGACCTGGGATATGGAGGGGTAGTACTGCTAGCCGCTGTGAGTGAGTGGTGGTACAGTCTCTGGACACACTGAATTCACTAAATGAAACTCCTCTGCTGTTCATTTGTGTAGCTTCTTTCACCACAATTATCTGCTGTTTTAATATATTGCAGTAGTATTTTTGTCCTATCTGCTGGATCCTTAAAATAACAAATAGTGTTTTGGCTACAATGAGTTGTTGATAAAGGGGGAATTCCAAATACAGGCAAAAACATTTGGGATTGCTCTGTGGTTGAACAGGCAAGGGCAAAAAGCTTGTTAATAATATCAGATAATAATTTTCTTTAAAAACAGATTAGGTTTTCATGACCCACAGCATTAAAGTTCTTTTTAAATAGACATTTTTATTAAAAAGGTCTCTCTGCTTGTGGCTGGATCTGTTTAGCTGAGTTGGATGACACATTGTCAACATGTTGTGAGAGAACAAGCCATTTCCTTTAAGATCTCAAAATATGAGATTTGCTTGCATCTGGCATAAGGAAGTTATTTTGCTATTTTAGCAGAAGAAGGTATCCATCAGAATATCCTGCCAATGTCCTGTCACCAGTAGGGCCACTTCATCACTTAAGAGCTATTCTTTTATAAACCACTGAATTTTGCCTTATGCAATTTGTTTATGTAGAACTCCTGCTCCTTTGGGTAGGGATCATATCTCCTTAGGGCCGGGTGTAACTGAATGTGCACATATCTTCATTTTTATTTCTGGTGTATAAAACAGAAGTGCCTGTCAGCTTTTGAAAACCACTGTCTTTGCAGCTATGCTATCATGGCACACCAGTTTCATTTAATATTTTATCCAGTCTCTTTAATACAGAATGAAGCTCACTTATTTGTTACTCACTGAAATGTCATCCTGAGTACACTAACAGCACATTAAATTCCTGTCCAACTGTGGTGTCACAGCACAAGGAACAGCTCTCAGTGCAAGCCTATGCCCCGATGTCCCCCAGCCCCAAGCTGGTGATTTGTGGAGTTCTCCTTTGGGTCTCTCCATGGGGATTGTGGCTGCCTATGCCCTCTCCCAAAACTGGGTTTCCCTAACATAGGTACCATTTACCTTCAAAATTATGCTGGTTGGCTGTACAATTTAAATTTAGTCATATAATCTGAAGACGCTCTTTATTCAGTTTTAGATGTTACATATACCCGTTGAAGGTGGCGATAAACTCAATTAACTAGGCTGATATAAACCTTATTTAAATCAAATTAAGTGCATTTCTGCAGCGGTTAGCATCTATTTCATTAATTGTGATTACAAATGGCTTGGGAGTTAAATTGGTATGACTTTGAATATAGATAAAGCCAAAGGAAGGCAGAACTGGCAGCTGAGCCTGAACCAGACTGGAAAGTTTGGAGTCTTTCTTTGTACTCAGAACACCAGAGCTTTGTTTGTTTTAATTAAAACTGGGATCCTGCAGAATGTAATGGATGTTGTTTAGAAAAGCTGCCCACTTGTTTCTGATAATCAGATTTTTCTAGCCCAGATTAATATCCTACTATGCCATTTCACTGGGTCCAGGGGATTCCTCCAAATAATTAAAAACTGAGTGCTGAAGACTAACCACCTCATTAAGATAAACTTACAACAACATCTTGGGTTCAAATAAGGAGTTCCTTTCTTTTTTTCTGGAAAAAGGCCACAGTTTGTTTAGCCTGGCAGCGGCACGGAACTGCTTTTTGTGTATGCAAAAAAAGCTTTTTAAGCCATTACTGCTGAATCATTGTGTCTCAAGTAACACGAAATTGGACTAGTAAGTTTTGAGAGAGGTCTGCAGAAACTAATTTTGAGATGGTTGCAGCGCCTAAATAATGAAAAATAGAATATATGTGAAAGTGTAAATATTTCCAGAGAACTTCTGGCACGTAGTCTCACACCACACAGAGACTGACAAACACACCTGCCGATACTTGATGCTAGAAAGAATAGCTGTTCTGTTTATTCATCAAAATCATATTATCTGTTTGTGATTTATGCATAATATATTATGTAGCAATATATCTAGTGCTGTTTGTTAAGGTGAAGGATTGCTTACTATACAATCAACTAGTATTATAATGACAGATCTAATTCACAAGTGCTGTTTTTTGTTAGTTTCTGCATTTTTTTCCTGAAGGATTGATACAGAAAACTTCTGATACAATTTAGCCCTAAGAAATATAAAACCCGGGAAAGCTGGCTAGCCTATCTAGGAAGAAGCTGTTGGAAAACCTCAGTGGAAAAATATTTGGAGGTGCTGGAGGAGAATGGGAGGGGCAAAAAGGTCTATGTGACTGTTTAAAATATATATGGAGATGACCAGAACTATATCAATGAACAGAGTCGGGGCGGGAGGGGGGCAGTTGCACGTACTTGTGCTTATCACATACGCAACTCACCCAGGCTCTGCTAGGTACTAAGGCACAAATCTAACTTTAACCTGAGAGCAGACCGATGGCGCTTGCACATGTTGAAATCTTTGTAGGCTCGCAGGGGCTCCCCCTGCTTTGTGAGAGATGGTTTTAGACTGAAACTTGTGCAGTGCATAGCTTTACTCAGAACTTCTTACCAGGGCAAATTTCACCTCAAAAGCTGTAAAATCCAGTAACGTCACATTTAGAGAGGTAAAATTTAAGTATCCACTTACAGAAATATATTCTTTTAAAGCAATATTAAAAATTTCTGGCTCTGATCACCATCAGTACCTTGTATACTAAACATAACAAATGCCACTTAAAAGAATGTAAGGAGAGCAGTTGTGGTGTTTGTAATTCAGTAAGTACTGGCTGAAGGAAGTATCCTCGCATAGAGAAGTAGAAGGCTATATTTTATTCTCAATTAGGGAAGCGCATTACAGTTTTGTAGTAAGGTAGGGGTGAGATGTTTCTTTCCGTATGACTTATCTCAGGTATTTTCTTTGGGCTACCTAGTTCCACGGGATATTTTAAATAACTGTTCTGGAGATTTCATGTGCTGGGTGAACTAGGCAGGTCCCAAAAGTGCATTTGAAAACTCTTCCCTCCAGGTGTCAGTTGGAAGCTGGGAGGTAATGAAGGTGGTCAGTGCCAGCAGGCACAGTGATTGTATCTGAAATACCTGCAGGTTTTGCCTGGTTTTCTGAGGTATTTGTTTGCAAGATGTAAGAAGCTCATATCATTATCTTTTCTAAGTGAGAGATGCAAGCTATATGCAATTTATATACATTTTATCTTAATTCTGGGGATATTTTCTTGAGATTTTGGGGAAGAAAACATTGTATGAGAACATCTGTCTGGGGCCAGCTCAGTGATTCAGCCCTAGTGTGCTGTCTGCAGGGGTGGCAAGTGGTAGATGACTGAGGAAGAGGATAGGAAGCGAGGCATTTTCTAGGGTGCTTCTTTCCCTGGTAAGAAGTCTTAACGGCTGACCATTGGTGTGGGAAGGACTTCCAGAGGCATAAGCTGTATCCAGACCATTCTGTTCAGCATATGCTTTTGAATGCATCCTCCACAAATTGGTTTAATCTTTCTGAAGCCATTTATACTTTGGCAGTCACAACATGCTGTGGGAATTAATTCTGCATTTAACCTGTAGGATGTCCCTGTTTCCTGATGCTGATGTAATTCCCACTTGCCTTGTGCTCATCTGCAGAGATCCTGGGGCGTCACTGCCCAGGATTTCGCCACTTTCCTCCCAGCAGTGTTCAGGTTAAAGCACTCGCTACTCTACATACCGTGTTCATTTTCTGCACGCCAGACTGCCGCATGCTGACAAATACCTGCCAGCAGCTACGGGTTTTGTCTTGGGAAATTCCAGGTAAACATGATCCCTCAGCCTCTCGCAGGTAACAGCTGCTACTTTCGCTCAAAGGGAATTCCCACTGACTTTGATCTGTAGGAGAGGACATCACCCCTGGTTTGCTTCGCTACGGTGAGGTAACAGACATCAGCTAAAATGTTTGTCAAGGACATGTGATAGCAGTTACTTCACAAGCAGCAGGCCAGACTTTTCCACCACTGACCTGAGTTATACACGCTTTGCTCTTAATGGAGTTCTTCTCTATCCATCCCAGTGAAAGCATGATCGGAGTCTCAGCCAAAAAGCAGCAAGTAAGAACACGACAAATACCAGTTATTTCTCTGGTATGACCTGTGGAAGTCTGCAGGCATGTTGGATTTTGGCCTTTTTACCTTCTAAATTTGCTGTCTTCGGTGCATGGAAAAGCACTGAAGCTTTTAGGAGGTCTGCTTTTCATTGCATAATGAAGAAATACTATTCATTCAAACAAAACAATTATTAGCTGTTCTTACTTTGGGCACGATGCACTGGCCAACCTCCTGGGCTTAGTTTATGCTAGGCACTGCAGAAACTTGTAGTAAGACTGCTTGCCCAAGGGAGCTTAACCAACACATCCTGAAAAGTGGATGAAACAAGAGAGAGGAGCTGGATGGGCAGGAAAAGGAAAAGGAAAAGGAGGGTAGGAAATATAGCATGAGGCACATAATTCCTAGTCAGTGTTGTGAGGCAGCCTTTTACAATCTCTGTGGCCAAAGCCACATTGGTCATTTACACTGACTCGTCCAGACTTTTAGTATCAAAGTTTTGGTATTTTGTGTCATTCTGGCCTGAGTAAGGCACAAAGGTCCTTTAAAATCATTGCATTCCCCACATTTGGTGTGTGTGTAGCATCCTGCCTTCTAAGCATCAAGGAAAGATCTTGGGGATGGTTTAAGGGCATTTTCTCCGTGCAAACACCCGATAATATTACTTAACATGGAGAAAGACCTCCTCTAACACTAGGCCTATTGAGAAAGCCCCAAAATGTTCCAGGCGCTTTCAGAAGACAGGCAGTCAGTGCAGAAATGGGGTTTTTTGAGTGTGTACTCTAATTCACAATTACTTGTCAGAGGTGCTTCCCTGTAGCAATACTTCTCCTGCACAGCCATGCTCTCAGGTGAGAAGAGTTGCTGAGTGCAAGTGAACATTTTGAACCACTCCAATGCTGCACTGTTTATTCTCATTACATGGGCGGACCCTGCCACCGTGCTGTTGCCCTTGGCCTAGGAGAGCTTCAGAGGAGGCTTTGCCTCAGGTTCAGTGGCCAAGGCCACTATCCAGGGCCAGCCGTAGCTGGTTGTGATCCCCGTCTCCATCCCAGGCTTGCTGTGTGACTATCAGCCAGTCACTCTGGTTTCCTGAGTCTCTGCTAAGACGGAGACAGCAGTATTTCTGTACCTCACAGTGGGGCCACCCTTTTATCTCTCTGGGCGTGTTCTCTTTGTCATTTTTATACATTTTTCTACTCTGGTTGACTGGAGCAGTAGCAGCAGGTCCAGCCGTGCTGCTGGTGGTCTGGCAGCCCTGGAGCTGCAGATGGCTCAACAGCAGCACACACAGAGGCCCACAGCATGCAAGTTGGACAGACGTCCTGCCTACAGACTGTACGTTTGATGAGTGCCAAGCATATACTGTATAAGATGCACTGGCCGAGCCCTATACGTCGTGGTACAAGTTTCTGAAATGCGGAAGCCCGCTGCAGGTGTTGGTCAGTTTTTCTGTGCTCTTAGGGTCAATGGGACTACTGGGGTGGAGATACCCTTTGATGGGCTACTGCAGTTGTACGGGCGTGTTGTAGCCGGTGGGCTGGTTCTGGTGACAACTGATCCTCAGCTGCCACCTGCTGAGCACCGAGGAAAAATGCAGCAGAAATTCCTGCCGGCGTTCAAGGCTTCCCCATGCCGGGACCTAAAGCCGTCACTGAGCGCCAGAATTCAAGCCAGTAGCCGGGGGAGATGGTAAACGCAATGTCACTGGGTTTGAGAACGAAAAGCAGCCCACGTTTGCAGGTGCCCGAATAGGAACGGGGATGCTGACTTTCCAGCCATGGTCTGAATTGCTGGTCTGGGGATGCAGTCAAGAACTCCACAGAGTAAGAGAAATACAATGTAGTAGCAGGTCATGACATGAGGTCATGGAAATAAAGTGCTACTGTGTTGTCTAATTGTAGAAAGAGGAGCTCATCAGGAGAATTTTGAAATCATAAAGATGCCACTGCAGCATCAGGCACAGGAAAAAAAGTTCCTTTTTCTTAAATAAATCCGATACCTACGTGACATACATCAAATTCAGTTCAAGCACAATGCACCTGTACCTTAGAAGGCTGGATTTTGTTTGGCACCATGATGTTATGACAAACTTGTTGCTGATCCTCTCCGTCGTGCCCTTTTTCAACTGACATGCATTTTGCATGAGATCCTCATACTTAAAACAAAGATGATACTTATCTACCCAGATCAAAACCTCTTCTAAGCAGGGATATTTTGCCGTGTGTGTGTACAACGCCTAGTAAAACAGGATCTCATCATCATTTATGATGTTAGGAGGGTGGTGTGAAGTGAAAAGAAGACTGCTCTGACCTACTTTATGTGTACCAGGTATGTTTTATTTTTAAAAGAGTGACGGAGAAAAACATAAGGACAACAGGGAAAAAAAAAACCCCAACAAAAAAAACTGTGCTTGTGTCTACACCTAACAAACCTCTAATGCCACCTGCTGAGGAAACACTGAAAATGAGAATGAAGTCTCCAGCAAACTACTAATTGCATTATTCTTGTTATTGATTTCCTTTAAAATTTATATTATACAAAAATACTGAAAGGATTTTAAGAAACTTAGATGAGCAACTGTGAGCATAATAAACTGGGTGTATTTTTAAATACCCAGGTGACAGGAGTTTCTTTTCAACCCTACTCCAGACACTAACTCCCTGTAACCAAGAAATGGTCCTATTATTCAACTTTAATTTTCTCTTTCTTCACTCCTAAATTAGCCACCCCAAAATTATCCCAATTAATTATCCTAAAATACATTTGCATTTTTTAATGTGGAAAGGATAGCTTATTAGCAACACTGGGACTCCTTAAGGACATCACTTTAGCACTCAGCAATACAGGAAAAAAAGCCGTTTTCTTCATCAAACCCTGTTATAGAGCAAGTGCATATAACCCCAAATACAGCACTGGTCCTTCGTAATAGGAAATAGAAACAGAAAAACAGTGAGGCCTATTTTTAAATATCCTTAAAACGTTTTATGCCAGCATGAACCTGCTGATATCTGAACAGTTGTACTGTGGCACTAAAATGGAGAATCCAGGCCAATTACAGTTCTTCCTGGCAGCGTATTATAAAATTATTACGCAGTATTCAAAAGCATCTTCTTTGCTCATCATTCACTGGTGACAGAAGTTAAGCTGCAGTCTTAAGGCTGTTAAGTCAACCTAAAAACTGCCGAGTCCTGTAAAATGTTGGGAATGCAAATCCTAACACCGGGGCTATTAGAAGCCAAAGGGTTTTTTCCTCTGCATTTTGCGAACATCTATTGCATGCTGCTCACCCTGCCAATATGCACAAACACTGCTGCTCTACAGAGAAGAGAGAAAAACAAACGGGAAGTGGTTTGGGTGGACAGAACATCCAGGGGGGCACAGTATTCAAAATAAAACAAAAAGAAATTGTTAACTAGGTAGATTTATCTCAAAGTAAAATACCTCTAAGGTAAGGGCTTGTTTTCATTTTGAGATACAATGCATAGAGATAGAAATTGAGCATAGAAATACAGTGTAAAACTATAATAATACAATATTAAGATGAACCTCTGGCTGCAGCAGTACCAGTTTTTAAAACAGACATATAACGTTTCACAAAGTAACAGGATAAAGGTAACAAATATATCAGTTCAGACATCAAGTTATGAGGTACCTTTTCAAATACTTTCAGATGAGGGGGATGCAAGCAAAAAAAGTATTTTTACCCAGTTACATTTACTGAAAGAAAAATAAACAAGCTGTTTGTGTCGTTTATGCATTTTCTTCCTGAAAGGAAAAAAGGACTTAGAACATTCAGGACCCTTCTCATTTAAATGTCTGAAACAAAACACAATGGAAGGCATCAACAGTTTGGAAAACAAAGGCTGTCAGTCCATCCACTGCAGACTTCCTGATAAATCCTAACCCCAGTGAGATTTAATAGGCCACATCGTTAACAGCAAAGACCAGTAGCACAAATGAAAATGGTTAAGCCTGACTTTATCAAACTGACAGACCTACAACACACTAGTGCCCTGATGAAAACGGCACAGTAACTTGAGGATACTTGCTGGACTAATTCATGAAAAGAATAAGGGAGAAGAATTTACTGAGATTCTTAATACTCGCATAGCAAAAGAACCAATAAAATACATATTTGAGTATTTTGACACGTAATGATTTCACTTCCAGTTGGACCTTTCTGTCACACTGGTCACTGGCTTGGTAAAATGGTCTTCCCCCATCTGCCTGAATGCAGTACCACTGAGCAGACTCAGCAACAACACAAGTAAATAAGTATGTGCTCATCTGATGCTCACCAGGCTGGATTTTTACTGGAAAGCAAGATAAGTTGAAATGCTTTCCACTGCATTTTTTCATCTTCGTTTCTGGGGAAACTGAGCTGTAACTAATTCTAAGTGACTTCGTAGAATCATTGAGAGGGACAAAAAAATCTCCTAAATCCTTGATCTAAAGCATAGCTCTTAGATGACCACAGTCATATATACTCAGATACATCTCTGTACCTTACTGGCCCTGCATTTTACTGCGTTTTTGCAATATTGATGGTGCAGCAAAATACAAAAAAGAACCTAACAAAAACGTGCACTGGTACATGAAATACATTAAATAAAATGTACATTAAAATGTAGTTGAAGCTACACGCATAGTTTCTTCCATGTTGCCTAGTAGTATGTTATTTCCAAAATATAAAGCTGGATTTTCTCAGTGTGATGAAGTTGTTATTGAATATAGCTGACAAAAATCAAACGTTTAGAGCCCATGATGAATGGACTGAACAGACACTGGGAAACTGCTGAAATGATGAGTACTGTTTTGTTTTCCTCACAGCATTCACTTCTTAAGTCAACTAATCATCAAAGTTTATTTTGAAACTTGGAGAAAAGTATCTCAGATTTAGTATTTTAAACTTGCCTTATAAACCTTGATATCTATAGGTGACTAACAGAGGATTTTGTTTGGAGGCTTCCCGNTTTTTTTTTTTTTTTTTTTTTTTTTTTTACAAATTGACAAATTTGCCTGGTCTGTGTGATATGAATGGAAGTTTCTTTGGAAGAAAGGCCATTTAAAACAAACACAGCCCAAACACATGCTCGCAGCACACAGCTGCCAAGGAGCTGGCACTAAATGTATGTACTTAACACGATCTTGCCACAAAAGCTGGCTCTCTTCCATTACTTTTTTATTGTGATCCTCTGCAAATGTTGTCCCAAATGCTAGATACTGTTGTGATTCAGAAAGATACGGAAATGCAGCTGTCAAAATAGATGATGGAGATCAACTAGGCAAGGGAGGAGAAGTGGAAGGCAGAAGTCACTTGCAGATGATCTTATAGAAATGAGCATACAAATCTTACTCAAACTTGTGAAGTTCCACTGATGTAAATGGCAACATTTTCCTATGTTAAATTAGAGCCTATGCAAAGTTATCATCTGGTCTTTGGTTAGGTGTTGACTTGAGAAACATGGCTTGCACTTCGAAAGGACTGGAATGTCATGTATTAGCACCATAATTTCATTTCATGTTTTTAAAAATGCACCTTTTTTCTGGCATTTGAGGGCTGTTCAGCAGAAGGGTCTCATGTAACCTGGTTTTTAGTAGATGAAATAAAAGGTCAAAATATGCTATACGGAGCAGGCAACGTGATTCTCTGTGTCTAGGGCCCTTGCAACATAGGCAGAAAGTTGCAGTTTTTGCTTTAGACACAGCTGACATCATCTCTGCATTGTTATGTCTCTTGTATGTGCACAGCGTGATCTAGAAAGCGAGTTATAATGGAGACTATCTCACTGCAAGGCTGATAGTAAAAGCTGTGCACAAAAGAACAGTATACCATCACATACAGCAGAGATACATTGCGTTTCTATTTGTTGTACTTCTCAATCTGTTCAAATGATTTCCAGATTATGAGTTTTGTTAGTATAGAATTAAGGCAGGATTTTAACTTTCCTGTAAAGGCCTCAAGATAACCTGGGAGTAAAAATCCCCACATTTTAGAGCTGAAGTTGAAAAAAGAATCACTACATATGTGAATAGGAGAA
>WAAD01020009.1:10294-41997 GCA_013389945.1 Fregata magnificens | reverse complement strand
CTCTGCGGTGCCAGCCGGCCCCGCCGGCGGAGGCCTTGGCCGGGAGGGAGCCGGGCCCGGAGCCAGTCGGCCCCTCAGACCTGGCTTAGCGGCCGCGGCTGCGCCTCCGTTGGTGAAAAGGCGGTCCCAAACACGCGAGACGAACTGGAAGGCAGTCGGCCATCGAAAAAAGAGGTTGCGGGTGCCTGACTGACAAATTACTGGACCTAAAAGCAGAACGCCTGAGTCTGCCGTTGCGGTCGGCTCCCGTTCCTGCGGTACCTCCTGGTTGTTTTTCAGGGTTGGCGAGCTGGATTGCTAAGCCAGTGAAGGTTCTGGCTTTTAGTCAGGTGCAACCTCTCCGCAGATGTTTGGATTACCAAAAGCATAGGCAGTATTTAAAAACAGCTGGTGTCATGAATATTAAAAACGTGGAAATGGGTCACCATTCCTCAAATACTGCGGGAAAGCAGTTTATGTAAATGCAGGTTTCCCCTCTCTCCTTTTGAACAAAAGTGGTAATACTGTATTAATTTCTGAAATGAGTAGGCAGCATTTCTTGCAGCAGGACACAGCATGAGAAGAGCGTGAAGAGATGAGCTTTTTGTCAAGGCCTTTGATGAGTTCGGAACCGCAATGAATCCCTCGCAGAGCAGGCAAGCGGACTCGTGAGACAAGGCAGCCGTACATCTGCTCCTCTGCCAGGATGTCCACCAACTAAAACCAGCTCGACTAGAATGTGTCAGGGATCGTATTTTCAGGCCACATCTGTTGAAAGTCGGTTACCTGCCTGTGTAGCAAAGGCAGCTAGCTTAAGAGGCATCAGACTCTGTTATTAGTGTTTCATAATTCTGCTGACACCTAAACTTTTCGGGGCAAGCACACCAGGAGTCCCTGATCAGTTTAACTGGCACCAACCAGCAGTGCTGCTGGAAGAAGAGGTCTGTTCTCCTTTTGGTCCCATTCCACCTGTCCCACCACGCTACAAGTACACATGAAGCAAGTGGCAGTTGGGAAGTGGCTGAGGCTAGAATTAATTCTGACGAGCAGGTGGAAGGGTCATCTATAGCATTAGTTTCGATCTTCCGTTCCCCAGCCTGTTTCACTCCGTGGCTGCAAAACAGTTACAGCAGCTGCAGTAACAGGGAGGTGTTGGGGGGTGGTAGTGGCATTGCTTTCCTGCATCAGCAACAGCGCATGTATGCTGGCTTATGGCGCTTGCAAGGTCGGATGGCTTGCCAAAGGCCACGCAGTGAGTCAGACAGAGGCAATGCCAGTGCTGACTTTGGAGATGTCGGGGGTGGCCGGCTCTGGCATAGACTCAGCAGACAGAGCATATGTGGCCAACAGTCTGGGACACAAAGCACAAGGCTAACGACACTGCGACCTCATTATCAGCCCTGTCTCTAACTTGCATTGATGGTGCACCGTGCATGTAGCTTGCTCAACTTTTCCTCTGATTTTCAAGTGATTATGCTAACTTTTATAGCTATTTGGGATGGACAAAATAAGCTGAAGAAAGTGAAAGGTCCATTAGACATGAAAAGTAGGGAAGTACAATTGTGAAACGTGAATGTCAAGCTTCCTTTTTTCATAATGACGGAGATTAGGGATTTCTTAGATTTGGTGGCTGGGGGACAGAGTTACTTTTCTCCACTGTGAAGTGATTGCAGGTAGTCTCTTGACATGAACTGATTTTACCGTACGGCAGTTGCCTCGATTTCCTACACATCACCACTTCTTTTCCACTGCTTCAGGTTTCACTTGAGAGGGCGGATCACGCTTCTCTGACAAAGGACAGTGGCTGCTCATGTGACAGGAACATCTGAACTTGCCTCGCCTTGCCCTAGAATGGATTCGACAAGTCAAAATTCATTGGTATTATCACATTTGCAACAGGATTTTCACTGTAAGAAACCTCTTGGGCTGTGGCCAGCATTCAGCGCTAATATAGCACTAACTTTGTAGGCAAGAAATCAGCAGTGCCGTCTACCACTGTGATCTAACAGCAGCTGGGAAAACCAAGGGGCCGTCCTACTTAAAGTGCAGTTCATGGCTGGGTGGGAAGTACACATTTAGCTGAGCAGTATTACTGTAATCAGGTTGTTCCTGACTTGTCTCCCTAACTGCGGACCAAGTTGGGGTTTTTTTTCCATGTCTCCATTACCATTTCAGAATACAAAAAACCTGAGCCTGGTGTAGATTCATACCAGCTTCCATCAGACTGCAACAACCACAGATTGGTTGTGCCTGGCTCTTCACAAGTAAAAGGCCTTTCCTGGGTGTTAAGGTACAGAAATGCTGCTCTGGACAGCTGAAGGACAGTAGCTATTGTCTTCAACTGATTTAATACTGATTTACAGGATGTAAGAAAAAATAGGTCCTGAGAGAAGCCTTGTAGGAATATGAGGAGGGCAAAGACCTTCTCCCCCTCCTTCACACCGCTATCCCTTCCTTCACACATGCGCACACACCAGCATACTTAGTCCAGGATTTACCTTTGCAGGTGCCGTGTATACAGATAATGTTCAAAGGTATCCCAGAGCTGTCCTCAATCACTTCTCAGAAGGTTAAAAACCACCGGTCTGATTCCCTAGTTTTGTTGTCATTGGTAGAAGACATAGGGAGCCTGGAAGTTAAGATAGCAGCAGTCTTCTCATGTTTGCAGGTTATTTTAACCGCTAATAATTTTATCAGTCTGTTTGCTTTTTTGGACTGAAATATAACAGCTGTGCTCTTTAAGTGCAAATATGTCTCCTGGGGCAGGGGGGATCAACAGACTTAACGCAGCCTGTTTGAGAATGAAAAGAGATACATTTTCTATTGTGATCAAATATGCTTGTGGAACTTACAACGACAAGTTTTCTGTAGCTTTATGTCTCACGCTCGAAATATTTTGTGCCTGATAGGGTACAAGCTCTGATCAAAGCTTTTCTTGCAGTGGAAAGACTTGTAACGTTTCTGTCATCTCTGAATTTTTCAGTATACAGCAATAAAGGTGAGTTCCTGTTACTGTCTTTCCCTTAAAGGACTAGCAAATTTGAATCTCCCTCTCTTACCTCGTTGCCTATTTTCCCCAAACTCATGTCAGCATAATATTCCTGAGACCTCCAGCTGTCTTTTAGGTTTGGTTGAAATTGCCAGTCAGTCTCAGTGGGTTTTTTGCTCCTGTTTTGATAGCAGCACCAGCATAGCATTGTGCATTTCAGTTTCCCCAAGCAGGCAATGTGAGACTGAGACACAGAAGATATCTCTGTTAGACACACCAGAGACAAATGAAGTCTGTGGCATCCTGGAGCAAGCAAACAATTGGTTCCAAATTGGCTATGGTTTTCTTGCTCTTGTGGTTTTTTTTCAGTGAGTATCTAATCACCAACTCTTGCAATTTGTTACTGCAGTTCTCTACTTCCTCCTTGCCCCAGGTTGACTGCGCAGTAGGGTACTACAAGCCTACTTAATTTATGCTGACGTCTTCATTCCTGCTGGCCAACACACACGCTGTTTCCTCATACAATTAGCCAAAATACTGAGCATTTTTTTATTTGAACCACGCTATGCAGTTCACGACACTAGTCGGTAGATCCTGTGACAGGAGTATTCAATTTGTGAGGTAAGACAACAGCAGTCCTGTAACTAGAGATTGCAGTGTCAGGTTTGGGAAGATCCACGCATGTGCGCTTTCCCAGGAGCTTCCATGCAGCAAGGGCATTGCAAGCTGTGGAAGGCAGAGCCCCCGTCAAGGCTAGAATCTGAGCCGTCATTGTTAGGAGAGAAGGAAGAGGGGAAGAAAGTAACCCTAGATCTTGGGCAGGGGATAAGAGGGGATTAATTCAAGACTAAGTAAGAGGAAGTCTGTTTATGAACATCTGTTTATGCATCTCCTGTTGTTCTTGCTAGGTCACCAAGCTGACAGGGGCCAGAGCCACCATTCCATCTGCACCTGTCTGACCCTGCTGGCTGTTTCCAGTCCAAAGCTGTGATTCCAGATCAGGAATCCTGAATCCTCCTCAGTTCGACGTCCATCTAACCCTGGATTATGTGGTATAATCATGATTGCTTTGGGACAGCACCTACAGAGCATTTTCAGGCTGCTCTCTACCCGAAGAGCGTTGTAAGATTTCTATGACTCGGGTATCTCTCAGTGTGCAGGCTGGTGACTCGTGGGGTTGTTTTCTGGCTGGAGAATGGAGATCGGTTCTATCACTGTCACATTGTTACACGCTCAGATTTGCATTCAGATGTCTAATGCCTAGGGCTGAAGATTTTGCTGAAGACCTTAACTGCTTTAAGAAAGGACAAGTGTTCTGCATCAGGGTTCTTATGCAAGCAGGTTGCATGCAGCTTATCTGTATTTTGAGAGTACCGACCAGCACACAAAGACTGTACACTCATCTTTCAAAACAGCATCCACCAGCTACAAAGGTGTGTGGATAATGCTGAACTTCCACTAACACAGACAGTGTCAAATTCTACCCCTTTAAAAAGAGAAACACAACAGCATTATAAATCTGTTTCCGATAGCACAGTAGTCCATGGTCCAGTCATCCTGCACGTTTTTAAAGCTTCATTCCCTATTTGTTTTGGTGGTTTTTTTCCCAGTGCTTTTTTTCTGCTGCAATGTCATGACAGATCCGTATAAGCCACCTGGAAAATGTGGCCAGAATTAGAATTATATTCCCTAGTACATATAGTGAAATGAAATTACTCCAATTTAAGTGATATTGAAGGCATTGGACAGAGAAAACTCTTTGTTCCTTCTAACTTTGAATATTCCTAAAGCTCTGGCTTTAGGAAGCATCGATAAAAGAATACATAAGTGTGTGTCAGTAATACATCCGTGGTGTCCTTTTAAAAGGACTCCAGTGTGGAAATGTTGAGTTACGTTTTGTGTGGGCAAAACCTTTAGGTCTAAATGGAAGCAACAGACCTGCAGAGTCCTGAGATTTACAGCATCAAGGAATTGCTTAAATTATCCTTTACTGATACGGTTCAAATACTATGAGAGAAGCAATAGGAAGTAACTTTTACATCAGATTAGACAACTAAATTTTAAAAGAATTCTACTCCAGTACTGCTGGAAAAAATAAATTCTCTACATCACTTTTATGCTTCTTCAAGTTACCCTAGTCATCTGTCCACATACAAACAATTACAATGTCGTACACGGAAACTGGGAAGTGGAAAAGACTTTATAAAGTCTCCAGCACTGACTGACATCTGATATCTGATCATTAAAATGAAGCAAACGAAATCACATGAAGCATACACTTGAAATACCCTAAAATTCTGCTTGAACTGACTTCTTTATTCATCCAAGGGGAAAGTGTTTGTATGGTAACTGTGACCCCTGGTGGCTAAAAAAAAAAAAAAAGTTAAAATATTATTTATAAACTTTGCAAGGGCTTTAGCTTCATAAAATTGTATTCATACTGCAATATTAAAAAATCGTATATATCTAGAGAATGTTTTGCAGTAAGGACTTTTTAGCATTCTAAATACTGGGACAATCATTTTGCATAATTATAGAAGTTTATATAGCAAATTCTCTGTATCATAAGCCAATTCACTTGCTGGATAACAACATCATCATCATGTCATTATTACTGTTACTATTTACATTACAGTAACATCTCAAATCCTCAAACGCCTATCGCTTTACAAAGTTACTGCCAGGAACTCCAGAGTGAAAGAGCGTATAGGGATGCTGTCACTTAATGGTATCTCCTACCACAGACCCCAAATTCCCTCTTGCAACAAAAAGGAAACATATGACAAATTGGTGATAAAACGAGGCCAAACAAATCATTCCTTGTCATAACAAATGACAAATGAAAACCTGCGTAAGCAAGCAATGTCCGATTTCTGGCTAACACAACTGGATTATGTATTTCTAGCCAAAACATTCTGTAACTTCATATGTAAGTTGCAGAACTATCACATTTCTTTTATTAAAAGATAATGTTTTTCACCTAAGTTTGTGCTTGCACAAACTTAGTTTATTATCATGATTAGTTTATCGTCATAGGAAGGGAATTTGCACTGAGCTGGAGGTAATTTCCCTGGTCTGGGGACACATTTGAGGGATATAACTTTGTGGTGGCTGAGGCACACCTCCCACAAACTCTGATGGGGGTTGCTCGAGGAGTCTTAATTCGGGTAGGCACAACAGCAACAAAAGGCCTTACCCAGGTTGCTGTGTCCCTACTAGGGTAGCGCTCATCCATCTGCATCTGCAGGAACTCCCCGGCTCTACCACACTGCTCCGTGCTGCAGCAAGGAGAGCTGCAGTGCAGTTTTTTCCCCGAGGCTTTGTGGGACAGTTTATTTGCCCCTCTGAGCTCTCGGAGAAGAAATTGTGGGAAGGCATTAGAGGATACGCAGCACTGCAGGGATTGAGTCTGCTTCCTCTCAGTATTGAGTGAAAAAATGGTGTGAAAGGAGGACTCAGATTCCAGCTGCTGCCTGTAGGGAGACCAAAGGGCGAAGTTTAAGGCTTTACTACTCAGGTGAGAAGGTTTTGTGTGGCTAGGAGGGCAGTGACTAAGGAAATGCTCAATATGATTCAGCTGAGAGAACCTGTGTGACAGTAGCACTTGCTTGCTTCTTGGGGTTAAAGGTGTAAGGTACTCACGTGATGGGAGTCATGGGAATGTATAGAGTAGACAAGAATATGAGCTCCTTTTGCTTTACAAAAAATTCCACTTCTTTGGACGACTTAACGTATTAGTCTTTTTCAGGGGCGCAAATGGCTGCATATCCCTCAGAAGGAAAGGACCCAGACAGAAGTTGCACATAAATGCACTTTATTGCTCTCTACAAACACAGAGACGCATACACAGTATGCATGTAAACCATAGGGCTGTCCCAGTAGCGGGAGAAACACTATCCACCATGAATTAAACCACTCAATAAAGACAAAAATCATTATTATAATGAAAATGCTAGGAAAAGCGTAGCTTACATCCAAAATGTATAACATTGACCAATTAAACCTTTTACCTACTACCTTTTCTTTAACATAAAGCAGTAACATACTCTTTTTCTAAATTGAAAAAAGCAGCAAAATAGTAGAAATATTCCACATAGTTTCCTAGCTTCTGTTCGTCTGTCACACTTCATGTACTAGGGCTATGAAAGGGTCACTGGGGAAAAATCCAAAACAAAACAAAACCCACCTTCGATGCTGTACAAGTTATATGCAAAGAGAGGGAAACTGATTTTAATCAAGTGTACATGAACCAAAGGGTAGTAAATTTATCCTCTGGAGTGACTGAGCAAACAAGCATCGCTAGTCAAGCCAGAGCAAAGCTGATGGCTCTTACAAGCAATGTTAGAGAAATCTCTCCTACAGCAATTCTTGTCCGTCACAACTGTAACATTTACAAAAACACCCTCCATTTTGAAGACATTCGCCCCCTGACTGGGCAGCATGCCGTGTACTGTTATCACCAGCGCCTACACAGGTTCAATACCGCTCAATGAAATGCCTGAACTTTTGCCAAAGGATCACATAAAAGTCAAAAGTATGCCATTCTTTTTACACATAAATAAAATACAGGGGGGAAATAAAATTCCCTACAGAAGAGAGGATCAGAGCTGGACTATCAGATGCAGTCAGATCCTTCCTCTGGACTTTAAAAGGCAAAGGTCCGTGAAGTAAGGACTCCCCTGATTACCAGGGCCTCCAGAGAGTACTGGCATCTTTTGGAGATGCTTGCTTCAGGGTGCTGGGGTTCCCAGGGCAAAAGGCGACCTCCGTAGCAGCTGACTGGCTCTTCTGGAAGTGGCTTAGAAGTTTGGTCTGTGTTTCAGTTCGGACTTTATGAAGAGAGAGGAAATGGAAAGCTTCTTGCAAACACCTAGAATAGCCCTCTCTGAAGTCAAACTGAGAGCTTTTATGGAAGGATCCTGCAGCTAGAGAAGGGAAGAGAAGAGGGAGGGGGAAGAAGGAATAGCTTAGAGCAACTGTTCATGGCTAGAGATTCATAAAACTGTCACAGATTTGCAGTAAGCTAGAGACTGAAACAAAACTCAATACTCACTCTTTATCTGCAGCTGGCTCTGCTGTTTCAGGTAGCTGACGGTCATCTCCAGGATGTCAGCTTTCTCCAGCTTGGAGTTGGGCTGGTGTCTCTGAAACTCCTTCTCCAGGAGCAGTTTCAGCTGCTCGATGCTGCTGTTAATCCGGTCACGGCGCATTTTCTCCACCACCGGCTTCCTCAGCTGTAAAAAGCAAAGGAAAAGAGACCTATTATTGGAAGGATCTTCTCCCTGCCATTTCACAGGACTGTCTGTTGCCCATCACTGTTCCTAAACAATGTGGACCAGTTTCCCAGCTGGTGTAAACTGGTATGAGAACAAATGAGAGTGTGGCTCGAAGCTGCCTTGCTGTGCCTGGACTTACTTTGTTTTTCTCCTTTGGCGTCAGCAGGTTGTCGGGCTCCATGAAAACAGTGCTGGGAGCCATCTGTCCTGAGAAAGGAAGGACGGTCTCAGAGTGGAAGTCCAGGAGAAGTGTGCTGCTGGAAGCTGCCTCTGCCCGATATTTATACTGTGCAACCTCCCTGAGAGTCTGTGGGTCTCCAGCTTGGTGGAGTTTCCCACACTCTACAGCCAATCAGGGAGATAGGCAGCACAATAGGAGAAGCATCTATTCTTGCATGCTCCACTGCCAGTGAATAGCCTGGGGATAATGACCTTCTCCCAGATGAGCAGGTGGGGAGTGTGTGGTACGTGAAAGGCTGGGATCAGAATTACGTGTCAGAAGCTGGGAAAGAGCTGGCCTTCAATGGGAAAAGGCTGCTGACTAATGCCGCAGATCAATAGCATTCCAGACGCAGCCTTGGGTTCACATGTGTGGAGGAAGGAGGAGGTCAGCTGCCAATGGCGGGAAATAAACTACTGCGGCCAGGCTGCTGCATGGGGCTGTATTCCTCTCTGGGGATGCACGGAGGCACATGCTTAAGCATGCACAAACGCACATGCACACACGAGCACCTTCTGGCTTTCTGAGATAAAGAGCAGAATTTCTTTAAACCCACTCACCTTGTTTTCTCAGTAAGCCAGAGCCAGTTTTCTCCCCCAGGTGACTGTGACACCAGTTTTGCCCATGTGAAACAGAAAACAGCTTTTCCAGTTTGGCCTACTGCAAATAAATACATTTAATTCTAAGTACACACAGTTATTGAAAATGTTTTCTGTTTCAATCTTTGTTCTCTTCCCTTGATATCTCATGCACCTCTTTAGAACACTCTCAAGCCATGTCACAAGCATTTTATGTTTCTGTTTTCAAATACCTGCAAGATAAATCTGCAAGGAGAAGGATCCCGGAGTGGTTTGGGATCAGTTCAGTCTCACATGCTGCTTTCTCACTTCCTCCCCAAAACGTGTTTTACTCTAATTATTTTCATTTAATCTATGCACAAAGGAAAATCGAGTGCAGAAGAAATTCACATAGCCCATAAAATTATTAGAAATCGAAATCCGGATTCCTCATTCTCCACCGGGGCCGTTTCTATATTGAGATGCACAGTCTTCGCTCAATAGGCGCCTGCAGCTGGAAGAGTTAATGGTCTTGCTATTTGTATCCTATAAACACACAGCCAGAGATTCACGTTGGAAAACTTGAACCAGATCTGCCTGCATTTATCCTGCCTTCTGCCCATGCAAGTACTGCTTTCTTTTATGAGCTCTAACCTCACATGAACAGCTGAAGAAGGAAATGGCAGCAGAGTGTTTTCTCCATCCTCTGGACGTGCACCCTGGACTGTGTGGAGCCAGGCTGACAGCAACGTTGCCCTGTTATACCAGGAGAAGGGTGAAGCGGGCAGGCGGCAGCATTAACCACACATCTAGAACCATGCGTTCTGGGCCCAGATTTACTCCAAATGTGCTATGTGACCTAACCAGTTCAACACACTTCTCTGTGAGCATCAGTATCTCCCTTTATGAGATTCAGTACAGGAATAATAATAACCAGATAAATTACTGTCAAGTAATGTTAGGGCTTACATTTGGGGATGTCTTACCGAAAAAGAAAGGGTAGTAAGTAAATACTGTTTGTGTTTACATTAATATATGTCTATGTGTGTTCATGTATATATTAATATATACGTGTGTGGTCATGCATGTCTTTTAATGTGAATACATATACACACGGACACATTTCGCTCACTCTGCAACTCATTATTCGTAAGACCAGGTAAGGCTTAAATGACCTCTTCCAGGATCTGCCTTTCCATCCCTATTGTACTGCTCCTGAATAGGCTCCCCTCTTTTCGTACAGAGCAGCAGCTGTTGAGCTCCGAGTCTTTTATGTCAAGTTGTGGGAAAGCTTTTGTGACACCATTTCACATGTTCTCCTCAAAGCTTGTGGATTATCTTTGAGACCATGTAATGCCACCTCTGAAACCAATCTTTCGCTCCGTGCATCCCTCTTGGGGCAATTCTCTGAAACAGAAGCTGCTGAGTAGTAACTCATTTCTTGAGCTCGTTAATCAAGTGCACGAAGAAGAAATGTGCCAATCCCGTGATCAGCAGGGTCCATTAGCAGTTTTGCTAGAGACAGTTTCTGTTTTCCAGATTAACTCACTAATAAGCAGCTATAGGAACAGCAATAATTTCCCCCTCCAGCACAAGTCACGTAAACAGGCACTCCAGTTTTAGTCCAACAACGTGTCGGATGCCTTCCCTGCAACTACCCACAGTACACAACAAGAAACTAAGCCTACTTCTCAGGAATCTGTGCATTATTGCATTCCTGCATCATATGACTTTCATTTTGGGGTAGGACAAATTAACTTTCCATGTTAAAGCTGTAGCAGAGCAGATGTGTGACTTGAGTGACTTGGCCTGCCTTTGGCTTTCTTCTGTCACATTCGCGGGCTCTGGCTGTTTCTGGGATTTGCCCAGTGGTTCTGAAGATGTGAGGGAGAGAGGTAAGAGCCCAGCATGGCTGTTGCTGCCCGTGCTGGGGCAGCTGGCTGTAGCCCCTCAGCCGATCCAGACCAGGCCGAATGCATTGCCACCCACATGTTTGCCACTGCTGATTCCACCTGGGATCTCTACAGCAGGATTTTACACATGAACCTCTTATTTCTCCACTCAGCACCCAGGGAATTACGAAGCTAACTCCACGGGAACAGTCATGCTAGTCTGAGCCACCTTACCCTCCTTGGTCTCGGTAGAAATTTTGCTTAATTCACTATTACAACATTTAGCTCAAGTTAAAAGAGAATGAAAACCTCTCTCTCCTTTCTTGCTCCAAGAAAGTAACTTCAATATACCCTTTTGAAGGAATGAATTATATGGGATAAAAATGCCTACTTGAGTTTTTCCAGGATCCCAAACATCAAGTCCTGTTCCATGTCTGTTTACTGTGGGCGCCTGAGATGTGATGGACCTTTTTTTCTCCTGCTGTTTAGTAATTACATGGTTAGGCATTGTCGCTGTAACCCAAGCCTTCAGAGTTCCTGCCTTTAACTCTGCCACTGACTCAGTTTCAGAGAAACGTGAGCTCAGGTCCCTAACAAAAAAACCACAGTCCAGCAAAGGCAGTATCAGCTTCCCTAGCGGGGATTCCCGAACAGCTCTGCTGCCCCACATTTGGCCAGTCCAAAGCCAAATGGAAAGGAGTAGGAGACAGTTGTGTCAACACTTTGCCTGATTGCAATGCGGCAGTGGTTGTGCACTTGGCACAACCAAGGGGTCGGTGCTCAAAATTTCTTCTCCGTTAGGATCCAAACTGACCTAAACCCTGCTACTGAGCAGGCTGAATGCTAAATAATCTTCCGTGGCCTTGAGAAATTCACTTAACTATAGTGGCTGGAGGCCCCACATATTTAGAACATGTGTGGTAATAAAAATTACAATATTCAGTGTATTATTGTGAGGTGAATGTAGCAAAATCTCCCCCAGATGGTAAATCCACTGAGGTTCCTACTTCCTCACGCTGTCACACATGAATTTTAAAGCATCTAAAATAAAAACGTATATTTAAAATAGCTTTTTATTTTCTCTTTGGTTTCACAATCAGTGAGGGGAAAAAATAGCCAATTACTGACTGTCTTGGAAGAGTTGCTCAAATTAGATGCTCAGTTACTCAAAATAGATGCTCTGCTTCTGCTTTGCTTGGAAATCCTAAAGAAAAGTGATAACAAAAATTCCTTCCTATTATAAATTTAGCAGAGCCAGTGGACTTTACGGTAAAGATAATGAAGTCTGAATTACACACCTTCTACTCTGGTTCCAAACAATATTGCATAGAAAACTTACTAGGACCCCAAGATTCTGGATAACATGTTTGAAATATGGGATTAGCAACAGCCTTCCCCCAGAATCTCTGCCAGATGTTAGCTCTTTAGGAAGACTTAAGGAGGATGCTGCTTTCCCAAGTCTTGAGAGATGCTCATTGCCCCCATTGCTTCTCTCCTGATGTGTGCTGCCCAGATGGCCTTTTGGGAGCAGGGTTTCCCACTGAACACAATGCAGAGGCAAGCACCGTTGCTAATGTGGTTTGTAATCAAGGCACACTTCCTTTGTGACAGGAATGAATATAGTTAAGAAATAGTGTGGGAAACTCAGAGGTACACAAACTTCCGTATCCTTATGTTAGTAAGTCATTTAGAAAGCTAAAATGCTTGGGAGCGGGGACAGAACGATGCTTCCAAACAGAGAACGGGAAAGACAGCAAAATGTAGGAGACTCAATTAGTGTCGAGCCCTACAGACCGTCCTGAGGTGAAAAATAAAATGGGTCCAATCCTAAGGGCCTTACTTGGACCTCACTGAAGTCAACAGAAACTTTGGACTCCATGAGGCGTGAAGCAGACTGCTAGATTTGGCCTGCAGCTTTTGTACCTCCAGAGCTATCTCCTGATCTCCGGGAAACTGGTGTAAATACAAATTACCTCTACACCTACAGTGGAATTTATCAAAATCCTAATCAGCCAAATTTGAGCCTGAATTGTCACCTGCCAAATACCAATACCAGAATCTGCTCTATTGTTTCCCATTTCTTTCATCCAAGCACCACAGAATAGTTTAGAAGTATTAACGAAGAGAAAAGCTTCCCCATAGTATTACTGGTACAAAATGTGATCTAATTTTCTTAAAAGCCAAGACCAGCTCCTATAGCTCTATATGGGTCATACAAAAGTATCATGATATCCTCATGGTCCAGAGGAGTAATCTTTTTCCCTTAGCACTGTGCAGCAAAGAGGCGCAAAACCCATTGCAAAACTGCAGTGGTGGCTGCCTGAATGGGACCTGCACCGGCTGGTTTTCAAAACTTCTATTTCCAAGTTTGCTTAGGGAAAGCACACCAACTGACACATGGAGCTACGGAATCGGTGCCCCGCTGTACCATTATGGGTGACATGCTGCAATGGTTGCCATCATATTTGGGCAGGCCAGCCTTTGATAAAAAGAATAGCAAGACAGAGGTACTGAGCAACCTGGGGTACGGGCGGTCTGACTGTCAAGTGATACCTCGTAGCAGAGTCTCTTGGGAGCTGTCAGTGACTCCGTGGACAGTCCTAGCAAAAAAACACATTCTTCTGGGCAAAGCTGAACTGAGGCAATGTCTCACCTACAGCAGAGGATCTCCAAGCTGGCAGGAGGAAATCGGTCTGGTATTTAAACCCCATATTTAAATTACAGCAAACAGTAATTCAGATTAACATGCCAGGGCAATTAAGGATTGGAGGAGCTTCTGTATCTGTTTGCAACAGTTTGCATAAGCTTACGAGCAGCTCGACTAATATCAAGTGTCTGTGTTTCCCAGGACGTATTAAACAAATGTGGGGAATGAAAGAGGCGAACAGAACATGTGGCTCAGAAGTCTTAGTGTGGGCCGAAACCACCTCTGCCTCCTTCAGTGGACAATTTTCCTTGGCCTTATTGGTGGGTGAGCAAGATTCTGCTCCTGCAGCTCCTTTCCCTGTCGTTTCCTCCTAGCCCTTCCTCACTCTGCTTCTTGGCAGTCCCCTGTTGGGAGTCTGGCACAATTTCTGTTTGTCTGCATAGCCTCCTTCACTTTTTTCCTTTTACTCAGGGTTTATTTTCCCTTCATGAAGTTCTTATAATCTGATTTTTCGTTCTGTCACTCTTTTTCCCTCTGTCTGTCACAGGCAGATGTGGTCTGAGGACAGGAGTGTCTTACAGACCCGCAGACTCTGTGAGTTTGGAGTTCCTTCCAGTTTCCCACACTGCTCTCCTATTCACTGCATTCAGGCAGAGGATAAAGGAAGTGTGCCATGCTACAAGCTGAATTAGAAATGGTGTTTGACTTCCCTTTGTACTTCACAGAAACCTTGCTCTGGGTAGACCATCTGCATAGCACTCACTGGGGAGAAAACCATTGATCAAGGCCTGTCAGCCCAGCTGGGGGAACTTGGGAAAGTAATTCCTTGTGCCACTTCAGTTCTTTAGGGCTTAACATCTGGCCGGAGGGGGAGGCGACAGTTGATGGTTTAACAGTCTTGCTTCCTTTCAAGTTTGGGATGCTGTTTTGATCCCCGATAAGCCTTTCTGAAATCCTGATTTTAATAACATGGAAAGCGTCCAGAAGACTAGGAATAATGCACTGGCTTTGCATTTTCAAAGTGCTTTACAAATACCAGCTAATGAATTCTCAGCAACCTCCTCTGTGAGATAAGGGTGCATTATTAGCAATGTTTTACAGAGGAAGAAGAATGAGGCAGACAGGAGAAAACCAAAATTTCAATATTTCAAATAGCCTACTGGTTGCAGTGCTTCTATTGCCAGGTGGCTATTTGAGACATCTGGTTTGCAAAGATGCTCAGCACCCACTTTTGTTTTAATTAGCTTTGGCATCTCTAAAAAGGAGCCAGCTCCCTAGCTTGTGGGAGAATTGGGCTTACCGGCCTGGACCACACTTGTAGTCATGCACCACCTAGATAAGCAGATGCAAAAGTTCTCCTTTGTACTCAAGTTCAGTAGTGGTTTTTGAAAATGTTATTTAGTACAAGTTGTTCAAGCCCATGAAATGGCTGAAAAGGAAGATGGACTCAAATCCTTCATCAGGAAATACTTAATGATCTATTCAACAGAAATTAGCTTGATCTCTCTAGAAATTAAACTAAGTTTTAATTTGTTTATTCGTGCTCCCAAAGACCTACCAAAATGTCAGTCTTAAGCTGCAGCTGTCCTTAGTCCTTGTGCAGATCTGTCTGTCAGCACCATCTAATTTTGATCAGCTGCCTGCCAGCAGTTACGGTTATTCTGGGCTTGGAGCTCCTTGGAGGACAGGATGCAGTGTGCCCTGAATTACATGAACTCTCTGACTTTATAAGGGAATTTCAGGCCCTAGACGCTTGGCCTGGACCAGTGACTTAGAAATGAGAAAGGAGCCATACTGCTTTAGTTAACAAGTCCAGTGCTATCTGCAGCTACGGTGTTCTGTGCTGATCATTGGTCGTATGCAAAAGGTGTCTGCACAGTCTCCTGATGGCAGCTCCTGGGGACTTCATGCCAGGTTCCCAGTACCTAGTGCTATAGATGATGGTAGGGCACGGTTTATGCTACCAGCTACACTGGAGATGTTCTGGGGGTCCTGGTCCTATTCCTAACCCTCTCTAGACAGTTTTCTTTGGAGTCTGGCTCTGTTTATTGCACTAGATTCCCCTGATCCTGACATCCGACAACGTGCCTTGTCCTGTGGCATGGTGATGAGGGCATCCAAATCTGCCTTGCATGCTTTGTGAGGACCAGGGTCTGTCAGTTCTTGCATGTGCCCCTCTGCTATTCCTTTGCCTGGCTCAGAACTAGGTTACCTAGCTTTTGAAAACCCTTTCTTGCCTGTAAGGCAGGTGCCAGCTTTTATCAGACACAATCTCTTCATTCTACTGCCAGCTGAACGTGGCAAAGATGTTCCTCAGTCCTCCAAAATCCACCTGCCCGGCAGGGCAGGACCTGACACTGAGCCCCAAGACACTTTCACCAGACACAGGTCCATTGTGCTCCTCAGTGTGGTGACTGACAGCTGCCAAGCATGAGAAAGTGGGTTCCTGTAAGAGCTTACATCCCAAAACTCAGGCTGAGCTCAAGGCAAGGGGAGAAATTCACTGGGGCGTATGGGAGAATGAGCTTCAGGTTACAAACTTGTTCCCAAGGTAGGGAACAATCAAATGAGGCTCGGCGGACGCCAGGGAAGTCTGTGACTATTGTCTCCCCTGTCCACCGCTGCCCTAGCTAGAGTTGAGTGATTAAATGTCTGAGACATGCAGATAGGATTAATTGCTGCTCTTATAAGGGGAGAGGTGACTGCCCTCCTATCTGGCATGAATGCACCATTCCCATCTTGTCAATGACAGCAAGTGGTTGTTGGGGCCAAACCTCACGAACCACACTCCCCATTCTCAGCCCGCTCCTCTGACTTTCAGCCCGTTTCTTGAAGCCGAAATTCTGGCATTTGAAAGGTTGGCAGTAATACCAGATCCTCAGAGATGCTGAGCCCATTGTAAGGACTCAATACCACCATCTTCCAAAAGAGCCTATCCAAAACAATGGCAGAAGTGCATGAACTCAGCAGCTTCTGTGTTTGCTCCCTCCACTCCACTGTAGTGACAGGCTCTTCTCCCTTGGCCAGAGCTGAGTAGGTGACTGACTCATGGGGTCTGCGTATTTCAGAGGACTTTTGGGGAGCGTGTGCTCCCACTGAAGTCAACAGTATCTGGGGTGCTTCAGAGCAAAACTCAAAACCGTGTGGTAGCACATGTGAGACAACCGCTGGGTCTCAGCCCTGTTGCTGAGATGGGGAACAGTTATATTACTGAGATAATAACTAACAGCACTGACCGGCGTAACTGTAGAGCAAGGCGTAGCTGAGTCCCCTGGTAAAAGCAGAAGGATAGGATATATTCTGTGGTTGTTTTATATGGGTTTTTGAAGGAGGAGGGTGGTAAACACATAACATGGTGGCTCCCGCAAAGCCTGCTCCCAGGGCAATGTGTTCCTTTGAGACATAATTGATTCCTGCCATCAGGCACCAGCCTGCTCTCCCCCAGGGTCATCGCTTTCCCACATCCAACCCCATTATCCCACAGACCATGCCTTTTGTACAACACACTCCAGCTATTCATGTGCAAAGCAGCTGTAATCCCCAGACCTTTCAGAGTCAATATACCAGGAAATAATAAATCCCTCTTGTGCACTCTTGAATATGCTGAGAGGTGACTTGTGGGAATTTCAGCTGGGCAGAAAAATAATAAATTCTCCTTCATTTTTAATTATTTGAAATACTCGCTGTAGAAAGACTATGTCATTGGTGCATGACTATTCCAGGGTCACCCACACAAGCAGCTATAGAAATTGCTTTTGCCTCTAACAACCCTGAAAATGCAGATCAAATTGTCTCATATGTTTCTTCATGATCAAAGTCCACTTTCCTTCACTTACGCACCTGGGAATGGCAGTGTATTAAGCACTCTGGATCTAAAGAAAAACTAATTAAAGAAGGTTAAACCTGTGAAGAATGTACTTTACAGTAATAAAAGACCCCTTTTTGCCAGGGTTCTAATGTCTAAAGGAGGCAAGATAATGCCATGCTAATGATATTTAATGGAATATTTTATACAATAGGTCTAATAACATAACCCTTTCCCCTGAAAGAGGCAGATTTGACTACACTTCCACTCCGTTGGCTCAGACAGCAGAATTATGCTTGGCTTGTGAGAGCAGAAGCAGCCAATCCTGAATAGCAAGTTTGGCAGGATAATTTCTTTATATATTGACTCCCATGTCAAACGATTTTTTTAAACTATTTACTGTGTAGGATGTAGTATCACTGAAACACCCTGAGCAGAACATGGTAGGCAGGGTTAGGTGCACCTGGGGGACTGGGAGGAGGGATCTTCACCTGTGACACCAAAGTAAGCAGTGGCTCATAAGTTAAAAACTGTCAAAGGATCATTAGGGTTCACCTCCACAGAGCAAGTCATGAGAGTATGAGGACAATGAAGGGATGCAGTAATACTGCAGGGATTTGTGGTGCTACAATCCAGAAATCTTGAATGTGAGGACACATCCACCCAGCAATAGTAAGGTATGAGTGTGGCACAACATACAGACCCAATAGTTTCATCAAGCATTCAAAGATAATAATTTCCAAGCAGATGTGTCAGCACAGGTCTGCTTGGGACCCTGGCAGGTGTTCTCATCGCTGCTCTCTTCCTCGGTGATACTGCCGCTAGCACACTACCTGTGAAAGTAAGATCAGAGCTAGCTTCGTCCTAAAAAGCCTTCCATTTTCCCTATGCAAATAAGCCTCTCCAGCAATGATAACCATGGGCTCACCTGAGGAAGAGAGAAAAGCCCACTCGAGGTCAGATTGCACACAGGACAGATCCTGCAAGGCCCTGCTCTCCAGGTAGCCGTGATGCCAAAGGGAAGAAGTATCTCTGTCAGGCTCCCAGCAGATGGGGAGAAAAGAAACTCCTCTGCAAGACAGCGAGAAGAGGCCACCCTTAGCACTTCCACTGCAGAGAAGCACTGTCCCCACAGACGCTCCTTCTCCACTTTGCTCTCACAGGTGTTCAGCAGTAGCCCCAAGTGCTGCCAGGAAAGCACGAGAGCCACTTCAGCCCTGTCCCTACCTCCCACCACAGACATGGGCTCAGCTCCCGATTGCAAGAGGGCTCTGTGAACGAGCTTAGCAGCACCACTCCCATTTCCCAGAAGAGCAAACTGAGGCATGGTGAAGCAAACCAGCAGCCCCCGGGACAGCCAGTGCTGCAGCTGATCTCGGTATTCCTGCTGGCCACCCCTGTGTGTCTCTGCCCCCTTGCCCCACGTTGCCCCTTCCTCCTGGTAAACACAGGTCTCTGAGAAACCCCTGCCTGCGTGGTGAAACATGCGCTTTTCAGCCTTACTCAGTGAAAAAGCCATGCGAGTTCATCGTGCCTTGACAGAAGTGCAGGCTCCACAAAGCAGTTATTAGCACCAGGCTGTGTGGGTCTGAATTTCTCTGCGTTTCCCATACTTTTCCCCTATTGATAACATTTCTTGTTGGGACAATAGAAGTGTGCCTTGCAACTACTCACAACATTAGTGACGGTGCTTGAGCCTGAATGATTTAAAGGGAAAGAATCCAACCCCCAAAAGACCATCTGGCTAGCAGTTATAATACAGCAATAAAGGTCAGGGCTGCTTCTCAGGAGTTGGGAAAAAGATGGGTTTTGACACTGAAGAGTCTCTTCAGCCAGCTTGGTACATGCCTACCTGTCGGCTCCTAGCTTCAAGGCCTGCCACTATCGCTCCCTTGCTAGGAAAGGGATAACGCAGGACACCAACTTTTGGAGGAAGTCCAGCCAAAGAATACAGGAAAAAGGGCAACACGTTATTATAGCCAGCAAAAGCTAGGGCATGGTCTCTGAGCTGTATCTTATTTTGTATCATAATCCTTTGACTGCTTCAAAGTGTTCGTGAGATGTCTTGTCTCCTGGCTTTCCCACAACACAGGGAATAAAGAGCTCCAGGGACAACATCTGCCCTTCAGAAAGAGCTAAGCCCATTCAGGCCCATACAATGAAAACCACGAAGCTGGCTATTTCAGTGACACCTCCCTCCTTTCTGTCAACTGCCCATTAAACTCAGGCTTCACTTCAGGATTTCCAAGTAAGAAATTGTCTTTGGCTTTCTTACCTCACTGCACACTTCCCTCCACCATTTCCATTTCCAGATTCTCAGTCACGCTCCCGTGCACAAGCAGTGCGCTGGGAGAAGACAAGCGCACCTCTGCCTCGGGCACTGCAAGCTAGACCCTCAGATGGTAGGATGCAGCACAGCTTTTCTCAGGTAGGTTCTGGGTTATTTTCAGCGCTGCCTCAAGTACTGTATGCAGGCAGAGATTTTTCTCATCAGACAAAATCAAAACCGACCTAAAGCGTCCACACAACTTCATTCTTTTTCTTCCCGTTACCACAAAAGAAATAACGTTTGCTTAATTTTTATTGAAATTTTCATGCGAATACAAGCAAGCAGCACTATCCCCATTTTCCAGAAAGAAAATGGAGTGGGGATGACATGCTAAGGTTACATAGGGAGGCAATTACGTGGTCTCTGAGATGTCGTGTTCTGCAAACTGTGGCGGGTCCAGTCTGCAGTGGGGCAGTGTGACGCTCGGTCAGATGAGAACAGAGCGCACCAGAAATCTCAGCAAGAAGCAGAACTGACCTCCTTGCTGAGGTCTGAAGATGGGCCTCAGCCACTAAATCCCATTCACAAGCTGCCTCTGACTTCCCAAGGCCTAGGGCTTCTGGGTTGAATCGGATGCTATTCTTTAGCCCGTCTTAACCATCATTCTTGTAAATGTCTGTATGAAAGAGAGAGTAGAAAAGGGAAAAGAAAGAGCTACAGGGGTGACTAGGCACAGGCCCAGTTCTGCTAGGAAGTGTGTGGATGTCCTTAATGAACGCAATGGGAACACCGGTGGAACAGGCTCACAGACCTCGGCATGTGAAGAGAGCAAGAGCCTTTACCATTTCCATTTGCTTCCCATTCCCTATTTATTCACCCTGTCCATCCAACATCCCACCATCCTGACTGTAGATTCTCCACAGCATTTAGAAATGTCATGCAAACAAACCTGTCGTTTCACACTGATAACACTTTGGCTCACCCATTAAAAGTGTAGTGACTGTATGGACGAGTGCAAATACACCCACACTCTGGCAAACGGCACCTGGGAGGCCGGCTGTAAAGTGCCCTCTCTAGAAAGAGATGTCCTTGGTGCTGTTGATTTTGACCCTAACAGTGCTCCCCTTCTTCTTTTCCCGCCTTCCCCCAAAAGCGTGCCTCCTCCACGCCACATATGTGACTGGCACATGCAGGGACTCAGGAATGCAATTGATCCCAGACGACCAGCTGGAGGGTCAGTGTTTTCCCAGATCCCCGGGCAGCCCTGAAGAACCGTGCTGCACACTCCACCAGTCAGCGTGGGCAGAAGGTTATTCTCTCCAGGGCATTCACAATCAATGTACCATGCACTAATAGATGCTTCCTCTATTGTTCAGCTGCCTGCCTGGATTGGCTGAATGGCTGTGGGAAACACCAGCAATCCCCAGACTCACGTATCTGCTGAAGCCCCCTGATGTATAAATAGAGGCAGTCGGTCACTGCCAAAGCATAGTCTTAAGATCAGCACAGCAGCCCGACGTGGGGGTCTGTGCCCAGGACTGAGAGCGCTAAGAATGGCTCCCAGTAACACTCTTGTGATCCACATGGAGGAGAAACTGCTGCCAAAAGAAAAGAATAAAGTAAGTAGAGCCCTTGACAGGGTTGGAAAGGCTGGTCTGCGTTCTATGCAATGGGCTGCCTCTATCGAATAAATACTACATGGAAAAAGACGAGATAAGAAGGGAGAAAGTGGTCTGGGGGAAGACGAATAGGTTAAAGAGAGATAAAGGAGACTATATAGATTTTTAAAAATGAAATTGAGTGGGGAACAGGTAGGCAGCATCGCAAAGCTCTCCTACCAAATGAAAGCGTCTTTGAACATGTGTGCATCAGGGCATCAGAAGGGGAAATTAGGTCAGGTGTCAGAAAATCCTTAACGACCAGCTCCACCTCTCTCACAGCTGAGGAAGCCGGTGGTGGAGAAAATGCGCCGTGACCGGATTAACAGCAGCATCGAGCAGCTGAAACTGCTCCTGGAGAAGGAGTTTCAGAGACACCAGCCCAACTCCAAGCTGGAGAAAGCCGACATCCTGGAAGTGGCTGTCAGCTACCTGAAGCAGCAGAGCCAGCTGCAGGACCAAAGTGAGTGCAGAACATGTACTGCACACCACTAAAGTCTACTTCCACAGGCCTTTGCCCTCCCATATAGCCCTGGCCCCTGAAGCATGCAGGGGCTATAACACACCAGGTCCAGTCACATGAGCAAGGCTCGTGGACTCAGGCTCTTGAAAGAAACTTAATGCATGAAGCGCCACCGTCCCATGTTTTGGTCATGATCTTTAACCCACTGCCTTTGCTTCTTTCTTTCTTTTCTAGCATTCATTCACAAGAATCTAGAGCAGGACTTTAACAGCGGATACCTGCGGTGCCTCAAGGAAGCTATGCATTTTCTGTCCTACTATGAGCCCAAGAAGGAAACTCAGGTGCAGCTAATCAAGCATTTCTGCAAAGCTCAGATGGGTGCAGATGTCATGTACTCTCCTGCTCTGCGTAGTCCACCTCTGTCACCCTGTCCGTTTGCCAGAAAGCAACCTGTCCAGAAGACTGCGGCTGCTGCTCCTACCATCTGGAGACCCTGGTAGACTTGCTGAACTTTGCTTTATTCCTATGTTTTGCTACAAAAACTAGAGGGACCTGTGATTCAACAGTTCCTCTTTAAAGTAGGAAACATTGCTTTCCAAAGGTGGGAGGGGGCAGTTATTGTTTTTCTGTCACAAGAAATGGGGGTTGCTGAGTAGTTTCCCTTCATAGTGAAGGAATGTGTTCGTATCTTGCAGCAAATCTGCTGCTTTTATTAGTGGCTCCTAGCCAAAGAGAGGACCAAGTTCTGCGGTGATTTAGAGAGCCAAATGCCGTTCAGTTTCCATCACACTTTTGCTTGGCGAGGCTGTTGAGCCTGTGGCTGTCAGTGGAAATCTTTCTGCTGACTCCCTGGGTCACTGGTTCAAGTGCTCCATTGTCTCTAGATAATGTATTGACCTTCCTAAAGAAGGAGCACTTTGAAGAATGTATTTTGTATCATAAAGAGAGTATTGAGCCTTTACCTTTTGAGTGAAAGTTGTTATTAAGAAATGCTGATTCTTCTGAAGTTCCTGTGCTATTTTTAGTATACCTTCTTACAGAAAGTTATGATGATAACAGATAGCTCTAGGGAAAATTCTCTTAATGTCAGTACGTGCTACTCTCAGTTGAGGGGTAATTGATGCCTTTTGTAAAGGAAATGCCTGTGATATACCTTAAGGGAAAGGGAGAGGAAGGGAGGCAATAAGTACTTTATAATCATTCACTGAACATGCTAAAGAGCTTAAAAAGCTTTTATAAAGTTGTGATGTATTCATCCTGTGTGATGTTCAACTTTGGTGTCTTCACTGTACAATACAATAAAAACGGTTTTAGTCATTAATCCTTTGGTTTGAAATTATTAAAATGGCTAATACTCCTGGACTAAGTGTTGCATGTAGACTCCTCCTGCAGGGGGGAAGCTATCAGGAGATGTCATATTTCTGAGCCCTTCATTCCAGTACATAGTTTATATTCGTGAAATTCATTTGGCAGAACAGGATTTCAGATCCTGCAAAGAAGCCACCTCTGGAAAAGTTATCGAAAATTAAAATGGAGGTGAAATTGGAGTGAGATACTGAGAGGTGTAGACCCCGATACTTAACAGCAACCTATTCAGACTTCAGCAAATCACTAATTTCACAGCCAGTTTTTTTCCCCCTATTCCCCATTAATTTACCCACCAACCCGAGTTCAGTCTTGTACTTTCTGTCCATTTAGGAGGTAGCAACATGCAGAACTCCTGATAACTTCCAAAGAGTTTGGCACCTGACTCTGCTTGGGAATCCCACCCTCCTCTTTGAAACTACCCGCAATGGGGTGAACTAGTTTTTGTGGTCTTTTAATTTTAGCACTTTCTGTTACCTAAACACGAATTCTGTTAGGCAATAACAGAATTGCTTTCTTTACTCAAGTGAAATCCGCCCGTATATGGCTAAAAGTATACATAATTTGGTAGCAAACAGAGATTGAAAAAGCATTTCCTCTCCTAAATTATTTCCCCATACTCTTCTTTTCTTCAAACATTTTATTCTCTTTCTCTGACATCCACCTAAGGGTCCAAAACATGTCATGAGTAGGGCCTGTGCCTCAGAGCTGAGAAACAGCCACGCTGCACCAGGCTTTCGAGGTTTTTTTCTATCCAGCCTGTCGTAGAGATGGTCTCCCTGCCAAGTATCTTTTAGATGATCCTCCCTTGATTTTTTTCACCCTACGTCAATTCAGAAAACAAATCTAGCATATCCTCTTACACAGAGATTTACAACAGCCTGCCTACCTGGCTTGCACCAGCTGGGTGACCCAAAGTAAGCAGCCTGGGCTTCCTGTGAGTTGCAGAGAGAGGCACTGTAGCATCCGTGCGCAGCCGCAGCTCGAGCCCCATTAGATTCTTCTGCAATTCTCTATGTACAGGCCACGTGCTTCCTGTCTCCTGAGGATTAAGTCAGCTGCACCCTGGTGATGTGAGAAAGATTAGCACCTGTTGTAAAGGATGTGCTTGTCCTTCTCCCACACAGCTACACAAAGAGGGGATGGGTGAGGTGGACAAGCAAAAGGGGATTCAGAAGGTATTTGGGGAAGCAGGAAGAAGAGCACGAGAAGGGGATCCTAAAGCCACCCTTGAGCACCTTAAATACCAACAATCTCTCCAAAACACAGCACTTTCCCCATTCACTCACTTTTCCTTAGAAGAGTTCCCATTCATTGCTCAGTGGGGACCACTCACCTTTCATTTGCCCTTCTCTTCAAAGTAAAATAAATCTGCACAAATAATCAGTTCACAAAACTGTTATCTAACCACAGTAACACATTGATTTGGATATATGACAGGGAACCCTCTCATTCTTCCAGAGTTATAGAAACAGCATGAAACACCATTGGTCACCAATTTCAACGCTCCTCAGATTCCCTGGGAGAGATGCCCTTGAAAAACTTCGTTTCTAGCACATGCCTTTTTCCTTAAACAAGAGGAAACCTAGAATATCTGATCTTGTCAAATGGCTGCTTAGATAAGCACTAAGCAAACTCAGATCTGCTAAGCTGACAAGATCAAACTAAATTCAAACACTGCTAGCTGTACCTGGCCAGTCCTCACTTGATTTGTGATTAAACCCTGTGTTATATGTATGGAAAGGACCGAAAAGCCAGCTAGCCAGGTCAAGAACATATTGCTCTACCTCGTTACGGTTGCGTGGATCATTTTGGTTATTATTTTACCCTGAACGCACAAGCTGGTGGAGTGCTCTTCACCTGTCTGCCGATGCAATACAAGGTGGGGTTTTGGTACAGTTCTGCAATTCATCAGGGGCTGTTACCAATGCTGCAGATAGATAGATTTGTTCTTCCTAATGAACTACTAACTAATTCAGAAGAGATATTTCTAGATTTCATGGTTGCTTAGCGATCTTGAAAAAGTCACTTCACCTTGCTGTGCTCAACTTGTCTTTGTCAATTAGTACAAGCTTCTGAATTCCAGCAAAATTCAAGCTGTTCATCCATGCCTGTGCATTTTTAAATAAAGCCTAATTAAGGCAGTTTGCGGACAGGAAATTTGGGGGAATTCAGACTCGGTCAAAATGCAATGTGCCCCAAAGCACACTGTGACCTGACTATGCACCACAGGGACTGGGAATAGAGTCACACGTGGCACGGAGAAGTCTGCTGCTATTATGTGGACAGGTATCTTTCGCAGCTAATGTGTTACCACAAAAGTAAACCGCGTTGTGAATGTCCCAGTTGGCAGCATCGCTGCAGTTTGTTTAAAACAGACAGCATAAACAGAAAAGAGAAAAGAAAACCAAAGGAGATCTGCACAAACTGAAGACTGTTGGATTTAAACCCAGTCCCTCTAGTTCTAGGCTAACACAGGAACAGGCCATAGAAATGACAACTGTGCAAAAGTCATGTGAGATCAGAGTCAGACTTCTCAGCCCAGAACTCCTGCCACCCATATTGGCATAAATCTGGAGAGACACGGCTACTGTCATTCCAACCACAAGGTCTGATTCTCATTTACACTGCGGCCGTATTACAGTAGTCTGGCTATAGTGGGGTAGTCGATCGTGCTTAGCTGTTAGTGTACACGAGATTCAGACCTCCTGTTTGCAGAGTGGTGTAAGGGAGAGAAGCAGTAAGCGCCTCCTTTCTGGGCAGGGGAAAGAAACCAAACCCTACCAGAAAGCCTCCACTTGCTCCAGGGAGTCAGATCCCTGGCTGGTGCAACTGCACCGCTTCTGTTTTTTGCCAAAGACTTGCCCATCTGGGCTTTAGTTTACCAATTACTTGAGAGTTAAAAGCCAGACCTCCGGTTTCACCAGTCTTAGCACAGCAAAGGTTATGTTTACAGTTTATTAATTATTATCACTTATAATAATTGAACGCAAAGCTTCTTACTGCTCTTCTATCCCCCGGGGTGACTCTCCCCTGCTCCAACACATTCCCACCCTTAGGGAAGATGTTGTTTATTATGCTGATCCCACAGCCCAGGAATATTCTCCTGACAAAGCCCCTATTAACCTCAGAGTGTGGGCCTGAGTTTCTCAGAGTTTCCCACACTTGCTTCCCTATTTATGACATTCAAAGGGACCACAAAGGAAGCGTGCCTCACAACAGCCCACATTAGTGACGCTTTTTGGGTCTGCATTGTGATGACCAGCAATTCCTGTCCCGATAGACCATCTGGAGAGCTATTTTCCCAAGGAGCTCATTGATCGATCAGTATTATGTGAGAGCCCTTTTAAAACTTGGGAACGTTATGCTCTTTGACACTAAATAGGTGTCTCGAGAGGCGTTGTCAGAAAGATTTTAAACCATTTAAGGAAGGCACAGAAAAAATAAAAATCGTAATTATTTCTTTAGAAACACCATCAATAGCATTTGTGAGACAGGCTGACATGAATGTAGGAAATAGTCTAAAATAAAAGTGCTCTAGAAGTGGCACAGAAAGTAAAGCTTTAAGCCATCAAGTTGTGTGCCGTAAGTACAGCCCCAGACGTACAAGAACACTGCTTTTTAGATCTGCGTAACATAGACAACAAAATTCTGGTTTTCTGTACCCTTCTCTGATAGTCCACCTTCCTCCAGACCTGTCGCTACACTGCAATACACTGGGTTCCCCTCCACAGAAAGCGAAGTATCAGATGGGCTAAGCAAGCTGCCAATTGGTATCGCAAGTAGTAGCTGCTTTTGTGAACACAGCGTGTGTAATAAGTCTGTACCTGGGCTGAAATCACCACCTACAAACCAGAAGCAGAAAGCTCCATGGCCCAGTACCAATTTCCTAGGCTAGAGGTCCCCCAGCTGTTTTGGTTTATGGACTATACTGAACACAAGCCTACTGATGATAGTCTTGGAACTGAAGACTTGCTATCTTTTCAACTGACAGAGACAGGGGAAGAGAAGCTGGGAGTTTGTGAGCCCACAGGGCTGCTGTTTTCTGCGCTCACTGCAAGGGAGCATGCCTGGTTCACCATTCACATCAGATGGTGCGAGTCCACAGTTCCGAGGATTTCCCACATTGCCCCATTCACAGTGTTAAACTGCCAACAAAAGAAGTGTGCCTCTGTGGGTCCTGAGAAGAAAGCTAACGCCTGCTGCACCATCTGCGCAGCAGTTAAAGGAAGGGATAATGCTTTAATCAGTGGGAGTTGGTTTAGCCCTCTGGAGTCCAGGGGCATTGTGCTGGGGATGGGATGGCATTATTTAAAACCGCTCATTTCATATTTCCAGAACTGAAAATTGGGTCAAAGCTTCCCTCCCATCTCACTGTGCCCACTGCTGCTGCAAACATATTCCCTCCCATACGGTGCGTGGCAGGATCTGCTGTCCATTCCATCTCATGTGACCCCTGAGAGAGGTGCACAAAGCTCTGTGCTTGACTTCAAGCTCCAATAATGGCACAAGGACATGCAGCCAGGGATTGCCCTGGCTGCCGGTAATACCGCTGATTACAAGCTGACAAAATAATTCAGGGAACTGATTTTGAACAGCACTCATATTCCCTGTTCAGTTACAGGTTTTTGACAACCATCAACAATTAAAATTGTTACACCCTAAGTGATCCATCTGAATGTAAAATGTCTTTGGGCTGGAAAGGGAGGAGGGGAGAATGGCTGTCCTATGAAAATCACTGCCATGAGAAGCCAGGAAGTTAAAAGGGGCTTTGTAAGCTTCAGGTTGGTAACTAGTTACAGGATCATCCTTTGCAGGATCATATCCCTTTATGCAACAACCCTATGTGTGCTGGAACACGTTGCTATCTACGTACCCACAGGCACAGGCTTTGGCCCTGGCTTATTGGGAGGGATGCTGAGGGCACGTGGAACAGGCTGACTGCAGTTGACAGTGAAATGAAAGGCTTCCTGTCTGGTTTTGAAAGGCAGACACAGGAAATAGGTAGGGTTTTCATGAATATCGTGTCGTAAGAGACAGGTACTCAAAAACTAATGTCCCCAACCTGCTAGCCTATCAGCAACAGTCTAGGTTTACTCCCTGTTCTAGCCTCTGATCACGGAACATGCATTAAGGAAAAATAAAAATATGCCCAAGCACGACTCCCTGTAAACCCGTAGAGCTCCACATACTACAGCTGAAACAGATGTACCATAAAGCATAACTGAGAATTTGTCTATACGAGGCCTGACATGCCTGACCGACAGATCTTAAATGTGACTAGCTTTGTATTGGATTGTGCTTGGGGGGGGCAGTAGACCTGAGTAGGCAACCTAGAATAGCCTGGGGGGGAAAAAAAAATCTCAAAAAGGCAGCTTTAATCCTGGATTCTATCCGGTCCTTTCCACTTCGTTACCTGTGTTCACTGCAATACACTTGGCACATATACTGAGAAAGCCCAAGATTGAACAGAGTCACAGGATGTCCTAGCACCTATATTTACATTCTGCAAGTGGGATAATACAAGCAAAGTAATAGACAAGAACTGACTGTTCACTGCATCTCAGTTGTCTGTAGAGGGAAAATATATTTAGGTGCTTCACATGGAGACTCAGGACCAAGGGAACAGTGAGGCATTTGCAAAGTGGCATGAAATTAAATAGGACATGTTTGGGAAAGGCATCATAATCGTTACATGTCACGGGCTGCCATAGGAAAGCCCAGATTACCCAAACAAAAGCAAGGAAGAGTTCTGAGTATAACTTACAGAAGGACTTTAAGTATTTAAACAATGGAGAGGAAAACATTTCAAGCTAACTGCTTCGTGCAAATTGTTTTAAAGGTTCTTCCCTTGATTTTAGTCTTTAGTTGCCTGAAAATTATCTGGTACTGTATTCATCTAAGCACGGTTTAATGTCAATGAAAGGGTTTAGTCCCTCTAATTCTGCATCTTTTCCTTTTCAACCTCGCTTTTGGTCATGGGCACAGAGCATTATCTCTTCCTGGGATCACTCTTCTGTGCTTAATTTCACCACAGCCTGGGAAAAGGCAGCACATTGAGATGTTGACGTTCCCAACATCAGGCAGAAGTTTGATTATAATGACGGCAAACGCTTTCCCACGTTCTTACCCCAGCGCTGTAATGCCAAGCCCTATTGTGTCACACACTCCCCAGTCCACCTGCTCCTTTGGGAGCAGGGTATTATCCCCAGGCGATTCACAGTCAATTTGCCATGCTGTAATAGATGCTTTCTCTATTGTCCCAGGGCATGCATGGATTGGCTATTGACTGTGGGAAACTCAAAGTCGCTTAGGACCCATACATTTGTATGCAGCCACTGCGTATAAATAGAGGAATGCCCAGCTCCCTTCTCCATCCGCTAACCAGCAAGCTCTGAGCTGAAACCAGCACTTGGGATAATGGCACCCAGTGCTCTCTCCCTGGAAATCCTAACGCCCAAAGAGAAGAACAGGGTAAGTATCTCCTGCCTCTGCAACCGTGAGGGTGAAGAGCTGAGAAGGGCCGAACCCCTTTAGCAGCAGGTTATATACAGACGGGAGGGGGAAAGTCTCACTGCTAACTGTCCTCTTCCTGTTTTGTGTTACAGCTCAGGAAACCCATTGTAGAGAAACTGCGTCGTGATCGGATTAACAGCAGCATCGAGCAGCTGAAACTGCTCCTGGAGAAGGAGTTTCAGAGACACCAGCCCAACTCCAAGCTGGAGAAAGCCGACATCCTGGAGATGACTGTCAGCTACCTGAAATACAGCCGAGGCAAGTACATTCCCCGATCACGCTTGCTCCCCTTACTTTTAGGCAAAACTCCAGCGCCAGTCTCCCTGTGTAACACTTTTCTCCTCTTCTGCCTTTGCAGCTTTTGCAGCATCTGCCAAAAGCCTACAGCAGGATTATTGTGAAGGGTATGCCTGGTGCCTCAAAGAAGCTCTGCAATTCCTGTCTCTCCATTCAGCAAACACAGAAACCCGGATGAAGCTGATCTGCCATTTCCAGAGGTCACAAGCAGTGCCTAAGGACTCTGGCGGCTCTTCTGCACCCGCTTCCACCCACCAGCCCCCTGCAAAACAAGCAGCACTGAAACCCTCCTGCAGCCTCTGGAGGCCTTGGTAGGCCAAGAGTACGCTTATGTGTTTCCTGGACATTTGCTCGTATTCCAGGGGAGATCCTGACTTGCTATGCAAGTCCCCCCACTCCTCTCATGAGTAGGGAAGAATGTTTTCCTTTTGCAGAGCATTACTATGCTTGGACGTCTGCTTCCCTTCTTCCGGAAGGACTGAAACGATCCCACCACGTGGAGAGAAAGTTATTCTAAAAGAATGTGAGATGTAATCCTCCTGCTAGGATGACGGAGAGGGGTTGTTCAGAGATGAACACCGACTGTTCTTAACCTTAGTGAGGTTGTACGCATACATCCGTTGAGAAAGCAGTAACTTCTAAGATGTTCAGGCTAGCGTTTTCAGAAGTGTCCATTCAGGAGGAGCCCTTTCCTCTGACCTGCCCCACTTGAGACTCCCAAGTGTCCCAAGCTATCCATGCCGGTACTGCCCGGCTGTGGCTGTAGCCCTGGGGGCCCAAGGTGTCTCAACCAGAGCAGCTAGTCTAGCTGGGCACATTTGAAAATCGAGCTTTCCTATGGGTGCCATAATGGGTTCTATAATATTTGTAGACTGTACTGAGCGTGCTCTGAAAATGGTTAAACCATAGCTCAAACTACGTAGAGGAAATTCCTCAGGATGTCTTGCTCACAAAATCAGGGTACTGTTTGTGAGGTTCAGGATACGTATGCCTTTTATAAAGGCAAAAGCTCGTTTTTATATCCTTGTAGGAAATAAAGTTACGGCCGTGTTGTCGAGTTTACAATAAGTATTTCTCAGAGTCTTTCACGAAAGGCAGGTGTGCAAATTGTATTTACTCTTTGGTACCCTACCACCAGGGGAGAATGTGAATTCCCTACCGTCCTTAGAGGATGCTATGACATGTTATGCGTGAGCTGCACCAACTGTATAACCTGTGCCAGAAATTACCTTGAACTTCAGAAGTCGCAGGGACTTTTCACAGTACAAAAATAAAAATCTAGTTAATGAATCCAGCAAGTTATTCTTTCTTGAGTTGTTCACATAGCTGATTTCCCTGCGGTCCCTGGGGTTAAAGGGCACGAGACAAAGATTTCAGCAAAGGCAAAGATAGCCAGAACTGGTATTTCATTGCCTCACCGGGTTTGTGCCCACCTGGAATCCCTGCAACGCTGTTTTTCCACAGCACAGAAAACACGGCTCCCAAATATCAAACCCTAGCGCTCTCAGTGGGCGACAAAAAGAGAGACGTGCCTCGCCAACAAACGCTTTGGAAATTTAGACCCGAGAGACTTGTCAGGAAGGGTCCCAGCAAGGGTCAAGCCAGGAACACTTATGCCCGACCCCCGAAGGCCGAAAGTACTTCCGATCAATACAGTCTGCCGCGGCACTTCGCGTTCCGCTCCACGCCCTCGTGGCACGTACCCGGGTCACCGAACAGCCTGGAACGGGGGGACGCTGCGGCCAGCTCTGCAACTGAGGAGACGGGAGA
>WAAD01020008.1:1109-14291 GCA_013389945.1 Fregata magnificens | reverse complement strand
CACATCCCTGGTTCCACTGCCTGTGCATTTCCTTCCTGNGGCAGTTTCCCAGGGGGTCCCATCCACTAATTCCTTAAACAATTAAAGGTTTGCTCTCCTAAAATTCAGCATCTTGACTTCACTCTTCACCTGGCCCATATTCCTCAAGATCATGAATTCCACCAGGGCATGATTACTGCAGCCCTGGCTGCCACCAGTCTTGACCTCTCCAATTAAATCATCTGTGTTGGTAAGCAACAGGTCCAGTAATGCTTCTCCTCTGGTCAGGCTGTCTATCACCTGGATTAAGAAATTATCCTCAACGTACTCCAATAGTCTCCTGGACTGCTTAGAGCTTGCTGTGCTGCTTTTCTAGCCAATGTCAGGGTGATTGAAGTCCCCCAGCAGGATTAGAGCCTGCGAGCGTGATGTTTCCTGTAGTTGAAGTGAGAACGCTTTGTCAACAGGCTCCCCTTGACTGGGCGGCCTGTAGTAAACAGCAGCCATGAGGTTTCCTTTGTTGGCTTGGCCCCTAATTTTTACCCATAAGCTCTCAAGTTGTTCATCACTGTTTTTCAAAGACAGGTCTGTGCAGTCAATCCATTCTTCTATATAGAGGGCAAATCCCCCCCCCTCCTTCCTCGCCTGTCCCTTCTGAACAGTTTATAGCCATCGATTGCAGCACTCCAGTCGTGCAATTCATCCCACTGTGTTTCAGTGGTAATGATCAGATGATAGCTTTCTAGCTGCACAGTGGCTTCCAGCTCCTCCTGCTTGTTAGCCATGCTGCACACATTGGTATTGAGGCACTTCAGCTGGGCTACCTACCTTGTCACCTTCATAGAGAGNGACTTTGTGCACCTCTGCGACAGGCTTGGCCCCTAATTTTTACCCATAAGCTCTCAAGTTTTTCATCGCTGTTTTTCAAAGACAGGTCTGTGCAGTCAATCCATTCTTCTATATAGAGGGCAAATCCCCCCCCCTCCTTCCTCGCCTGTCCCTTCTGAACAGTTTATAGCCATCGATTGCAGCACTCCAGTCGTGCAATTCATCCCACTGTGTTTCAGTGGTAATGATCAGATGATAGCTTTCTAGCTGCACAGTGGCTTCCAGCTCCTCCTGCTTGTTAGCCATGCTGCACACATTGGTATTGAGGCACTTCAGCTGGGCTACCTACCTTGTCACCTTCATAGAGAGACAAGCCCTAATTCCTTTGAGGCATTTCACAGGTGTTTCCCTCTTGGTTCCTAATACATCAGCAGCCCCTGGCTCTTCTCTGTTGCTCAAAACTGCATCCCCTTCCCCTGTTAAATCTAGTTTAAAGCTCTCCTTATAAATCTGGCCAGCTTGTTGGCAAAGATCTTCTTGCCCCACTTGGTCAGGTGAATCCCATTAGCTCCCAACAGAGCCAGCTTCTCAAAGGTAGATCCTGATCATAGAAGCCAAAACCTTCAGTATGGCACCAGCCACACAGCCAGGCATTCACCTGTTCAATTCTTCTACTCCTTCCTGAACCCTTACTCTGACTGGGAGGGTAGAGGAGAGCACCACCTGTGCTCCTGATCCTTTTGACATTGCTCCAAGGGACATATAGTCTCTTTTGATGGTTCTAAGTTGCCTCATTGCAGTATCATTAGACCCTACTTGGAATAGTAGGAGCGGATGATAATATGTAGGGTTTACCAGGCTTGGCAGCATCTCAGTGACATCGTGAATGCGAGCTCCTGGTAGGCAGCAAATTTCTCACACTGTTCTGTCACGTCCAGCAATTTCTCATGTCATGTTATTTTTCCATGTCCTGTTCAGTTAGCTGAACCTCAAGCCAGGGCCTAGTCATCTGCCTGCATACCTTAATATTGTTCACTTTATGTACAGAGTTTCAGCTCACCCTGAACAGAGAGGGTGGAAAGAAAGCCTCCCAGAAACAACTGCTAAACCCCAGATATTTCAGAAGAAGGTCATCAATGTAAAATGGGAATAAAGAAGTGATTGATCAGGCCCAGCATTCTCAGAACTTTGTGTCACTGCTAGTGCATTCTGTTATTTCACTAGCCTAAGTTTTCTGGCCAATAAAGGTCAAATTTTCTTATAGTACTTGTTTACTTTATAGGTCTGCATTGGCTCAGAAACGTATAGGGTTTGTACTGAATTTGAAAGTAGCAAATTTGTTCCAGGAAGGCACTGCTCAGTCTACCATACTGGACAAGACCTAGGTCCTATCAAGAAACTGTAGAGCTGTGTCTAGTAGCAGCTGACACCATACTTGGGGAACAAAAAGTGAGACACCCTAACCATAAAATCAGAAGTGGTTTAAGGCAAATGCTTTCTGTCCTTGCTTTTTAGTTTTCTCAATTTACAGTTTTATTACTTGTTTTAATACTGAAAACATTATTTCAAAATTTGTTGAGCTTGGATGACCAGGATTGCTTCAGCATTTTCAATAAATTCTGTGTCTCTTTGTCAGTACTGCTCTCCTTAACCAACATCCTAGGCACTTGGAATGTCAGACATTAATACATTCCTACATGCACGTCTTTCAGTCTTACCACGTGTTGCTCTGTATGGACAGTCTCTCCTCCCCTCCCTTCCCATTGATATCGATAAAGATTAACTTAGCTCACTTTACCCTAACAATACTATGGCATAGTAAAACAGGATATCTCTGTCTCAGAACAAAAACCCCAAANGACATCGTGAATGCGAGCTCCTGGTAGGCAGCAAATTTCTCACACTGTTCTGTCACGTCCAGCAATTTCTCATGTCATGTTATTTTTCCATGTCCTGTTCAGTTAGCTGAACCTCAAGCCAGGGCCTAGTCATCTGCCTGCATACCTTAATATTGTTCACTTTATGTACAGAGTTTCAGCTCACCCTGAACAGAGAGGGTGGAAAGAAAGCCTCCCAGAAACAACTGCTAAACCCCAGATATTTCAGAAGAAGGTCATCAATGTAAAATGGGAATAAAGAAGTGATTGATCAGGCCCAGCATTCTCAGAACTTTGTGTCACTGCTAGTGCATTCTGTTATTTCACTAGCCTAAGTTTTCTGGCCAATAAAGGTCAAATTTTCTTATAGTACTTGTTTACTTTATAGGTCTGCATTGGCTCAGAAACGTATAGGGTTTGTACTGAATTTGAAAGTAGCAAATTTGTTCCAGGAAGGCACTGCTCAGTCTACCATACTGGACAAGACCTAGGTCCTATCAAGAAACTGTAGAGCTGTGTCTAGTAGCAGCTGACACCATACTTGGGGAACAAAAAGTGAGACACCCTAACCATAAAATCAGAAGTGGTTTAAGGCAAATGCTTTCTGTCCTTGCTTTTTAGTTTTCTCAATTTACAGTTTTATTACTTGTTTTAATACTGAAAACATTATTTCAAAATTTGTTGAGCTTGGATGACCAGGATTGCTTCAGCATTTTCAATAAATTCTGTGTCTCTTTGTCAGTACTGCTCTCCTTAACCAACATCCTAGGCACTTGGAATGTCAGACATTAATACATTCCTACATGCACGTCTTTCAGTCTTACCACGTGTTGCTCTGTATGGACAGTCTCTCCTCCCCTCCCTTCCCATTGATATCGATAAAGATTAACTTAGCTCACTTTACCCTAACAATACTATGGCATAGTAAAACAGGATATCTCTGTCTCAGAACAAAAACCCCAAAGTGAATGATAGTCTGCTTTGTTAATGGCCTGTGAAGGACTGTTTAGTGTTGCCAGATTTAGAGTGAAACTAGAGGAAAGGCAATTCCAGCATCACGACCACTGACTCAAAGACCACCCACTCAAGAAACCCGCCGACCCAAAAGGATAAGGAAGTAAAGGTCTCAAAAATCATAGTGAGCATGTGTAGTTATTTACATGGTAGGTGAAGAATTTTAACCAATCATTTAACAATGAATAAATTAGATTATTAAATATGTTAATATCTTGTGTATAAGTAACTGTTGGTTTACACCAACTGTGTGCTGGTTTGTACCTTGCACCTGTATCTGCGCATTTACGTAGTAAAGGAAAATACCTCGACTCTGTATGTAAATTGGGCAACACACACCGGGTAACGGATCGAAGTTTTTGGGACAACACCATCTTCTGGTCATATGCAGTCCCTCAGCCTTTACCAGGCTTCCTAGTCAATGATGAAAGAAGCAACAAGGAAGCTAGTGAAATAATGCACACTTATTGCAAACTGACGTGCTTCTGAACAATTTCAGTGCTATTTCTGTACTCTGTCTTACATACTGTATCTCTGATACCTCAGTCTTTTGCACGAGGAGGTGCTGGTCCATTATGATCCCAGTAAGAAAGGCACTCAGACTCTGTCAAATATAATTTAAAATGCTATTTATTAGAGCTAACACTATAAGGAGAGAACAGCACAGACACTCTTATGTCCCTTTAGATGCTGGGAACCCCAAGCGGTGTAGCATGGAACGGGCCTCCAACTCACGCACAGCATGCTGGACAGACCCCATCCATAGAAGAGATTCTCCCCTTTCTGTCATTCAAGCTATTATAGGATTTTCTTGCAAGAAAACAACTCTGTTTATCATTTCTACTTTCAAAACAGAACCTATGTTCTCATNTGTCTTTATCTCAACCCACGAGTTTTCTCATTTTTACTCTTCTGATTCTCTCCCCCATCCCACCCGGGGAGGAGTGAGCGAGCGGCCGTGTGGTGCTTAGTTGCCCGCTGGGGTTAAACCACTACATCATGAGAACTTCTTGCTGCACTGTTAGATAAAGGCAAGGCCACGCAGGTGGCATAATCTCCAGTACCAAGTGGGAGCTGCCTGCCGGCTCCTCTGTTACAATGAGTTGGCTAAGTTTATCCTGCAGCCGAGGGATTTGTGCAGCACAACACAGGCCTGAAGGCTATGCTGTATGTGTAGCATGGCGCAGCACAGCACAGACCTGGGCCTACTCAGGTTGACTGTACTGTGGATCATTAACTCCTCAGTATACAATGGTCTTCTGGTCAGGATCACTACATTCCACCCCTTGATTCACATACAGTTTACCTTTCCCAAAGATATTATAAGTTACAGATTATATTAGCAAACCGTTCAGCTAAGAAAGTTTTGTTTTGGTTTGGTTTTAATGTACTGTAACCGCTTTTGGTAAGAGCCCAATGTAATTTATTTGCCACGTATGGCCAGGAACAGGGCCTCGTTGAATCTGCCCATAAAGCTGCTGAGACAACTTTTAAGCTTACAGACTGCTCACCACTGTACTGGTTCCTGAATGACTTCTCGAGTACATGGGATTCCCTGGCTTCGAGTCCATCTATGTATGCCATCGACACCCAGGTGCCCAGATTTTTCGTGGGCCCATTTAGCAAGGGCTTCCTCATCAGGAGACAGAGCATCAAGGGACAGGGGATCAGGAAGTAAAGTAGTGCTATTAATTTGAGCTAAGTGATCAACTGTGGCATTGCGCTCCCTCTCTTCCCTGACACTCCAGGTGACACAAATATCAACATGTCGAACCCACAGGTTTAAATTCACACATCTCATTGTCCAGTTGTCTGTTTGCCACTTATTAACCCATGCAGTTAATCCCTTGTATACTGCCCAAGAGTCAGTATATATGTACAGCTCAGGAGCTGGGGTTTCTCCTAATGTTTCTTATAGTTCAAATTCTTTTTCTGACAGCATTTACTCAAGAAGATTTGTTTTCTCTATGGGAGATGACTGGTGTCCAAAATAAATGCTGGTATTGTAGGTAGCCATATGCACCCTAAAATCCTTCCCTATAGACAGATCTAAAAGTGCAAAACCGGGAAATATGCAAGTAGTTAGTTATGAAATAGAGGAATCTAGTCTGGAAACAGTAAGACCCTCCCCCCCCCCCATTTCACCTCTTCCCCCTTCCCCCCAGAATGAAAAAACCTGGAACTTTTCTCTCAAGCTCTTTTGCTCTTTTCTCCAAGTACAAGCTTCTCTGTGCAATCCATCTATTATTCTATCTCCACACAATGGTGGAGCACTGTATGTGCTTCCTCTGTCTTACCATTCACCAACTAATTGCTAATTCAGGCCCACTCTGTGACTCAGTCCCCCAACCCCATCAGTCTCTTCCAACACAGCCATCTATAAGCTCGAGTCCCCCTTCATACACTTTTCCCTCAGACTTAACCCCCTTCTTCTTGAGTTGGAAGCCACTTTCTCAAGCTGTGAGCTTTAACATACCTTAACTCTCCAAGGCTCAGCATACATTTGTTCTCTTCATTGACATAAACATTCAAGCACAGAACTCTTCTTTTTTTGATACCACCACTGAATCCAAAAACACAGCTGCCTATGTCCACTGTATGTTTTTCATTGCAATGATGTTGCCTGTACTGTTCTAAGGCGCATTTAGTTTTGGTGAAGTATATAGAGATTATCAGGCAAAGGTTGCTATAAAAATACACTTGATTTATTAGTAGGGAATTTTATATTTTTTATTACTATTAGTGAAACTAACTAAAATTCATTTACAATTAACTTTTAGTCTGTGAGCAACAATGAAATTTTGTATACTGACAGAAGACTCAAAACCAGTTCATTTTGACTTAGATGAAGATGACCATCATGAAATATCAACCAAGGATTCACAGTCCCATGAAGGTATGGTTTACTTTTTATATCAAAACCACATCTACATAAGTAATATTATAGAACACTTGTTGAATGTACTCCTATGCTTTCTGTTTATCAGTCACTAGAGATAACATTTTATTGCACCTTTATGAAATGTTGATAGAAATATAATAAAAAATATTTTCAGCTTACAGGAGGTATGTTACATACTTGAAAAGGAGAAAATCTTGTTCATTTCCATTTGAGTTAATGGGATGTCTACATTCTTTGCCTATAGAAAGAGGGAAAACAAATTTAAGAAGTAAGAAGAAATACATAAAAAGAGAGAGAATTACAGGGTTTTTGGGAGCATTTTATTTATTATGGAGGTCTTCGCCTACCTCAGATGGGCTACTCTGATCTCTACCAAAAAATGATACCACAACTAGCATCCCTGAAACAGTTGTTAGCAGAAATATGTTAGACAGAGAAAATGCAAATAATGATAACTGAACTTAGTCTAGATATACCTTTTCCAGAAATGTGGAAGTAGGGGGAAAAAGAAAACAAATATTTTTTCTTTAAAACTGAAATGTGGGGAAAAGTTGAAAACTCTATGATTGTTACTTGCTTATCAAAATTTTATTGTCTTATAGAAACTGAACTTTTTTAAGGAATAAAAATGCATATATCCTTTAGCTAATACATTAAAGTGTTTTTATATATTTATTAACTAAATTAATATTATTCAAAATTTAATAGAATAAAAATTATGACAAGTATACTGGAAACTAAGGTATTGAAGTGTGAGGTTTTTTCTTTTGAAGTATTTCTAACATGGGAAGAAATAAAATGCTGAAAACAGAAAGCATCAGTATTGCTAATTTATAAACAGAAATGAAAGTTGTATTTGTATATAACATGAGCAGTTTGTGAATAGAAATCTAGTGTTATGATACAGATACAGAAGATACTGATGTTTCTAAAGATTGAAAATTATGTGGTATATGCAAATGCACAGCCATACATACATATATTCACTGTAATATAGTTAAGGCAATATCATATTAGGAACCAATGGTAAAACTGGCCAGCGCCTAAGAAGGAAATGTAAGCTGAAGTGGGTAATGCCTTTCTCACACACTGCCTGACATAATTTGGGCCCTTGTTGTAAGAGCCAGATAACCCAAGCCATTTGCTATCTGTGTAGCATCAAACAGGAAGGACTCTGACCCATGCGCAGCATGCCATGCAGACCCTATCCGCAGAAGAGGGTCCCCCCTTCAGTCATTCAAGCTATTATAGGATTTTCTTGCAAGAAAACAACTCTATTAATCATTTCTACTGTCTCAAACCTTATCTTTGCTGCCACCTAACTGCATTATTGCTTAATACATCAGATGGCTCAGCCATCTGATCTGCCCATCCTGTAATTTCTCTGCTGAGAAATTAGTCTCTGCTACCCTCATTCCAGTCCATAATGCATACTATGCTGCTCAATTAATTCCTCTTTTATCAGTACATAATTTTCTCACTAGCATACCCAATCAGGACATTATCACCTGCTAAATAACTAGCTCACTTTTGCTCTAACCTCCCCAATAACCTCCCCTTTTCACATCCTCTCACAGACTACCAGTCAAATACTTTTTACATTATTTCTTTCCTTTTATATTCTAGTCTTTAATTCCACTTTGCATGTTACAAAACAGGCCACCTACAATCAATTCATAACAATGTGATCTTTCTAATCAGTAACCCCTGTGCCAGCAACCTGATCTCTGTTTCTTTACAACCCCAACCAGGTAATGGATTTCCAGATATGGTTTTGTAGCAGGTTGATCCTCTTTCAGTCTCTGTCTCTCTAGCAAAAGGCGTTTCCTATTCCAGAAAGCTGATTCTGTGCTTTCTACATAGGCTCCCACAAAATATTGATTCTATTTCCTCTAACCCATTAAAACTGACCCCATTTCAGAGTCCCTCCAGAACTTTTTTCTCCCCACTCCAGAAAAGAGGCACATTCTGTTGTTAGCAGTAGCTTCAAGAGAAAGACTGTGATCTGCAAAACAGAAGACACTGCAAAGGGGTTATACTGGTGTTGTCCCAAAAATCAGGGTTCTTTCACCCAGTGTGCAATAAGCCAATCTCACACACAGAGCCGAGATATTTGTTTATTCCATGTTTGCGCAAAGATGGGTGCTAGGTGGTAACTCCACAAAGCTAGCACACCCAGTTAAAATCGCAGCAGATATTTATACAGTTAAATGTGTTAGTAGTTTTAATATTCACACCCCCCAGTTAGTCATTGGTTAGTTTTTCTTTCGCTTCAACTTAAAGGTACAGCTCTTCCTAAATTTATTACGCATGCCCAGAGAGTAAGGGGCTTATTTGAGTAGGGGGCTTTTTCTAGTCAGGAGGTGTGGTTTTCATATTATAATGAGATAGTTCAGCCTGAGGGCGCCAGTTTAGGTCATGTGCTGATTTACTGGGCTGGTATGTACCCTCCAAGACACATATCAATTGTTTTGGAGGCTTACTGGTATGCACATATCAGTTGTTTGGGAGGCTTATGTCCTTCCTCCCTCCCTTGTTTCAGAGAATTATGTCTTCCCTCTCTTTGTTAAGGCTCCTCTAGGGCTAATTATCTCAGTACACCTTATCTTGAAGAAAACGATGTCAATCATGACCTTCAATAATTAGTCATCATTGGGACTCTGTTCCCTTTACTGTGGTGGTAGAGTGGAAGTAGGGCAAAGCTGAAGACAGCTTGATTTATCTCTTTTTAGTTATGACTATTAACCCACATTCCTACTGTATTCCTCTGCATTAATTATCTTTGAATGTTTCAGGGAAGCCAAGAAGGCTGGCACACAAAGATTTGACTAGATCACGTGCACTACATTACTTGAATTGGAGCTTGTAACACCACCACCAATCTAGAAATGAAACTCTGAACTTGTGTCTCTTTGACACTCTGGTGTTGTGCTGTAGTAGGTATAGTTACAGGAAGGTATGTGTTATCTCAACAACAGAGATGGAACAATGGAGATAAAAAGGCAAGGAACAGATTTCCAGGAGAATTAAGCAACTCTCATTTATTTCAGCTGCCTTTGCAAGTGCTTAATACTCATAAATCAGGCCTTAAAAGTAACTCAACCAAGGCCACAATGGGAATTATGTCAGACCTGAAATTAATATACAGGGATCTTTGATAGCATCCTGATACAAAAAAAGTCACAAAAACACATCTCTATCATCTGGAACCTGTCAGTTTGTTATCTCAGTCTCTAAAGTTTTACTACTCAGACAACAAAGCTGCTGCAAACTCTGCCCAAAAATGTAGGCTTCAATCCTCCCAGGTATAATAGCATCACAGAGACCTATATCCGTAAGCTGAATCTCACTGGGTACTGCACCAGATATGTTTTTACAGTACCATTTTACCAGTATACATGAAAAGTCCAGACTTTTTCAGTGTTACTCGGAGTCTTGAGCAAAAATGTAGCAAATAAAACTCACACATCTGATACGTGTTAAAAAAGGAGGCTTGATGTTTTTGTCCTGGCCCACATCTGCACTTTTCTAATATGATAAGAGCAGACATATCTATTCTGGATTTATTAGGTACAGCTAAATCTGGCTGAATTGAGGTTTTGATGGCACTTTTGTACTGGGAAACATTGGGGCCTAGATTTCATCGGTGGATGCAAAGCAGTTTTACTTGCTTTTTATTTATGCCATGGCAGGTCCATGCTTTTGTGTCACTGTGACACCTGACATGCTGGGTCCTGAATCTGTGTGTGTCTGAAAGAGAAAGGTGGAAGCACAGAGTCACTTCCTATGTCATTAGTATAATTTGCAGGCCTGAGACTAGAGAGGCTTTGCCCTGTGAGGGAACGGGAAGACGTTCCCGCTTGGCTCCCATAGGAACGATAATGGCTGCTTCTCTACGCGCGCACTAAACTATCCCTACCCTCCCCTCCCCACCCCCCCGCAAGTCCTTGATACAACTACCGAGGAGGAGGAAAAAAGATGCCGGCCAGAGAATGCTCAAAGGGTGGGGCGGGGCTGGGCTGGGCGTGACTTTGTGTAAAGCCGAATGCGGAAAGAGAGATGATGATGTTATCTATCCTCCCCCCACTTCCCAATGTTGTCTCTTTACGGCTGAGGGCTCTCGCGAGATCACTGTTGGCGCCGTGACCTCTGTACGAGAGCGGTAGCGGCTAGTAAACACTCTCTGAGGGTTGGTGATGGCTCCTGGTGGTGTTCGTTAGACCTGCCTGTGGCGATTCCCTCCAGATTTTGCCTCGTGTCGTGCTGGCTTGGAGAGCTTACGGGTCTGTTTGTGTGATTACGGGGTACACTTGGGGAGTAGACGAGGATTGGGTCAGGTCTCCTTTACCTCTCCGCGCCCTTCTGAGTGAGGCCTGTGGGCGGGGAGGCTCGTGCCTGTTCGGCGGGATTCAAAAAATCTGCTTCCATTGAGCTGAACAAAGAAGTGAGGGGAAACGCCTGTTCTGTCTTCCGTTATCACGCACTCGGAGAACAAGATCTCCCCTTCACCACGGGTGGCTGAGCTAGCAGAAGGTGCACACCATGTGGATCCAAGTTCGTACCATAGACGGCACTGAGACCCATACTATTGATGATCTGAGCCGTCTCACCAAGATTGAATGTTTGCGGGAGAAGATCCAGAAGACCTTCTGTGTGAGCCCCGACCGCCAGCGCCTCTTCTATCGGGGCAAGCAGGTGAGGTGGAGACCTGGTGGGTAGGGGTGGAAGAGAGTTTCTCTTTTATCTTATCTTCCCCTTCTTATGTTCTGCTCTCTGTGACTGGATGCAAAGCTCCTCGTCCCCTCCCATACTGGGATCTCTGGTTTTTGTTTTCTCTCCTCTCACTGAGCCTAGGAGGTGGTGAGGGGCAAGGAGGGAAGACAAGCTGCCCGGCATGACAAAAGACTCTGGGCCCAACTCTGGTTTCTTTCTATACTTTTCCTCCCCACCTCCCGCAGTAGTGAGCGGGTACTAATGAGGTCCCTTTGTGTTTTTCTTTTTTTTTCACCCAAACCGAGGGAGACTCCTTCAGCTTATCACGCCTAAGTGACAGAACAGACAGTGGGGTGTGAGGGGGAGAAAATCCCCCGCTTTACTTTTTCGACCAGGCAAGAGAACGCAGGTGTTATCCCTGGGTTCCTGCCCTCTTGGTGCCCTATCTGGGTATAAGGAGAACATTTTCTGTGTGTGCACTGCAAGTGGCTTCCAAGGCCTAGGTGCCACACCACAGACTAAGGGTTTTCGGGGACTGTGGACTCTAACTCCTTCCATCCACTCCTTAAAATCCTTCCTGGAGGTAGGTATGCAACTATGCGGGGGGGAGGGGCGGGGGCGCAGCGGCAGCCTGCATTTCCTCGCACTCCCTGGCTCCCTTGTATTGAAGCTGCGCATGAGTTTAGCGTTCTAGTCCTTTTAGGTGCTGCAAACAGCTTTTTACAGAGAAGGATATGAGTTATAGCTGATATCTCAAGAAGTGCTTAATCTACACCTGGTTCCAATAGTATTGGGGACCACTGGTTAAAACTTTTTCTGTGAGTTGATACTTTCTCCCCTCATCAGTGTGGGGCACGTGTTTATCCAAAGAGATTGTCTCGGGCTGTATTTTTGTTGATGAAAGGTGTAACTTCTTTTAAGCTGCTTTATATAAATGAGGTATGTACAGCGCTTGAATATTAGAGTGAGGCATAAATGTTGCATGAGGAGGAAAAAAAGGAGTATCAAATATGTTGTATTTTTAGGGAGCTTGACTCTTAAGATGGGACTTTTTACTACAAATGAGCATGGCAATGCTAGCTTAAGCTGAGCAATGTAAGGTGGGGCAAGATTTCTGTCCTATAATAGATGAAGCATATATCTGTATGAATAGGAACAACCATGAGAAATAACAGTTTACTATCACCAAGAGGTGGTCATTCACGACTAGAGTGTGAACTTGCAATCTGAAATGTGCTTGAAACCAAAAGGAAACAAATAGGTTTTGTTTCATGCTGGCTGTGTTTTGAGCAATCTTGTTACTGCTCCACAAGACAGATTGGAGCCAGGTTTTGTGAGGGCATGTCGAAGCAGATAGCTGCAGACAAACCTATGCTGCTCTGACCAAGTCAGATGCAAACAGCATCGGTCTTGAAGTTGAATAACTTGTTTGTGTTATGTCTGAGTCAGCATAGGTTTGTGTTTATTGTTAAGGATCTCATCACAGATCACTAATGGGAGTGTTTAGAAGACTGTTAAGTCAGTTTAAAACAAGATTTGGCTAGGTTGATGTACATTAACAACACATTTTGTGGTAATGTCTAACTTTTTACTTATTACTACATATTCAAAGCAGGCAGTTCTTAACAATCATATCATACATATAAGCCAGTTGTGAGTATGCAGTACCGTGAAGTTGATAGCATGTAGTTAATCCTCAGTGGTCTTAGTTATGAGGTGATCAGGCTCCAGAGCTCTGACAAGGGAAGCTGGAACAGAAATAGGTGACTTGTCTGTCTCCTACCCTCCCCTTCCTCCCCCCCACCCCCCTTTCAGATCTTATACTTCTGTGGGATGTTTGAGTTTCTAGACAGACAGTTCTTAGTCTTT
>WAAD01020007.1:202708-214915 GCA_013389945.1 Fregata magnificens | reverse complement strand
GGTCCCTATTTATTTACAGAAATTTACAAACTCAACCCAAAGGCCTGTACTCAGTTTCACATATAATCCAGGACTTACCTTGTGGCTAAATATTGCTGGAGATGCTTTTTTATGGAGAGAAATAAAGAAAAAAAAAGGAAAAAAAAAAGCCATGCAGCATGTTCACACTGAGCCTGTTGAGAGTCCCTCTGAAAACCATTACTGAAGCTAATGGGTCTCTGGCATGTATTAATCATAGCAATAGTCATAATTAATTTCTCTCCAAACCACACCCAATCCACTGTAGGGCACTGCCAGCATTTATCCACTCCATGTTGTTTTTTTAAAATGTGGATGGAACGTTCCTTGTTACTGTCGTTGCAGCAAATCCAGTATTGAGCCTTCACCTTTTGTCACCATCCCACAAAACAATTGCTGTGTCTCACTTCTGAATTGAATTAAAAGGATAAATTCAATAGCAAGGTGATATATAACACAGGCTTGGCTTGCAGAAACTGAACCAGTCAAACTGGGAAAAAAATCTGCACAAACAACCCTCTTAAAATATAATTTAGGTATGACTTTATCCATGTCAATCCAGGAAAATCATTGGAGTGTGATCCTCCTTCCTTAAAGGATTTTGTATTTTAAACAAAATTTTACATATATAAAACCCCCAGAAAAACCATAATTAAACCACCCCATTCTCATTCATTAAGAAACAGTATTTTACACATTATTCTGAGTGACCATAACCACATAATATTATTGAAAGACTTTTTACTATTAACAACAGTTAAAAAAATTAAGTAATTAAATGGTGAAAGCTGAGAGCATTTAACATACATAAAGTGCATTCATTCAGTTCTGCATGCATTATCGTGTTATGAGTAGATCGATCACAACTTTTAGATTTCAGCAACCAATGTTTACTAACTTTTAGTGACTGCTGATCTAAGAGCATATAGTGTCAATGTGACCTTGTTCAAGGAAACACTATGCTCTATAACATACTGCACACACATTAACTCTATATCTGAAAGATGTATGCATAATTTCCGTTTCAAAGAGCCTGAGGCACATGTTCAACAGCTCTATATCCAAGTTAAACATTTGACTAAGTGTTTTATATGGCACAGACTTTAATAGTTAGGGTACTATTTCAAGTGTTTATTAGAGTCTGTTGACTCTGAAAACAATTCCAAAACAAATTTTGAAGTGATACGAGAAACTACATTTTAAAATGTAATCTTGTCCTTAACTTCTGGAATGACTACCTGAACTCCCAGAAGGACTTCCACCACAGATTCAATAACCACTATCCCATCTCCAAACTACCTCTAGCATGGTATTACACCAATAGGAACTTCTTTGACAGGAGACTGAACATCAAAAATTGGTAATGGTGCCTTTTTCAACCCCCCAAAAGTGAGGTTAAATAGATGCTATACACCGCTACGTAATTCTTTTATTCCATCATTTCTAAAAGCATAAGTTTTGTCAAATAGCAGACTTCCAAACAAGCAGCAGCAAGGATTGCCCATGCAAGAATCAGGAAGCCAGCTAGAACAGAAGTTCCAAAACATTTAATCACTTTGGGCACCACCAAAATCTACAGGCCACCACAGATTAGCACTAATTTACTATCTACAAGATCCCATCAAATACAAAAAGACTGAGTAGGAACAGTCTTGCTTGTTCTTTTAATTTTAGTAGTCTGTTGGAGAATTAAACACAGTAGGTGAGAACATCCTATTCAAACGTGCAAATTTTAAACTGACAATTTCCATGACACATATAATTCTTTCTGAAGAACAGGAAGTACGAGGCAGCAGAAAACTCCTGATCTTCAGGGCTTCTGCTACAGAACACACATCACCAAACTCTGGTATCTGGAAGCAAAGTTGTTTCTCTTCCTGCTGATTCAAAGTCCTCTCCTGCACATTTTAGCATGTGACTGATAGTACTGATAGTTTAAATTTTCTCTTCTTACTGTACAAAACCTCAAAAATATGGCTCAAAATACACTTCTGTGTAAAAAGGTATTGTAAGTTTTATTTGTATGCATAAGTTGCTTTGTTTTAGACAAAGCTCTTTTTCAACTCTTTTCAGTCTAAATAGGTAGAAGCTTCAAAATTTGTCCCAAGCACTTCATCTAACAAGCTCGCTCTCCAGCATAAACCACCACTAAAAAATTCTCCTTGCTCTTTCAAAAAAATCTTTGGCCAGGGAGTTTTATATTTTGGCAAGACAGTTCAAAGCATTTACCATTCAGGCAATAAGAGACAATCTCTTTCTCTCTCTCTCTCTCTCAACACTGCTACAGTGTCTGACTGTTTGCCTTAGAGTTTTCACATTTTAATGTTATTTTTAACTTGAATCTTTCAGTATACTGCTACTTGAGATGTGAAGCAAGAAAGGGAAGTTTACTTCCAAGGGAGGTAAGTCACTTAGAAAAAGTCCTCACACATTAATTACAGTTGCCTTACTAAAAATCCTCCATCCGTGACAGCTTCCTCTCACATTCTGGTGCCTTTCCCTAGTACCAATACAGTCTTTTTACTAATTCCAGTATAAGCAGATAAATACATGTATTTAATAGTCAGCCCTTCATGTAAAGTTTCTGTTGAGGCAAAATATGGGTTTTTTTGAAAGAGAACTCTGCTAGAAAGACTGCTTCGTCCTCCCTGTACCTAGACTCCATAAAGCCTTTCCAATCTAGTACTAGAGCAAATACTGTCGAGATAAACCAAGGAATGACGAATTCTTCATCTTGGGGTTTTCCATTTCCTTGAATTAGACAAAATCTGCATATGCATTCAATTTTTTCCTAAATGCTTATTTTGTGATCTGCATATCACTGGGCAAACGGATTGCTCTGTTTCTTGTATGAGTTGCCACAGAAAAAACTGAGAAGAAAACTGAGCAGTGAGACTACTGTTTGTGGGGCTTCCCACAAAGTCGTAAGCATTCCCATGAGCCAAGCCAGAAGGCCTGGAAAGGAAACAACCCTCTGCTCAGAGCACAGGAAAGTAATTTCCTACAGTTTCATGAAGCACAACATTTTGCTATATGCATCTTGTAGCACGTGAATATACGTTCATTACCTAGTTCAGATGATGTAGTTTAAAATGTGTAAGTATGAAGGTGAGGATTGCAGAATTGTTTGGGCTGCTGGATATCTGTATTCTCTGGTGAATGTTTTTACTGCATCATTACAGCATCTGCTTGACAAAGTCCTTTGGGAAACCGTTGCTGTTTACAATTTAGCAGACTATCAATACTGCTCTGCAGGCTCATAGGTGAAATTAATGCGCAAGAATAGCTTGTTTTCAAAGAGCTTTCCTAAATTTCACAGTAGTGAGGAAGAGAACTGCTGCACAGCTCCTAGACTGACACTTGTCCAGTTTACATCCGTGCTATAAACCTCGTCCCCTGGGACGAAATGAAAACACAGATTCTGCTAGCTGAAAAGAAAGACTGAATACAGAGTGTGAACGAGCAAATACAGGATTATTCTTTTTGAACTACTCTCATCATGTCACTCTCCAAAGTCAAGTAACAATGCCTCCGCACACACAGATGTGGCAGGGGCACGAGGGCCGAGCATCTGGGCATATACTGGCAGACAGAAGGTGGCAAGGCCATGAAAGAAAATGCTGTGGCCCACATGGATCCCATAGGTTGAATTTTGGTTCAAAAAACCCATATTGTCATTCTTAAAATACAGCAGTTAGCACCAGTAGAAACATATGTATGGAAATCCACAACATGCAAACATTCTGCATTTCAGAAAACTTTTGCATTTTGAAAGAACATGTACCAGAAGAGGATTCTATTTATTAATAAACAATTTATAATCCTAGCATATGTACAATACACAACACTTCATTTTTTTATTTTTTCCTTCTTCATTACTTCTGGTTCATTTTACTCTATGCCCCATTGCTGCATAAAGACTGAATGTGCTGGGGGAATGCTGCTAATTAGCGCCTTGGATATAAACAAACTGTTAGCTACCAGAAAGCACGGCAACCAGTTCCCCGTGATCCTATTTAGAAAAGTTCTGGTCCCCTTCTTGATTCTGAATACAGAACGAGAACATTATCAGCATATATCCAAAAATCTACCAAATTACTCTTCGACCTTAATCAAAGGAAATGTGGACTAAAACATATTCTCCCAGCTGGTTACCATTGTCTTTGTGCACCAAAATCCAATAATAAAAAGATGACAGGCTAGATTATATTATATCCACTTCATTGTTTCTAGAAGCATCCTTCTGAATACTGTGAAGAATTCACATGTATGTGAAAAGTCGCATGCAAATATGAGGCTATGATAAATACTGATTATTAAAAAGTCCAGAAAACATGTGGGATTCATTTAGTTTTTATAAGATTATCAGATTGGCCAAACCATGGACAAAACATCTAATTCCTGCATTTAATAATCAAGTTACATCCATCTATCAACAAAAATTTAGATGCAAACAAAAAGCCTCATTAAAAATAAATTAGTATCTGCCAACAGGAAAGCAGAGTCATTAGGACTAAACTGGTATTCTATAGAACAAAATTAGCACTGAATGCAACAACACGAGGCTAGACCTAACTGAAAATATTCCACATCATCTGCAACAACTTACCAAGACAGTTTTTCCTTCATGGGTCTTGTTTAATACAAATACACTCTATGTTTTATCAAATATCAGGGTGTTTGCTGAAAAATAACTCTGCCTAAATATGGCAACTATCACCACAAATCTCACTGATAATAAAAGCAGCGATAGGAAAAAAGAGAGTATTTGCACCTTTTATCATTGCCCCTAGCTACAAAGAAACCTATATAATGAGATCAAACCAGCACTGTAGAACGAAATGCAGCCAGTATGTTCTACAATAATCCATGTAATTGCTGAAAATTCTATGAAGAGTTGCCCAAAAAAAAGACAATGGTAAGTGTCCTTTAAAAATACAGGGATCAAAACAAAACCTGAAAATGTAATCAGTTTAAACACATAGAACGGACACTGATAAACACAAACCACACGCATTCAGGGAAAAAACCCAACCCAAACCAAACACCCCAAACCAAAACCAATCACCCTTTTTTAAACTGAAATTCTAACCAAGCATTTGATAAAATGAAATTTCTAAAGTAGTTGTTGCAAAAACCAAACTGCCTATGAGAACAAAAATATTCATTTTTTACAACTACTTAGAAACACATTTTTATTAAAAAAGGCCATATAGAATTACTTCAGGCCATCATAAACCAGAACTTTTACAAGTTCCCTTTCAATTTGCATATTCAGACTAAAACCACCACTTTACAACAGTGGATGTGAATGCAATTGTATATCTATACACACACGTTTATAACTGTATCTATATATCTATCTGGGGGAGGTCATATGTGTCCCCACTGCTGCTAAAGCTGAAGAAAAACTCACCTTGTGACAAACTTCTGATTTAATTTCTTTGAGAGCACGTTCAGAGAACACACAGCCACAGTTTCTCAAGAAGCAAAACCTTCAAAGAAAAGATGACAAGACATACAATCGTTTTTAAGAAACCCTGTGCCTAAAAAAAAAAAAAAAAGTATCTGCAGTGCTGATTTAACACAGAAACAATACCGCAGTGGGCTAGCAGGACACAGCGAACCTTCTCTTTACAAAGTCTTGCAGCTAACCAAGGTACCAGCACCTTAACTAGGTACTTATTAATTTGCACAATGTAAGAATTGAATGAAAAATATTGGGTACGTTAAACCACAACACACATTTTGTTATTTCATTCTCAGTATAATTCAGCACAGGTTTATGACAACCTCTCAAGGGGATCTTGGCAAAACAGATGCTCGTGGATGTCTTTGTACATTTGCTATAGGTCTAAACCGGCTTCTCTGGAATCATCACCACAATCTGTTTTACTACAAAGTTATACTGTTTGAGTGGTTCCACCTACTCTGACTCAAGCTCTCCAGCAAAGGCGTCACAACTGACCCTAGCCAGGGTCTGTTCTCCCACGTCTCTCCTGTCCACGTGGAAGATTCTTGCAAGACTCTGTGAAGCAATTACACACACGGTTCACGTGATCTCCCTTTCCTGAGAGCTACTGTTAATCCTTTCGATCACCCTCAACTGAATAAAAAAAAAAATACTAAGGTGGCTCTGATAAAAACAAGTTTACTTTTCAGGTTCTCTCTTTAATTCCACCTGAATATCTCCTGGCTAATCACTCTCTGGAGGAAGAAATACTTAGCAACTATCAGAGCTGTGAACCCAGCCTCTTCTCACTCATCAGGGTTAACATGCACAGAAAAAGAAATTGCTAGTTTGCCCAAACCAGGATGCAAGGAAACGTCCTTCCTCAGCCCAATAAAAAATAGATACTATTGCAGGATTAGAATAGACATACAATCCATCTCCATTCTGATCCTAACTTCATAGGCTTGCCAAGCTGGTGAAGGGGACTTTAAACTAAAGTTGCCGGGGGAGGGGAACCTCAGTCCATCCCATTCCTACCAGTTTGATGCCAGTACCAGCAATAGATGCCCAGAGCCTGGAAAAGGATCACAGGTCAGCAGGAGAGCACCTGAAGAGCAGCACAAAGGAATTCCAGCCACTCCAGCCAGCAAGTCAGCTTCCTCAGGGGCCCAACTTAAATGCCTCTATACAAACACATGTAGCATGGTGAATAAACAAGGAGTTAGAGATGCGCGCACCCCTGCAGGGCTATGATCTTATTGGCATCACGGAAACATGGTTGTATGGCTTCTATGACTGGAGCATTGGAATGGAAGGATACAGGCTCTTTAGGAAGGATAGGCAGGGGAGACGAGGAGGGAGTGTCGCCCTCTATGTCAATGACCAGCTGGAGCACATGGACCTCCGCCTGGGGACGGATGAGGAGCTGACCGACAGCTTATGGGTCAGGATTAAAGGGAGGGCAGGGACAGGTGGCATTATAGTGGGGGTCTGCTACAGGCCACCCGACCAGGAAGACCGAGCGGATCATGCCCTCTTTAGACAGATAGGAGCAGCCTCACGTTCACAAGCCCTGGTCCTCATGGGTCCTCTTCAACCACCCCTGTATCTGTTGGAAGGACAACACAGCAGGGCATAAGCAATCCAGGAGGTTCCTGGAATGCATTGATGATAACTTCCTTCTCCAAGTGACAGAAGAGCCAATGAGGAGAGGTGCTATGCTGGACCTTGTTCTCACCAACAAGCAGGGGCTGGTGAAGCCCAAGGGTAGCCTTGGCTGCAGTGACCATGAAATGGTGGAGCTCAAGATCCTTACGGCACCAAGGAGGGCACACAGCAAGCTCACTACCCTGAACTTCAGGAGAGCAGACTTTGGCCTCTTTAAGGATCTGCGTGGTGGAGTACCATGGGATAAAGCCCTGGAAGGAAGAGGGGCCCAAGAAAACTCGTTAATGTTCAAGGATCACCTCCTCCAAGCTCAGGAGCAATGCATCACAACAAAGAAGAAGTCAGGAAAAAACGCCAGGAGGCCTCCATGGATGAACAAGGAGCAGCTGCTGGACAAACTCAAACACAAAGAGGAAACCTGCAGCAGGTGGAAGCAAGGACAGATAGCCTGGGAGGAATACAGAGCAATTGTCCCAGCAGCCAGGGATCAGGTTAGGAAAGCTAAAGCCCTGATAGAATTCAATCTGGCCAGGGATGTCAAGGGCAACAAGAAAAGCTTCTATAGGTACCTTGGTGATAAAAGAAAGACTAGGGAAAATGTGGGCCCTCTCTGGAAGGAAATGGGAGACCTGGTTACCTGGGATATGGAGAAGGCTGAGGTACTCAACAACTTTTTTTGCCTGAATCTTCACCAGCAAGTGCTCAAGCCACACTGCCCAAGTCGCAGAAGGCAAAGGCAGAGACTGGGAGAATGAAGAACCGCCCACTGTAGGAGAAGATCAGGTTCAAGACCATCTAAGGAACCTGAAAGTGCACAAATCCATGGGACCTGATGAGATGCATCCACAGGTCCTGAGGGAACTGGCGGATGAAGTTGCTAAGCTACCATCCATCATATTTGAGAAGTCGTGGCAGTCTGGTGAAGTTCCCACTGACTGGAAAAGGGGAAACATAACCCCATTTGTAAAAAGGGAAAAAAGGAAAACCCGGGGAACTACAGGCCAGTCAGTCTCACCTCTGTGCCCGGCAAGATCGTGGAGCAGATCCTCCTGGAAACTATGCTAAGGCACATGGAAAAGGAGGAGGTGACTGGTGACAGCCAACATGGCTTCGCTAAGGGCAAATCGTGCCTGACAAATTTGGTGGCCTTCTACGATGGGGTTACAGCGTTGGTGGATAAGGGAAGAGCAACGGACGTCATCTACCTGGACTTGTGCAAAGCATTTGACGCTGTCCCACGTGACATCCTTGTCTCTAAATCGGAGAGACGTGGATTTGACAGATGGACCACTCGGTGGCAAAGGACTTGGCAGGATGGTCACACTCAAAGAGTTGCAGTCAATGGTTCAATGTCCAAGTGGAGACCAGCGATGAGTGGTGTTCCTCAGGGGTCGGTATTGGGACCGGCACTGTTTAACATCTTTGTCGGCGACATGGGCGGTGGGATTGAGTGCACCCTCAGCAAGTTTGCCGACGATGCTAAGCTGTGTGGTATGGTCGACACGCTGCAGGGAGGGGATGCCATCCAGAGGGCCCTTGACAGGCTTGAGAGGTGGACCCGTGTGAACCTCATGAAGTTCAACACGGCTGAGTGCAAGGTCCTGCACATGGGTCGGGGCAATCCCAAGCACAAATACAGGCTGGGTGGAGAATGGATTGAGAGCAGCCCTGAGGAGAAGGACCTGGGGGTGTTGGTTGATGAGAAGCTCAACATGACCCGGCAACGTGCACCTGCAGCCCAGAAAGCCAGCTGTATCCTGGGCTGCATCAAAAGAAGCGTGGCTGGCAGGTCGAGGGAGGCGATTCTCCCTCTCTGCTCTGCTCTTGCGAGACCCCACCTGGAGCACGGCATCCAGCTCTGGGGCCCCCAACAGAAGAAGGACATGGACCTGTTGGAGCGGGCCCAGAGGAGGGCCACGAAGATGATCAGAGGGCTGGAGCACCTCTGCTAGGAAGACAGGCTGAGAGAATTGGGGTTGTTCAGCCTGGAGAAGAGAAGGCTCTGGGGAGACCTCATAGCAGCCTTCCAGTACCTGAAGGGCGCCTACAAGAAGGCTGGAGAGAGACTTTTTACAAGGGCCTGTAGTGATAGGGCAAGGGGTAATGGCTTTAAACTGAAAGAGGGTAGATTTAGATGAGATGTAAGGAAGAAATTCTTCACTAGGAGGGTGGTGAGGCACTGGAACAGGTTGCCCGGAGAAGTTGTGGATGCCCCATCCCTGGAAGTGTTCAAGGCCAGGTTGGATGGGGCTTTGAGCAACCTGGTCTAGTGGAAGGTGTCCCTGCCCATGGCAGGGGGGTTGGAACTAGGTGATCTTTAAGGTCCCTTCCAACCCAGACCATTCTGTGTGATTCTACGATTCTAACAGACGGAGAGGTAGAATTGCTTGATGTGACACAAAGGGAGGTCTCATCCGACCTCTCTCTGCTTGCCCATACCAATCTCCCATGGTTTAGCCCCCAAACAACTTTTAGCTGCTTTTTCTCTGCAAACATTGCCCTCTACACCTTTATTATACACATAAATTAATTTAGGAAAGGGTTAACTTTTTATCTTTCCTCTTGAACATGAAACGAAAGGACACTTAGTAGTCTCCTGTACTCCCTCCTTCTGAAAGGAGGACGAATATTCCCCACAAAGGCTTGAGTAAGTACATAAGTTGCAACATTATCCATTCAAACATTTTTACCTGCTATATATTCAGTTTAGCATAGTACTCACTTCTAAGAACAAAATTCAGAAACTTACTGACCTATGCCTTCCATTCATTTCCAATCCCACCACAGGGCATATAAAGCGTGCAGACTGGATGTCATCGTATTTGTCACCTTTTATACTCTCCTTATCACCACTCCAAGCTGGATTATCTGCAAGGTTTAGTTCTGTTACATTCTGAAAAATAAAAATGCAAGCCTTAGGCTGTTCACTAATGATTTTTGAGCCATGATAACATTCCCGAAGATTTTTTCATTGTGGTTTGCTATTTTTAACGCTTTTACTATACAGTGAGAATACAATCAAATTGAGGTTTTGTAGCATGTTTTAGCTTTCATGGCACTCTTTAACATTAGACACAACCTGTTTACCTTAATGCTCTTGATATGCGATGCAGCTTCCATAGGAGTTTTATCAGCTGACTTGTCCAACAAAAATTCAATGATGGCATCTTTATTATACAACCTATAAGATAAAATTTTTAGTAGTCATATTTGAGTCTCATAACGTTATTTTATTTATAAATTAGTACCTTTTAATATAGCGGTCTTTATGGAAATATTCGTACCTGCCTAGCTCACAGGCTACAATTGGCCGACATAACTTCTCTTGACTCAGAGCACAGTAGTACCATCTTGCCACCAGTTCAGCGTTTTTGTCAACCTGAAGAAAAAAAATAATCATCATTTTAAAATAGCTTTTATATTTGCAAATTATTTAAACATAAAATCAAGCAATACTTGAAGCATTCATCAAATCCGCAGGTATCTTACCAAACCTACTGTCTGCATTCAAAGCTATTACGTAAAATAACTTTAGCAAAACCTTTTAGCAAAATTCATGACCAGTTTCAAGGGTCTGCGTCTATCTATGGAATACGTTTCTGCACCTTGGGACTTGGGACCTATCTTCCTAACTCTAACTCAGTTTTCTTACCTTTTTCCACTTCCACCTGTCCTCTTGCCTATTTATTCTGTTTTGATCTTACATGTTCTCCACTACTCTCTTCTCTCTAGTTCTACGTCTCATCCCTGCTTGGGTTAACTACCAGTTCCACTCCCTGTAAGGAACAAGATAACTAGTGTTGTGGTTTAACCTGGCAGGCAGCTAAACACCACACAGCCGCTCACTCACCCCCCCACCCCCAGTGGGATGGGGGAAGAGAATTGGAAGGGCAAAAGTAAGAAAACTTGTAGGTTGAGATAAGAACAGCTTAATAACTGAACTAATAATAATAACACTGATAATAATACTGTAATGAAAAGGAAAACGACGAGAGAGAGAGAGAGGGAAAGAAAACAAAAAAAACCCGCAGGTGATGCAGCCGCTCATGACCCGCCGACCAATGCCCAGCCAGTCCCCAAGCAGTGAGCGCTCCCTCCGGCCAGCTCCCCACCATTAATATACTGAGCATGACGTCATGTGGTATGGAATAGCCCTTTGGCCAGTTTGGATGAAGTGTTTTAGCTGTGTGCCCTCCCCTCCCGGTTTCTTGTGCACCTGGCAGAGCACGGGAAGCTGGAAAAATCCTTGACTAGTGTAAGCACTGCTCAGCAACAACTAAAACATCAGGGTGGTATCAACATTATTCTTATCCTAAATCCAAAACACAGCCCTATACTAGCTACTAGGAAGAAAATTAATTCTATCCCAGCCAAAACCAGGACATTAAAAAAGCAAATCTGGGGATGTTAGGGTGCTACCTGAAGCTCCAGTCTAAAAACATGAATTTTATGACACATGAGGCCATAAAAGAAAGGTTGAGGTTTGCAGTTACTCCGATAGTCAGGTGTGGGGAGGAAATGGATTTTATTTACTTATTTTACATCAGCAAGTGTAATCTGCCTAAGTTTTCTGCCACTTGCTGTGAGATTTTCCTAATCTTCATCCCACCTCTCCATACATGTGATACCACTGTATATCCATTACCCTAAAACATCCCAAAAAGAGAGCCTGAGCAACATTCAGAACGCACGCAGATGGAATGCAAAAATGGCCACGTTCAACACCACCCATGGTCTGGTCACACTATTAAACAATCTACCAAAACTGTTACCAGTGGACACCGTACCCCTAGATGAAGGAGGCCCCTAAACCCCAGGCGTTCAGCAGAACGTCCAAAAACCCCTCCAGAAGACGAAGGGACCTCCACTAGCGCCACGGACACAGTCACCCTGAGGTGGTACTGCAGGCCGACCCAGTGCCGCACAGAAGGCCGCTCTCCTCCACGCTGCCAGCACCAGGACTACCACGCCTGGCCCACTGCGGGACGGCCAGGGCTGGCCAGGGCCAACCGGGCCTCCGTGGCGCCTCTCCCCGCCCCAGGGCCAACCGGGCCTCCGTGGCGCCTCTC
>WAAD01020007.1:172299-196210 GCA_013389945.1 Fregata magnificens | reverse complement strand
CCCCCCCCAAAAGCCAGGTGTGCTCCGCTCCCAAAAAAGGTGGCAGGAGAGTGCTGCATGGAATGGGGACAGTTAGTTTCTATCTGTTTGGATATTACAACAGACATTCAAGAACGTAGGGTATCGAATTTGCTTTTCACGCTGTCATAAAAAGAAGTTAAGGCAAGAGATCTTGTTGCCTGCCATCTAATATGCAAATGCAAACACAGTGGTAGTCCTAGTCCTAGTAGGTACCCTGACTATGCAGGAGCCAGGGAGCATTCGTCTCTTTAATATGAAGGACAACATACTGCACTGAAGATGTGCTGGTCTTATCCCCACAATCACCTTGAGGGAGGTTCAGCACACGTGCCCAACATCATAGTAATAAGAAATTATTCTCTTGTGTCCAGCAAGTCTTACTTACGTTGCCCACTGGTGGGTCTTTCTGGATAACAGCTCCTGCCTTTTCTGGGCTGGACGGGATGTTGTAAAGCTGCTTCTGCTCTTCCTGGAAACACTCGGTGGATCTGACCAGCACAGAGCCCTTTCGTGCGGTGGGCGGAGTGGCACCGCTCTGGTCAGAGGGGAAAAAAGAACCAGGTTGACTTTAATCCTTTTTAGAGCCCACTGAAGACTTTGGTGGAATCAAACGCTTTTGGGTTATATACTGCGTAGCTCCTAGTTTGGACAGCCTGGGTCAAACTCAACCTGCTGGAGAGCTGCCGGAACGTCTTTCCGCATGTGGGGGTGGTGGGCACTAGCTGGTGGAAGGCAGCTGCCACCTACGTGCCTGGCTTTGGGTCTGAGCAGGGATCATCCCACTTACACAAAGTGGGTAACACAAGGAAGTTTGTGGATAACTTGATAATAAATGAATTAGAGCGGGCTCAACCCTGCGCTGCCAGGTCCTGCCAGGGAGCGCAAGGTGCTGGGGCCCGGTGTCTGTCCCAGACTGGTGACCTGCACAGGCTGCAGTGAGACGTAGAGGAAATGTGGTGACGTTCACCCTCCCTAGGGAAGCATGGTATCAAGAGCAAGATCATGTAACAGGACACGTCAGCAGTAGATGCAATCAACATGTTGCCCTTACCCTGCGCACGTCATGGTTACGGGACCTAATCCCTTGCATTTTCTTGCCCAGGAGGCAGGTGGTGTGGGTGACATTTAGTTTCTTTTTGTACATGGACTAGTGACTCTTCTGTAAACATCTTGAAATCTTCCAGATCAAATGACACAGAAACAAAGCACGTTTCCTGATGGATAAACCAAGGCACAGGGGCTGACGCTCTGAGAATTCATCTGTGCCCTGAACTCAGTAATGGTAAAACTGAAAGTGTTTATTCGAAATGTACCAAATTTAAGACACATTTCCTCTAAATGTCTAAAATTCAAAAGAAAACTGCTTTAGGTTTTGAACTTCCCTAAAAATATATGGTTGTCTGCCAAATTTACAAAAAGCAAACAGCGAAACACTAGAATTTACCTTAAAATCTATTCTGAGGTCCTACAGGGTCCCAGCTGCATGGGGGGGACCATGGCAGGACTCACCTGCCTGAGTAAGGACTCCCGGCGCTGTGTGGATGGAACATCATACACTTCACCCCTGATATTTGGGACTGAAGCCCGGCATGCTCTCGGGAGAGTAAGCAGGTGCTTTTAGAGGAAAAAAAAACAATAATGAGAAAGCTGCAGTGAGCAGTAAACTCAATTAGTTGACTAGGCCACCATTAGAGAAATCACTCTAAAGTGATTAAAAACCTTTCAGCTTTTTACTGATGGTGATAGACAGGAACTGACCTTACAAGCAGGCATGGTATTTTTTCCCCATAATTCTCCTTTCATGGCTTTTCCGCTGTATTTCAGATAAGAATTGGCACATATGAATCAGAGACGATCTGCCTTACTAACCAAGGGAGGGAGAAGATTTGGAGACAGTCCAGCTTCAGTTATCACTTAAATCTTTAGACTACCCAAAAGCAGAACCACTAAAAAAAAGAAAGCGGGGGAATTTCTACTTCTCCAGTCTCACAGAGCCATTAGGTCAAGCCATATTTAGAGGGAGTAAGAGCAGCAAAAAGGTACAGGCCGAGATACATTGTGCTGTAGTTATGAAAAACTGACTCATTTGGCAGGAGTAAACATAGTTACCTTCATGTCCTGTCCAGCTCCATAAACAGAGGAGTCTGATAAGGGAATTACATTATTTAGGTCAATTACAGACTAATTCTACCATTTGCTTAAAACATCGTTTTAAGAGCTATGACCAGATCTGTGGGACAATTAGTTAAGATGCCAAAATATGAATGTTGGGAAAGGACTTTTTTAAAATCAACCCCCAAAACATGGAGTTTTGTTCATTTAGCATGGGTTTAGCCTGGCTCTCCACTGCTAGTTTATAAATGGGAATATTGTAAACTACTGACACACAGAAACACTGCTGTGTTGCAATAAATTATTTAAAATTGGAGGCAGTGTTCTCCATCGTGTGAGTGAGTGTTGTAGTGACTAAATTTAGGGGAAATATGGTAAAGGAACAAGACTCCAGCTTTATAACTGCTTGCTTCGTCTTTGTGAAGGCTCTTAGCTCTCATGTGAAGAAAGGGAATGATGAGCGAACACAAATCCCCTTAGCGCTCTGTGATATGAGCCGTCTTGCTTGCAAACAGAGGCAGAAAAGAAAGACTCTTTCCTGAGTAGAAAGGGTAAAAGACAAGTGGTATCAAGAAAGCCATCCTTAGCCCAGGTCTGTTTTCAGATGGACAAATCTTGCTCAGTGTATAGCAAAAAGGAAACTCACTGAATATCATATCTTACTACCACTTCGAGAAAAAATTATTTTAAAGTACTTTCAGTCACAGTAAAGCACGAAGGTGCCCTGTGTATTAGGCAAGAAATAAAGAAGCAATAAGGCTTTTCTATAGGGTGAAAGCACACAGGCTTTGAGGGATTTTGTTTTGTTTTATTGCTTTCAATCAGCTCCCTCAAAGACTTACAGTGGCTTTACCCAGCTGCTCAGAGGACAGCTGAGTATGCCAGGATCTTTGCCAGTTGTCCCATAGGATCTACACGGGGCGGTGCGGAGCGCTGCGGTTCATTCTGCACTCACACAGGCTGTTCACCCCTGAGCCTCGCCGTGCATCTGTGTATGGCTTGTGACCCCCGCAGTACAGTTGGTGTAGTAACAGCTGTGACGTTGTGCAAGAGGCAGCTCAGGCAAATATGAACTTCTAAATAATAAAAGCAGGCTAGGACATTTTTTTTTTTTTCTTTTTTTTTCCTTTCTCTGTTAGAGTAAACAAGTTTTAGGTATATAAACTCATGAAACGACAAGAGAGACAGGAATAGCCAAGGAGCTCTTCTGTTGGGCCATTCATTCAGATGAAGAATAATAGATGACATTTTCAGCCTGATTGCTGGCACAACATGGAAAATTTGTATCAATCTCACATTCAATTTGCAAATGCCTTCTTTAGGGCTAGGAATGTGGAGAAATCAGATCACAGCAAGTGCAAAAAGGTCTTTTGTAGCTATTACTCAGTTTGAGCTTGCAGTTATGGTAACTGTACACAAAGGCTGAACGTGCAGCTGCAGCGCTGAAAATTAGGTTTCAGTCACCAGAGATGTACCGAGTTTGTCTGTGTTCCAGCACCCATTTGCCCCACAGAAGGAACCAGCACCTCAGTTTCCATAACTTGCCTTTCGGCACAGTGGGATGAAAGCTGGCCAACTGAGTCCCATAAATCAAATGATCCTTAAATCAGCCTAAAAGGCTATATAGTTCAGGGCTGAATTTATTTCCATTTCCTTTTCCAATTAACATTTCTAACATGCTTTTCATACACGGAATAAAGAGCCACCCAGGGCTGAAGAGCTCATGGGACTGAATAAAAACTTGAACTCCCTCCCCATCTGCTCTATTTACCTTTCATTATAAAAGATTCCCCATTCATTTCATGCTGAAGAAAGCACAAGGTTTTTTTTTTTTTATGTTAAGACACTTGATGTAACATTTAGTCAAACTACATTTTCTGCTTACATGTTTCATTTGAATGCCCAATGCAAGGAGCAGGGAGAAAGAGGAGGCCAGGCCAGGCAGCTGTAATGAAACCCTGGAAAGCTAGGTTTGCAATTCCCCTCCGTAACTGGGGGGGGACTGGTGGCTGCTCTCATCCCATACACCCTGGTCACTGTCTCAGCAGCAGCAAAAACAGGCTGGGAGAGAAATTGATTCAGACCACACAACCAAACCCTCCAGCATGTCTATAGTAGGTGCTGCTACTTTATGCAAGCGTAGTGACAACCTTGAGTAGCAGAAGAGAGAGGCAGCAGCACTCTGAGCTTCCCGAGGCGCTGGAAATAGTAGAAACTAGACCAAAGGCAGCAATCGCACAGCAAAGGGTGATGTTTTTTTTTTTTTTTAATTACGAATCATCTTCCTGTGCAGATGGATGCACAGACCCCACACGTGCCCAGAGGGCTCTGGATGGATGCATGCTGTAGACCAGAGGAGAAAGTTCTGTGTCTTGTTATTTTAACTTTGGGGTAGGTTTGTAAATCATTTCTAGATTCTTCCAAACAAATGGTATATTCTTTACTTCCTGCCCTATTTTACAGCTGCTTTAAACTGTCAAAAAGAGTGAGGGACTACAGAATATAAAGACTCTCATCTGTTGCCCAGAGCAGCATTTCTCACATAATGCTATAAACAGTAGTAGAATTGATGGGAGTTTCCTAAACACCTTTTATTTGAATGGCTTTTCTGCAAATTCAACTGAAATGCTCGGCATAATAATGCTTTATTATTCTCCTGCTCCCAATGTTTGTTTTAATAATAACATTTGTTACTTTTATAGCTGCTTATATTCTTACCTGGTGTGTTGAGCTTTGGGTTCTTTCACTGAGCAGCTGTGCAGCCAAGGCTGGTACCTGATATATTCCTTGGGCAGGGAGGGTAGAGACCCTAGCTGGAGTTTTAACCCACCCCTCCATCTTCTCATAGGTAGACGACAACACAGTAGGCTTGGGGCCGGAGGGAACCTGGTAGATGTTTTGCTGGCCCACTGGTGACTCTGCGGAGTCGCTCCGGGTGGAAGGAGGCAGCGGGACAGCCTGAGAGGCGGTGAGGAGCTGGAGGCGGTTAGCAGGGGCCAGGCCCTGCCTGCCATGGAGGGAGCATTTCCACCAGCCCTCACTGCCAATAACGTTTTGGTCCAGAACAGTCAGGATGTCTCCTTTGCGGAAGGCCAGCTCATCTGAGCACTCTGCTTTGTTGTCGTATAGTGCCTTTGCCAAGGTGTTCTGGAGAGAGAAAAAACATCGGCATTGCGCTGTTACACCAGCAAAAATGTTAATTAGTTTCTGGTTTGGTTTGTTTATCTCCACCTTAATTTCAGTTGAATTCAAGTCCACCCATTTTCACATTAAACAACATTCCTTGGAGCATTGGTTTCAGAGAGTTACACGTTTGCAGCCTGTGTCTGCTATGTTCAGTGCAGTAAAGAAATAGATAATAATAATACTGCAATATGTTTCTTCACCACCTTTTCCCCCGAGGCTCTTGAAGAGCACTGCTAACGTTCATTACTTAGACTTATTACTTATGAACATCCCTTTATGAATAACAGGTAGTTTTCCCCACTGGCATTCTGTGAATTCTTTGTCAGAAGAAAATGCATCACCCAGCCAAAAATAAAACTCATGCCTTCCTGCCTGCTACCCAATTTATCTGAGGACTTCAACTGCACATGAAAAAGGCTAATTGTGTCTTACCGGGGGTATGTGTGGAGAAAAAAACCCAACCTTGCTTATTTTCCTTTAAAGGTTTTCTTTTCTCAGAGCCTTATGAAGATAGACATCTCAGTAACATCAATGCTGAGGGCGTTAATAAGTGCCCAGTGGTAACACCAGTGGCAGAAATACTGCTGAAGAACAGCGGTGGGCTACGGTACTTGCGAAGACCCAGACTCCAGCTAGCTGTGTCCACGTCCACCCCAGACTAGAGAGCTGGATCCTATCAATTCAGAGCATCCCAGGCTAATGATTTATGTGACACATTAGCTCAGGGAAAAATCTACGTACACAATGACACCAAACAAATAGCTCTGCTGGCTGGGAAGTCTTCACGGCAGGTCAGCACATTTGTAGGCTTATCTTCAGGTAAGCACACTGAAACGGTGTCTGTGTTTCTCTCCATCACACAGACATCACCTGTATCTGAATATTTGTCTCCAGTATATCTTCCAGCATCTAATTTTTTTTTAGACAGGAAACCAAGGAAGAATAGAGCAAGCAACTTTCCTACGATCACAGAAAATCTGAGAGCACGCAAATATGAATATTTCCCAGGTTCTTCACCACAGGGCAGCCCTACCTGTCTCGGCTGAAGCCTATAAACGTCTGGCAGTCATAAGCGTGTAGGTCACCACATTTTATTTTTAGCATATTTGTTTTGGGAATTTGCTTACTCATTAAAAGATGACAGTTAAAAGAATGAAAAGTAGTAGCAGCACGTAGCTTTATTCACCTGAGGCATTTGCGCAAAGGGTAGAGAGCACTGTGGATGTAGTGTTTTTCAGTACAAGATACCATTTGCTTTCAGCTTTAAAATGAGACTGACTGTTTCCCAGTCAGTGGGACTCTGGCTGTGTTTCAGCATTAGTTTCTTATCAGAAAGTGCAAGTAATGTCCAAAGAGATAGTACCCAAATAGGAAACGTGATGCCTTGTATTTTTGTCCAGAGCATTTGCTGTAAAGCAACAGCTGGTTTGAAGTTGCAGCAGAAGAAGACCAATTTGTCAGCTCAGCTGATGAAGTGGCCTGTTGTTAGCAGCACGCACTTCTTCGTCAGGGTGGCCGTGAACAATGGCCTTTTTATGATCCATGGTCTTGTCCATCAGCAGCTGCCAGATATGGACAGCAGTCCCATTTACCTTATGTCATAGCCTGGTTAAAATAGTCTTCTTGCCTTGAACATGGAAGCCTACTTTCTATTTGGACAATGCCAAATGCTCTGAACCACCTGTGTTGAAGCCAGGCCTCCAGCAGTCCCACCACAGAGTGCAGCCCGGGGTGGGTTTGAGCTTCACATGACATTGTTGTAATTGTAAAGGAAAAAAAAAAGGAAACCGGCCAACTTTCCCTATTATTCATCAGCAACACTTCCACATCTGGCTTAACATTTGATCCCTTCTTGCTGGGCACTGTACAGACACGCTGAAAGACAGACCCTCTTCTTCAGACCTGAGGAGGACGGGCAGAGGGACCTCTCCCCTTTCTGCAAACAGGCAACTGAAAAGTGAAGAGCCTTATCCAGGCGCACACAGGAAATCTGTGGCAGAGCCAGGAAGCCTGAACTCAGGAACTGAGCCCCTGTCTAGTGCACTGGACAACAAGACCGTCCTTCCTAGTTGTACCAACACAAATAAGAGGAAAGTTTGGTTCATACTACGGTTTTAAAAGGCATCTAAATGTCAACATTTCCCCAGCTAATTCTTTCCTGTGGAAAGAGCATACTAAACACATCATTGGGCCTAATTCCTTAATTAACCAATGTATGAAACCACGCAAGTCTAATTGCAAATCTCATTTGTTTTAGAGTATATATGCTGATTTTCATCAGGTCAGCATTTGGCTGGTACACGTCAGCGAGAATTTCTGCAAATAATTACGGTAGACTACAACCTAAGTTATGCGGAGTGAGGAGGTACTCTTCCCATCAGTGATACTTCAGCAACAATAAAACGTGACTGCAGCAGGTATTAGCAGGAGAAATAATTCCAACTATTCTCTCATCTCTTTTCCTAGACATTGCTAGGTCTGCTTTGCTGCAAAATGAGTGAAGCAAAAGAACAGCCAGGTCAGTGAAAGCAACAGGGAGGTCTAAGCTCCATTCAACAGCAAAGGTATTCCACAGAAAGGTCGTCAAAACTCAGCTGACCAACATTTCATTTGACAAAGTCAGATGAATACATTCAGGGGCACCCAAACTGAATGAGAAGTTAAGTTTTAAACTTACACCATGAAAGTCACAAACCTTTTCAACAGAGGGGTTTCTTCGCTTGAAGCATGGCACACGTTCCTTTGGTTTTGCCAGTAAAGCTGTGCAAACATCCAAGGGCGAGTAGCCCACAGCGAGATACCAATTCAAAGCAGAACACAGCGGTTCAAATTTTGAAAGGTGGTCTCCGATTTGTGGAGCTCAAATTAGGGCATATGGGTTCACATCTGTAGGTAACACAAATACCCAGGAACCTTTGAAGTCATCTCAATTGCAAGCCAAGCAGGGGATTAAAAAAAATTGTAGGACACCTTAGAAAACCTGACCTAGCTAGAACAAGAAGTCTGTTTATAGATCATCTCATATACCATCTGTAGGGCTGGAACCAAAAAATTTAAGACCTTAAATAGAGAAGTGATGGAGACATGTCCCAACCTCCAGACTGTACAACATGAATGAATTGGAAGATTGTCAGACCTCTGCAGGTCAGCGGAGCTCTCAAACAGCAGTGGGGGGGGATTAAAAAAAAAAAAAAAAAAAAAAAGGCAAAGCAAAGGTTCTTCCACCGAAGGCAGTGCTAAATTAAATTTCAAGTTTCAGGACACATGGTCAGTACTATAGAGTTGGAGAGCAAATCTTTTCCATCTGCCCTCAGTATTGCGTAAGTGCACAGCAACATCATTCAATTCTTCATGATTTTCTTTCGGGAGTACCAGCCCATCACTGGCGTAACAGGCCAGCCCCTGGTAGGGGTACGATCCCAGGTGACAGTGAAAGGCATTAGTGATCTAACTGGCTTGCAGCCCTTGGTGACATTTTTCAGTGCATTTTAAAAAGGGTAGAAAAACTTAGGGAGGTATTTTAATGAAGATTTCTTATCCTTTTGACTTGGAATTAGTCTCCGAAGGAATTTATGAGAGGTAGAAATGTGTAACAGAATATATTAGCAATTTGCAATGAGCAAACTACAGGAAGGTCCCAGGCAAAACTCTTTCAAAAGACAGCCTCTTGTTGCAGTGCAATATGAGGATGGGGGGAGGGGAAGAAGAAATCCAAACCACTAAGACAAAACAAAAAATCTTCACCAACATCTTCCCTGAACAGACTCTTCTGTGTATTTTCAGTGCCCACAGCCTGGCAGAAAGTTGCAGCACTACATTGAAAAACCAATACAAGCAACACCACACCACTGAAATAACTTCATTTCTGCTGAATTCTAATCTCCCCAAAAACACAGAAGGAGGAACAGTTTCACAAGGTGTAAAAACAGTAGGTCAAACATGTCTGCCTTTAGATGTTGCTCTGTGTTCCCCTTTGCTCCTCTATTTACAGCACTATTAAGTCCCCTTTATTTCTTGTTTCCTTTCCAAGCATTCTGGTTGCTCACCCAGCCTCACAGGGCTGGTGTGGAAGAGACCCATGAAGCATTTCTTTTATGTAGTGTTATCGCCAAAATAATGTAGGCAATACTGTTCATATAAGCTCCACTCGTTTCTAAGGAGTCCCAGCTGTGGATTCAACAAATGTTAGCCCAGGATGCTGAAACAGATGTTGAAGATCAGCCTAATACTGCTAAAACAAACTGTAACAAACCCACAGCAATGCCTAGCGTCACAGGTGCTGATGTGTTTAGCTATTTTATAAAATCTACTTAAAAGCAGGCACTCAACTAGCTGGCTTTGGTACTGGAAAGCACTGTAGTTCTGGCAGCAAAGAGCTTCCTACAGGTTAGCTGATTTTCTAGTGGGGTTTGAGGTGGTACTGAATCCCACAGTGCTGGAAAAGACCTGGAGCCACTGAGCTGGGTCAGTTATGAAAGCTAGATTGGTTATGGCCATGTTCCACTGAGACTAAACCCCTAGCAATACTCCCATGAGGAGGGTATGGCTGTACGGAGTCAACCAAAGCACTGCGAGGTTGGGTAAGGAACCGCCACCCTCCCGTCTGTGCCCTGTCCCTTACTGGCATCCAGCCCACAGCCAGCTCTGCAGCTCAGCGTCCTACGGGCTCCATCTGCTCGTGTTAAGAAATAGAGTAAGTTATTGAGAAGCCACTGGATGCCAAAGCTGTTCCAATTTGCTTTCCAAAGCAATCCCATTTTTCTGAGACACTTTTAAGAGAACTCATCCCAGCCAACTAATGTGATCCCAACAACAGTAGGAGCAATTTTATAGATAAAAGTTACAGGAGGTTTATGGCAGGTGAGTGCTTGATCCAACAGCACAGATAGACTTGGTAGACCTTGGCTATCTCCCGTTATGTGGAGTGAGGTTATTTGTAGTACAGGCTCTGGCGCATCTAATGTGGGGCTATTTGTCAGAAATCAGGCCCTATCTACGCTTTCGGCTGCCTAGGACATATGTAAAGAATCACTGTGGCAGCCCCTTTCTGTCACGTAAGCAGAAGCATCTCTGACCTGCCATTAACTATAAACAAGAATCGCATTCCCAGGATCACAGAGACCTTACAGGATGCTTAGCTAGGAGGAAGCTGTGCTTTGGGGCCACTGGGATCTGCATTTTTCCTTTATTACCAGAGGAGCGGAAGCTGGCTGTCTAACACTATCATCCACAAAATGCCATCTAGGGCCAGCTGTATACAGTTCTTTGTTATTTTATGCGATCTCGTTAATGTGTCCTTACAATAACCAACATGTAATAAGTACTAAAGCAACACAGATGAGATCAAAGTGTTTTTCCTTCTTTGACATTTGTTGCTTCTTCCCTGTCAGCAGCCCTGGAAAAAATCTCCCAAGATAAAGAACATCTTAAAAGCCAGTTCATCACCCCATGAGAAAGCACCTCGGCAGACAGCGCCGTTACTCTTCTCTCACTGAGCAGACTTTAACAAGACGATGACAGAGTGCAGACCTAGAAAACTGCGTTGCACCCTCTGCAGCCTCTTCCTGAGACACTCTTCTCCCCCATACAGAGCCTATGACCTCGTTAGAGCAATGCAAATTCGTCACATATATTGAGCCAGCCATACTGAATGGATTTATGGTATAAGACCTTTGGTAACACAGCTTCAGTTAACTTAGGTGTGAAGAAAAGTTCTGGTGTAGCTGGCGGCGTGTCTCCTTTTACGGGGTTGTAGATCAGATGTTAAGATAGTAAAAATTCAGATTTGTAGGGAGAGTTACATCTTCATTGTTTGTGTATCCTTATCCAGCAACGCTCCCACTACGAAACCTAACAGCCCTTGGGAGTCTTCAGAATGCAAGCTGTTAACTCATGTTTATTAATGAAGAAAGGGAAAATTTTAATTAAGAGTCAGTAAAGCTGATAATTGTACAATTCTATAATACAAAATTCTGTAACCTCAAAATGGGAGTACTCACATAGACTGACGTGTGCTCTATGTACATGATAAATATCTGTGCTAAGGCAAAAAAACCCCATTACTACCAAGATTTCCTGATCCCTTTCCTATCCCAATCTCTATCCTCAGCCTATTGCACAATCAACAGAAAAAAACACCCTCATAAAATATATGCAAATGTTGCTAGAAAAATCCTTCACAGTTATCAAATGATAATTTGAGCATCTTCCCTGCAAGTCTGCCAAAATAATTTCTGTACTCCCCCTTCCCACTCAGTTTATATTTGGAAACTCCAATCCACTGCTATGTACTATTTCATGTGATGCATAGGTACTGTAGTACTTCATAGCATTTCAAATTTAAAAGAAAAAAAAATCTATTGTCTTAAATTTGCTTCTTAGAAAAACCTGTTGAAATAATCTAAAAAAAAAAGATCGCTTTAATCGCAGGAGTTTTTGTGGATGAAAATAAATATTTTTCAGCTGCATTTTGCACATCAAAAAAAAATCTGTAAGCACTTTTACTGCAGAAAAATGGGACTTAAAATACTTGAGGAGAAGGAAAAGATACAAGTAAAGGCAGCGGATTGTGTTTGCTAAACAGTTATGTTCATGCATCAGTGACACCCTCTGACATGTTTACAGAACTGCTTCCAGTTAATCTCTTCACCTCCGAAGAAAGCTGAAGAAATAAACATTCTCCACTGCCCCGTTAGCTGGGAACACGCTTCCCAGAGAAACCCCTTTTAAATAGTGGCCAAGTTGACTCAATTTAAGTTTTGCCCAGTTCAGTTACTTGTAGACAGAGCTCACATGGTCAACATCCACACAGGAAAGAAGAATTTACCTTAAATGCTCCGATCTTTCACCTACAGGCATGTGCCTTCCCTCTAGCCATGGGGTTTGCACGTCCCACTTGATATACAACATTTTCTCTGACTTGCAGAAGGTCCTTCTACTGTATTTTTCGTTTTGTTTGCGTATTTTGGAAAATAAGTGTTCTGGTCATATGGAAGTTTCAGACCTTTTTGTACAAGCTTCAACAAGGAATGGATATCAGGACTTGCTTTATTGCCTATTCAAAGGGTTAATTGATTTTTTTGAGGGTGGAACCAGGTGCTAATCATCAGGTTTTAAATTCTGAATGGTCAAATCAGTTTTTGATAAAATAAAGAACAACCAGTTTTTAAACTTCAGGCAGAGCCACTTAGATGGAAATTGTGCATTTTCACATTAGTCAGTGACGTAGGGGTGGGAATCACAAGCTGGTTCTGTTAATTCTCTCCAAACTCTCTTTTCTCCACAAATGTAGTTAATCAGAATCTAGGTGTGTTCAAACCAACAGAAACCCCCTCCATTTTTGGTGTGATCAAGATTTCATTCCCATTCACAGCATTTTCACATGTGTGGTCTCATGCCCAAGCTAAAGGAAAAACAAACTGCCATTTCCTGATATGTAAAAAATGAATACGTATCTATTTCTGGGTTTTGGTTCCTCCTACTACCCAAAGGTTTTCCCCAAATGCACCAAATTAATTTACTTTTTTTGGCTTTTCTAAACCTTTTAGTATCTTAATTGTGTTTTACTACAACATTTATTTCCAAACATGGATTTAAAGATACAAAAAGCTCTGATGAGTACAAGTTTACCCCTTCTGCCTCCTGAGCAATAGGTGCTTCACAGAGACCCGTTAGAGCAGGGTCCTTGCTCTCCTTCCTCTGCCTGTCCAGGGAACAGGCAAGAAATTCCTAGGACAGGTCGTCAGGAGCAGACTGCAAATTTTTCATTTGCAATCACTGCTGTATATTTTTCCTCCTGGGTGCACAAGCATGACAAGATGCTGTCCCTGCATCCCATCTGACCTGCGGCAGAGTTTCTACTCATTCCCTGGACATGGCAGAAGTGACAGCAACCAAAGAGGCAGAGGCTCAGGGGTGGGCATTCTCCGGTTCATAATGAATCAGCAGCAACACCACAGCTCCCAAAGGCTGCCGCTTCCTCCAGCTCTCTCATTGCACTTATCTGCCCCAAAACATTAATCCTTTTTTTTTTTTTTTTTTTTTTTTTTTTAAGACCACCCTTTTGGACAAAGTTTCATTTATCTGAAATTTTAATGTTTCTCTGGAAAAGAAGCGGATGGTTTTTCACCTGCCCTAATCCCCAGCGTGCATCACTGCTCCCGTGCAGCAGCTGTATGTTGCCCCTTCCCCGTCATTAACGCAGGGCACATGGTGACCGCGCTGGGCACATGGTGACCGCGCAGACCCTGCCCCTGCCCCAAGTCACAGCTGCCAGAGATCAGCTGTAACATCAGGCTGAAAGATGCAGTGAGTTTCACAGCCCAAGAAATTCTGCTCAGCACAAAGCCAGCTAATGCTAGGCGTCTGCGTGTGCGCTGAAATTCTGGGCAAAAACATTAACCTATGACTGTAAAACGGGTTTGATCCATCCACTTATTCCCTCCTCCTCCCAGAGCAGTATTTCCTAAAAATGAACACTGCCACCACTCCTTTCCTCTTTTGAGCTTCAGTTCTTTCTGCAAAGAGCACTGCAGGACATGGTCAATCGCTATCCTGGTGTGCACAGACTTTCCCAGGCTCACATAACTCATATTGAAATTACTTGACATTTTCTTCATCAAAGAGTGACTCAAATTAAAACATTTCCATTACCCACTTTCTAGTAGTCAGGGTAAAAACCATCACCTCTTTTGAGATAATGGATAACTCAAGTGTTAATCATTTAAGCTCATTATTGCCAAGAAAATACGGAAAGCAGGGGGTATCCTAATGGCCAGCCAGGGTCATGCACGGTAACTTTTTTTAATAAGGCATATTATTGCCTAATATGCATGGTACAAAACCTGACCCTTCTTAACCATACTGTCATTCCTGATAAAGCATTTTTTTCAGCTTAACTTGGGTTGTATTTTAAAAGTTAAGACCAGGTGCTCTGTTAGTAACACACAGACAAGACCAACAGCATGCTTTGAAAAACGATCCTGACAGATGCAGATTTTACGCTATATACGCTTCCACTACAAATGAAATAAGCAAAGCCATTAAATTAACTGCAACAGAAATAAAGTAACCTAGTACTTACGCTGACCTTCATTTTGTTGTCTGCTCTTTCCCTGTTACTCCATCACCTAAGGAGGAGGATGCGATCTCCCCCAGCCCTTTCTCTCCAAGCCCAGTCCAGTGGATCGGGCAGGAGCACCAGAGGGTCTGGCTGGAAGCCTGAAGAGCAAATGCCCAGCCTCCTTCCACCTCCTGCTGCATTTGCTGGGAGCCCCAGAGGAGAGCAGCTATTGGGAACGAAGAGAGCTAATTACGTAGCAAAATTATCTCCAGGGTGCAATTGGCCTGCAGCTGCTGATGCTAATGAGGGCCTGGTGCAGGACACGCAGATGTCCCTCCTGCAGAGACCCCCGGGGAAATGCCTTTTCTGCTTTGCAACTGCATCCTAACAGGAAAACACAAGGCACTGGGGATGAACCAGAAAGCGAGGATTGGATTTTAAAGCATTTTTGCAGCATCATTTTTTACTCCTGCTTTTTGAACTTAAAAGTGGTTTGATATACTTTGAAATTTTCACGTTCAGGTCTCTAGAAAACCGAACAGATCTGCTTTGTAGTTATGGAAATCACCGCAAAATAATCACACTCTTCAGAGGCAGAAAACCTGAGGAGGAAAAATAAACATTAACTACAGCTGAAGCGTTTTGCTTCTTTGATTATTTTAAAAAGTTCTTTGATATTATTCAACAATAATGTTATTTAAAATTATCCATAGTTGCTATTTGCTCAGCAACAGCTCTGCCCAGGTTATGCTTACGCAAATGCACAAGTTTTACCGCTTTGTACTTGTGAATATCTTGGGGTTTGCAAACGTTTACTGGTTTTGCCTTTGTACGCGCTGCACTGCCTTTTCTCTGGCAAAAGTCTTTTCCTTCCTCTTTCCATGGTAACTTCAAGATGAAATTAGACGTTCACTCCCAAACGCACAATCACTTAAATGGAAAGCCGATGCATCTTGAATAGAAAACGCTTTCTCAACAAAATCTACGCCTCTGGGCTGGGGTTAGGAGCAGACAAGCAGCTAAGGCAGTTGTCCAAATGGGAAAGAATTTCTGGCACAAAGCAGCTCATTTGAATGCCTTTGGGGTTTTTCTTTTTTTTTTTTTTTTTAATATTACAACCAACAGTTTTACTAGTTTGAACACTCCTTCACGCAGCAGATGAGGATCAGCCCTTCACTTACTACCCTGGAATTTTTCAGGTGCTACCAGCATTTGAAATGATCCAGAAATACAAGTAACAAAGCCACAACTTGTGGCCACAAAACTACTTTCAAATACAACTAAATGTTCCCTTGAATTAATCCCAGACAGGACCCCTGCCATGCTGGGGCAGGGACACCCTCCGTAGACCGTGGGTGACCCACACCGGGGCAGGGACCCCCCAAGGGACTGGGGCAGCGGGTGTCCCACACCAGGGCAGGGACAGAGGCGCGGAGGAGTGGAGATAAACGGGCAATAATCGTGGAGCAGCAGCAGCCAGAAACCTCTTCTCCCAGCCCCAACCTCCTGTGCCACTGTCGCCTCCTTGAAGGAACTGGGGCAGACTGAGTGTACCCCGCACAAAAATAAGGCAAGCTGAGACTAGGAAGGGGGAGGAGAGGTGTTTACTTAAGTGCTTGCTTAATTGTTCATGGTTTATTCTTTGTCAATCACCCGAACCAGTGACTAGAAGTTTGTGTTAACTGGGAATAAATTACATGAAGTGAAAATTCCCTGGGTCGAGACCATTTTGTGGGTGACAGAACTAAAGTTTTACCTCTAAGGTTTCCCCAGGAAAGCTGGGCATCGAGTCCACATCCACCAGACTGCATCCTGAGAACAGCCCCAAATTTATTGTCTGAGGCCCAGGAAAATGGAGACTCCACCACTCTCTCCAGTATTTCCTCTTGGCTATTTAAGTAACTCCTTGCTCAATATATTAGCTCTGGGAAATCCTATTTTGAAACACCTGTTTGCTCCCAGGTGTTTGAGATGGAGGCTGGGGGGTGACAGCAGGCACCCTAGAGCCACGGGGCTGTAGGTGCCCACATCCACCGGGCAGAAGAGCTCACAGAAACAAATCTCACGCTGTTCTTCACGCACTTTTTTGTGGACAAGATGGGAATATGTAAAATGGGCATTTTGGAAGGAGAGAGAAACTTCAGATCAATGTAACGTCTGTTTAAAAAATGCTCCTATTTTTCCTTTGGCAAGAGCACAGAAAATTTTGTCAAACAGTACGAGAACTATTTCCCAAGCGCAGCCCGTCATGCTATCCGTGTTTTAAATTGCACCAAGAGGTGCAACGTTTCCTGTGCAGAGTATGTCACAGGTGTATATGCAACAAGAAAGAAGTAACATCATTTCTCTGGCTGCGCTCATACACTGAATTCATTTTCAGAAACGGTTTTCCTTGTGAAGGCGGAATAGTTGGGGCACGGTGGTAATTGCAAAGCGCTGTCACTCTAAAGCTACTGATGGTTGGCACGTGGTGCTTCAAGAAGTCCAGACAGCAGAAAAAACACATCCTTAGTATTTTCGTATTAAGTATAACATTCAAATATTATAATAAACAGTACTGCTAGGGTAGTAGGAACCTTATAAACAGTTCATAAATTATATAGCAGAAATAAATTTGACTTTCAGTTGTTACTCAGCTGAATTTGACTGGGTGTGCTATGGCTGTGTCTAAAGATCTCACAGCAGAACAGGAAACCAGCTGGCTACCATTACATTTATTTAGCCATTGGCAATCCATTTAAGAAAACTGAAAATAGTATACCTAGGAATAGAAACTCTCTTCTCTGTATAGAAATTAAAAATGGCCTGCCTCAATTTCTGATGACTTAATGTGAAAAATAGTCCTCTTATCTTTACATGCCTCAATGGAAAATTTCGAGTGCAAAAGAATGACTCATCGAGCTAGTACTAAGCTTTTTTCCCCCACTATATTTTGTATCAAATTTCCAGGAGGCAGTTTATTTACAGTAAACACTGAGATCATAATCCAGGATGAAAATAATAATTCCATTACGCTGCTTATTAGACTTGCAGGCAGCGGGACAATCAAGGCACTGACTTTGAATCAAGACTTCAGCATTCTCTAACCCCTGTAGCTGCAGCAGGTTATTTTCTGAATGTATATATATAAAAAATGAGACTAGGTGCAATACAAATACACAAGTAAATGTAAAAACCCTTATAAACTAGTTCCAGTCTTTCAAAAGAAACAAATATAGTACTTCAAAATTTCTTCTGTTTTGCAGGTAATGTAGGGAAATTATCTATCATGCAACAGGTCACCTGGATCGTCACTGAAAGTCTCTGACAATATAACCATGTCTCAAATGTTACTACAGGATAGCAGTAAGGCAGGTGGAACCTCGAAGTTAGGTATTTATTATTTCTCAAATGTGTTTATTCACAGGTCTTTGCTATTTGGGAATCCTGCTTTATTGAGAGTCCTCCCCAAGATGACATTTCTTCCAGTTAATAGTTTTGTCACAGCAAAAAGCGCAGGGAGGCATTAGGTACATGAGCATGGTAAAGAGCCCTCCGGCCACCTTGAGATGAGAATACCGAACATTTCCAACATCACCAAGGATCACGCTGAATTCAACATCAAACCCTACTCTAAGACCCTTTTGTCTTAATTGTTTATATGCTGTACTCAAAAAACCAGACATACCTTTGCAGTTCTGTTGATTCTTATGTTTTTATCCATTGTTGTCATTCACCGGCAGCGTCACTTTGAGCAATACAGATAATTACGGCAGGATGAAGAGACTTCAGCTTTGCAGTCACCGTGCGATAGGAACTACGTCTCAAGAAAGCACATCTGACAGCTCTACCCCTAAAAGCATTTAGGAATTTGTAGAAAAGATTCTCATGAAAGATAATTTCTGTGACAACAGATAAGATTAAAAAGAACAGAATGCAAACCAGAAAAACCCTATTAGCGTCTAAAAGTGAGAAAAAAATTCTGTCTGCAAGTGGAATTTTCCTTGATCTCTCTGTCACCAGCTTGTCGCAATTAACCACAGTCAGAAGTCTCACCCTTCTGTTTTGCTACATGTTCCTGTATTTCCTCTTTTAGAAATGTAATGAATACAAGAATACTACGTACCACAAGGGGCTGCACAGTGCTTGATAGAAATAAGACTGCCACAATCATATCAATTCAGGATTTCGAAGCCAACATTTTTCATGCCTGTCAAAGTTGTCTCAACTTTCAAGGCACCGATACAATTTTTTGTTATAGAGGGGCTTTGCAAAAACCTTACGTATTACCATCCGTACCTTGGGGGGGAACGCTGCATGAAAGGCTCCTCCTGGCTGCACCAAGGCTGAACCACATACGTGAGGAAATGTGTGGGCTGCGGCTCCTGTCCTGCAATATCCTGCTCAGCGAGTAGAGCGGTTGAGCTGCAGCATGTTTGAAGGGTCCCTTACAGCCCCACGGAGAACTTCCCAACCTGAACTACAATTATCTTAACTACTTTTCCTTTATCGCACTTCAGTTTTTCCTGGGATTCAGTCTCACGGGGCAGCTCTGGTGGGAAGACAGCCTCTGTGTCCAGGAAATGAGAAATATTGATCCCAGACCAGTACCCCCTCTTAAGCAGAAGTTTGAAATCTGTTTCAACAGGTGGCAAACAAGCCTAATTCCACAAGCAGCCTTTTAGGAGAGACTTTCCCTAGAGCTGTGTCCCAGTTACTGACTGCCAAGTCAGCGGGCCAGGGAACGCCGAAGGCCAAAAGATACAAACCCATAATTCTGATTTGTCTCCAAAGTTGCTTTGCTTTCACGTGGGCACGGCTCGCTGGCCTAACGCGTTAGCTGTGGCACCACCTTGCCACGTTTTCACGATAGCTTCTTCCGAGGAGAGGCAGGAGTAGGTTACGTGCCAGATGAATACAACAGACCTTCAGACAGGTGATGGAGACTTTCTCGAGGAGGCGATAAATCCTGAGTATGACTGTGCTTCTCTGAGTGGAGCAGCTCGCGGGGATGTAGCTACCAAGGGGTACAGACTGCAGAACTCGTGAAGGGCAAGCGGCTGCACTGGAATTCTAATTGATCAAATACAGCTTCTAGGTGCGAAGCCTCTCTGACTGTAGCTGTAAGCCTGATCACATGAAGAATGTTTAGAGGCTTCCAGCCTTGCTCAGTGAAAAGACGTATTCCCCTTCAACCAAATGCAGATCTAACAGGACGACTGCGCGTGTACACAACCTTCTTCTTCAAGATGCAGCTACGGCTCCCCTTTACTGCACTTCAGCGCGTGCTTGCTCTGAATGCGGTATAGCAGCCTTGTCCCCTCTCATTCTCGTCCCCAGTCAACCACCTTCAACTACCACAGTACCACTGGGATGGTGTAGTACTAAACTATTTCACTCCGGGGTTGCGTTATCTACCTAAACAGGATGAGTTGTTTCTTCCAGCCCATATTTCTCAAACAGAAAAGCCCCAATCTTCTGGCCTCAGGCAAGATGATATACAATATGAAAAGAAAGAAAGGTGCTAATTTCAGGATGTTTTTGCATTAACAGAATAAAACTCCATTCTACACTGCAAGTTAAAAGACCACAGAATTAAGGAAGCTTGAGGTGAACCAGCATGCTGCTAACTTAGCAACCACAGCGGTGGTTTAATACATAAAACACCAAAACGGTGTTTTAAAAATAGAAGAGTCCAAACACCAGTAGCAAATGTATTACTTATGGACAGCTTCTTTAACAGAATTGAAACACATGTGGCACTCCAAAAAAAAAAAAAAATGGCGCTGCTATCAATTTAGTAGACTGACTGTAATAGCAGAGGGCTGCTGTCGCTGAGCGAGCACAGCATGCATTAATAACTGTGTGTCAGGACTTCCCTTTTCCCTCCCACCAAGATCTGGTTCTCCTTGTTTCTCCACCAAAAAAAGCCACCAGAACTGCTATCTCATGCCTCCCATGCTTCTAAAGTTTTAGAAACTTGAAGGGAGGCAGAGGAGGAGCAAAGAGGATTGCTAAGCCTAAGAAATGTTTTGCGTAGCAGTAGCTTTTAAGATTAAAATTAAATTTCATTCTCTACCTCTTTTAAAAAACCACCCCACATTCTACACTGTAAGTCTGTAGTTATGTCTGATGCAGATATAACACAACAAACTAATTCATCAAGCTTTAACAGGTTCCCAAAGACAGAGCCTTCCGATATTCAATTCATTTTCCTTTGTTATATAGAAAACTAATACATTTCCATCTTTATATATTAAATAACTTTTTAAAAGGTAATCTTTATTTAAATACAGACAAGACCTGTACCCTCATCAGCCCTTGACAAGACACTTCATCAGTGGTAATGGAAAGTTAATCCAGCAGTAAGAACAATCTTACATTCAAAAATCCTCATGAAAGCAAGTGCTGAGCTTTTGACTAAAGGAAGCCTCCCAAATGCGAGGCCCAGGAGCACCGTACAAGGATGCCAGAACAAACACGTTTAAAACTTTGCACAGGCAACTATCTGTAGAAACAAGCAGTGAATTTTCAAACTTACAGAAGGTTTAAGCACAGAGTTTCTTAATGGTCTGTACTCCTGTTGAACAGGATGAGGTCTGGGAAACTTGGACTATTAGAGATAACAGGGAGAAGAAACAGTGAGCCTGGGTTTTTGAATAATAATAATAATTAAAAAAAGAATGTTAATTCAAGTGCTGTGTAACAGACTTATAGAATGAACATTCCTCAGTAAAATGAAGTGACAGTTGAGGTACATATACAAAAATTAATACGCACTACAGTTTCTTTCTTTGAGATGATACTAAAGGTCTCTGGCAAAATTATTCTCGTTTTCACATGCTGCAGCACTGTCACATTTTACAGTTGCAACGTGGATACTCCTTGAAAAAACTGTGTATTTACTTTGAGGTCCCACTTGTTAAGATAAATTCAAAATAAGACGAGATTTCAAGTCTGAGCTTTAATACCAGAACTAGAACACCATTTCTTGAATTCATCTAAACAATTTTAAATCCCGTTTCAAATTCTTATGGCACAAGACTGGCTCAGAATTGAGGGTCCATTTGGCCAATTAAAAAAAAAGAAAAAAATCCACCAAAACCCGCCGCAGACTAAAAGATACAAAACAGAGCTTTACAAAGAATGAATTGGAACTGAAGGCAGCTTAAGGCTTCATTAAAATATTTGCCAAGTTCTGCTGTTACTTGTGTAACCCATTCTTTACACAGACTTCAGTGGGATTGCACAGATACAATGCAGAGCAAAACTGGCTCATACTGCCCAGTTTGAGCAAGATACAGTCACATTTTCTTTCGTGGGATTTAGAAAGACAGGAGAACAAGTTTAATCCTTCCTGCAAGGATCACTTTATTCTTCCCCTCACACTCCTTGAGTACAATTAGAGATGACTTAAAAAATTCATGCCACACACACTAATAAAAAAATTAGCATGGGGCAAAACTTAATCTCAGTATTTTGATATTTTTCTGCCACGTTTGACAGAATTAAAAAACAGACACAGCACGGCTTTCATCTAGGCATCTGTTGGCAGTACAATCAATACAAGATGATACAATGAATCTGCATAATCACTGTTTTATAAAGCTGTCCTTAGTCTGTCGTTGACCTTCTGTACCAAAATCTAGCCCTGTAGTCGTCACTGCAGGTCATGAAGCCAGGATTGGTGGGAGAATGGACAATACAACGGACAATGCTGTTGTGCCCAAGAGAAAGAAGATTTCTCCGTTCAGCAGTTCTTGAATCCCAGCAGCAGAGACTTATGGTCCTTTCATCTGGAAGCAGCACATAGTCTTCTGTGTGGTTGAAGACAGCTTGTGTCCTGTGTACTTGTCGTCCACTCAAACCAGCTCCTAGATGTATGCAGCAAAATATTAACCCAAATAGGATCAGTTTTAGGAAGTTTCCAAAGACCTAAGAATAAACCTCCCGTAAGTATCAGTTTCTGCAGTCTGCGAAGGAGCCTTGTTTTCTCAGTTAGCCTACCACTTCCACATACAACAGGTGAATCAATAATGAATATTCTTTTGTAGTTACATACGTGGCATATTCTAAAATTTCTTAGGAGGACAGAAAGATTAACTACTCCAACCGTGTCAGTCAAGTCCAACCACTCAGTATGAGTGCAATCACTTAACTTGAAGAGCGCTTTTGCCTTGTATTTTTTGTATGAGGCTTACAGCTCTAACTAAGGAGAAAGACCACAGACAGCAGAATACACAGATTCTCATTATCAATGACAACTTTTGTTTTTAATGTATATATTATATGGCACATTGTATGACCTACCTTGGCCATACCTCCCCTCCATACCCTTCAAATAAAATGTGTGTTTCATGTATAGGCATTTATTTTGCAATGCACACACCTGCATCCTACCTGATATTTTGCAAAAGTTTATCAAGGAGGTGCTGCACCCTGCTGGTTGAGAGCAAAGTAGAGCTAGCATACAAAAAAGGACCATACACATCCCAAAAGCTGATACACAACATTTTCAACATCCTCTCCTCTTTTATGCTATGAGTCCTAATGCTTAAGCACATTACTGCTTGACCCAGAAGCTTCCCCTGTCACATAGCTGCTATCATATGCACAGCTTCTACATCCTTCACTGTTTCTTAAGTCCTGCTGAGATCAAAGCATGGTATTGTCAGCATGCTCTGAGTAGGACTACCTCGCACACAACTGCATCCTTGGGGGGATAAAAAAAAAAAAAAAAAAAAAAAAAAAAAGAAAAAAACGAAACCAACGAGCTATAGCTATTTTTCAGAATATTGCTATAGCTTACTAGAGACATCTTTTGCACAAGAGTCTAATGGTTAAAACAACTGCCCCAGAGTAGGCTCAGTTCCCCCTGTCTGGGTGGGTACCCTGCAGGAAAGTGGCCTACTCTAGCCAGGAATAAATTAGGTGTTAGTTTTGACCCTTCCAGTTTAAACTGTGCCCCTAGCCTAACAATAAATAGTAAAGGCACAAAATCAAAATGATCACCAGCAAGAAAAGTGATGACGCTGTTTTGTTTTAATAATCACTGTTTCTAAAACACACTAAAGAAAAACTAGAGAACAAAACCCTCTGCACAATGTCCTAGTCCTTAGGGCAGTGTTCCTTTTTACTTTTCCCTAATTTAGTGATGGCTTCCCTTGAAAGCAACGGAGTAATGAGGTCAGAAAAGTCTCCAAAATCTACTCAGGCTAAATATGTTTACACTGACTGACATACAAGAATCACAGCTTCTCTTCTGGAATTAGTCTACATTAACTGTTTTCAAAACTTTCGGGCAATTGATCCTCAAAGCAGCAGTCTTCCATTGCTTTTAAGAATTACTATTCTTCTGACAATATTACCACCCCTGCCGTGGGTCAGTACCTGAGAAAGAAGGAAGATCACCTGCCACATACCTGTGTATTTGACCAGTGTTCGACCAGTGGATATCTCCCATAGTTTAGCTACAGAGTCTTTTCCACTTGACAAGATATACTTTGAATTTTTGGAAAAAATAGCAGAACAGACTTCAGCTCCATCATGTGC
>WAAD01020007.1:113575-165865 GCA_013389945.1 Fregata magnificens | reverse complement strand
GGGGCCTACCCTGGGCCTGCCCGGCCCGGCCTCGGGGCCTACCCTGGGCCTGCCCGGCCCGGCCTCGGGGCCTCCCGGCGTTCGGAGGGCGGGGGGACACGCGTTTTGAGGCAGAGCTCCGAGACGTAGTGTTTTCTGCGGGAGTGACCCCTATTCTCTATCCCTCCCCCGCAGGCTAAGCTATATGCGGCTCTTCTCCTCAGGCGCTATGGACAAGAACACGAAAGAGAACCATTCTGCCTACCCTAGTCGGGCTACGAAAGTAAGTGACTTATTAGGTCGGTGGGCGTATTTCTCCTGACCGCACAATAGCTACAGGCTTCAAACCGTCTGCGGTAATTATTGTTAACTGTACTAAGTAACAAAAAGGGGGAACATTGTCTTGAAACAATGTTTTCTGTGTGCAGGAAACAATTGCCAACTTTATCTTTCTCTTGGAGAGAAGAGTGCCCAAGGCTTACTTCTTCTAATTGCTAATATTGGTATTGCATACTTGAATTGGAAATTCCTCCTAATATTTTAAGTATAATCTAAGATGGTTTAAAGAGAGTGCAAATGTGTGTTGGCAACTTATTCTAGATATTGCTTCCAAAAGCAAGCATCGTGTTAACGTCACTATTCTCGTGCCTGTGCGGGAGTACTCAAGATCACCCTGATTACGTGTTTTTGTATATAGAAACACAGACACTTTCTCATTATTTTAACTTAAAACCAAGGTCTTGGTAAGGTTTCAGAATAGTATAGGCAAAACTTCTTTTTAATCAAGCTGTCGGTATGTTATTTTCAGTGATCTGAACCAGAAGACTAAATAATATCTAGTCGAAGAAAGAAGTACAAATTGTTGTATAGGTATTATTAGAGGGCAAAAAAAATGTGAGAAGTTAATCATTAGCATTTGAACTTAATTGTAGGCAAAGTATTCTAAAACAACTAAGAATTTCTTAAATATGAGCCTAAACTACTTTCCCTTACTGGAAGCAAAAGATTAAAAGCAGGTAGCTGAACCTTACTAAATAAACTTGCTTTGTTCTGCTGAACTCCCATTGCAGTGCAAGGTATATCAAGATGAAGAGCATTAAAGGGAGCAATGACTCAAAGCAGTGTATGTTTTTATAGTAAGGATCTGCTGTCTTACCACCTTTGGCTGATATTCTTCAGATGTGTGTGGAAAAGTTCTTCTGCTAGCTATAAATAAGCATGCTGTTGACAGTTAGCAGTTTTCTACAGTGTAGAAATTTAAAAATGTTTTCCTTCTTAAAATGTAAGATCGGAATACCATAACATCTCCTGTTAATGTGCTTCGTGGTTTTTTTCTGCTCTACTGAATGGGGCTGTAAAGGTTATAGTATGGTATTCTACAATTAATATATAATTTTTCTTTTTGAAGACTGCTAATCCCATTGGGGATGGCCCGAAACGTGTCCCTGTGTCTCAGCATTCTGCCCAGAGCCGGTTACTGAACAGTGGAGTTCAAGCACAACGTGTTCTGTGTCCTTCAAACTTTGCCCAGCGAGTTCCTGTACAATCACAAAAATCTGTACTGTCAAACCAAAAACTGTCTAATAACCAGACAACGCAGCAGCCCCGACCAAAGTTTCTGGTCCAGCCAACTGCTAGGCCTCAGGTTCCAAGCAAGAGCAATGAAAAACCTCAGCAGGCTCCAGTACCTGGTAATTCTGAAGATGATGTACATATACTTATACAGTTGTGACGCTTGGGATGCTTCTGTTCTATGAAGCAGAGCGCAGTGCAGAAAGCATAAAGCTGACATTGATGTGAGACAGTCCTGTAGAGAAGTACTTGGTTGTGCCCAGAAACACAACAGCAGCACATGCTACAGCTTAGATGTTACTGCACTACCCTTGTTGCCAGGATTACCCATTTAGAGCTGATATGGGTGTTGAAAAATTTCCAGATGCTCATTAGTCAGCTGTGAATTAATGTAATTGGCACTCGTACATCACAGTTTTTCCAGTATTCATGTTAATCTTTTATACGCAAGAATACTGTATTTTTCTGGGGGAAGCTTAACGGGTTTTTTGATTTTTAGGAAAGCTTTTAAAATTACACTTTGATAGCACTGATAACTGCTATGCTGCTTTGCCAATAGTAAGCTACACTAGGTTGTTTAAAATGTCATTGAATGTATTCTAAGAGCTGTTGCAGATACTGTCCAGGGGTTAGATTTGCTCTCGTGAATTTTTGTATTGTGTCCATGGGTCTGGTTCATAAAGTTGATCTACTTCTCTATACATAGCAAAAAATTCTGAAGCAGAAAGCACCTCTAAACAGAAAAATGAAGAGACTGCTAAAAAGAAAAATGAAGCGACTAAAAAGTAAGTTGCATGCCTAAGTTGTTCTAGCTGAGTCCTGTTGGATTAGGCTTGTTTTTAACTTCTAGGACTGCAACTAAGTTGCAGCTAAGCTGAAGGCTGTTTGAGGCCCTTGGTTGTGGAGACCAGTGGCCCTACGTTTCACAGAGACAACATAAAATCTAGGAAGGTTTACTCTGACCTGGTAATTCTCAGGAACAAGGATTTCCTGTAACCTAAAGAAAACTTCTGGCTAAATGAGTAATAGCTCTTCCCATGAGAGAATGCTGATAGCCACTGCTCCAATCACAAGGTGTACACTTGAAAACAAAGCCTCTTTCGTATGTGTGAGAGGTTGGAGTCTAAGGATGAAGTTAGATTTGTAGTACAGCTACCTTAAACAGTGCAGTTCTGACATGCACTATTAAGTACACCTGTATTAAGTGCATTGAAATGAGCCTGGCTTGGTATACACAGTTTTGACTTTGTAGCAGCGTGGTTGATGTTTGTATCTCTGTGCGTAAGTTTTCGGAAAGAAGAGACTAGCTTTCAGAAGTTTATTTTGGAAAGTCTCAATGTGTATTTTATCCTCTTGGTGGTGTTCTCTTAAAGGCTAAAATCTAGCTCCGATCACTAAGTGTCTATTGAACAGGAACATTATCAATTGTAAACTTAGGAGTCAAAGCCCACACAAGTATCTACCTTTTGTAACTATCTTTCCTCTTGCAGAAGGCAATGGTCTCTTGATGATTTTGAAATTGGTCGTCCTCTGGGGAAAGGAAAATTTGGAAATGTGTACCTGGCACGTGAAAAGCAGAGTAAATTTATTCTTGCACTGAAAGTGCTCTTTAAAACACAACTTGAGGAAGCTGGTGTAGAACATCAACTACGAAGAGAAGTCGAAATACAGTCTCATCTTAGGTAAGGTTTAGTGACCAGTTACATTCTTTGCTTTGTTTGTGTTCAAATAAACAAAGTAATGTTGTTTATGATAACATACCCTGTTGAAGAAAAGTTTCTTTTTAAACATGTGACACCTTGAAATTGCTAGTTAGGATTCTTGCCTTTCTGCACTGAGATTTACCTCTGTCTAGCTTGCAATGAAGTAACCTCTGGTAACAAATCTTCCTATTACAAAAAAAACCCCAACCCTTGTCTGCTGCTTGGATTTTTGTGGGTAACTGCAATTTCTCAAAGAGTCCAGGCTTGTTTCTTGTATTCTGTTTTCTGGAAAATAAGCCCAACTTGCTGAAGAAATTAGTTGCTTCACAGAAAGTGTATAAAGTGTTTAAGCTTAAATGCCAAAACCCATAGGAATTGGCACCTTCAATGGTAATCTACTCTTCCAGCTGCTGTAGAAAGGTACGTTGAAGAAGATATGAATTAGCCAAACTCTTGGCTAGCTGCTTGCTAGCAGGGAGCCTAAGCTGCTGCTTTGATAAATACCATCTATCTGCTATGAAGCTCTCAATGGATATGCTGTGAGCGGAAGGAACGCTTACAAGATGTCAAAGTTCCTATGCTTGCCTTGAAAGGGGGGAGGCAGGAAAGGGAAATAAAAGTTATATGGACAAATAACCCTGCTCAGAAGAATATTTATATCTTTTTGCAGGCACCCCAACATTCTCAGATTGTATGGCTACTTCCACGATGTTACAAGAGTCTACCTTATTCTAGAGTATGCACCTCGTGGAGAAGTCTACAAAGAACTTCAGAAGCTTACCAAGTTTGATGAGCAAAGAACTGCTACTGTAGGTTGTTCTAGCTTCTTATAAATTACTTGGTCTTCATAGCTGGAATATCTGTGGCATAAAGCTAGCTCTTCAGATAAAGTTCTCTTGTGTGAAATTGAGATTCCTCAGATGCGAGTTTGCTTGTGCGCTTGTAACAAGGAATAAGTTGGGAAGACAAATTACTGCACAGCACTAATAAACAATGTTCAGCATTGCTTAACATTGCAAGTGCTTGGTCACTTCAGGCAGAGCCTGTATTGCCAGACTTCAAGCGTTTAAGGAATAACTGCTCTAACTTAAACTACTAATTATGCCTAGAAAAGCCTATACTGTAGTCAGGTAAGCTACAGCGACAGTGTCCTTATACTTTGAAGACCTGTTCTCTTTCTAAATACAGTACATCACAGAACTAGCAGATGCCCTATCATACTGTCATTCAAAGAGCGTGATTCACCGAGACATCAAGCCAGAAAACTTGCTGCTTGGCTCAACTGGAGAATTAAAAATTGCTGACTTTGGATGGTCTGTGCATGCTCCATCTTCTAGGTGAGAATGCAATATATTTCTTATGCAGTGAAATACTTCTGTAGTGAAAATGTTAGCTTTCTTGTCACGCTTAAGTTGTGGAATGGAGGAAAATGTGAACTTCCTAAAATACTGGGAAAAAATCCTTTAAGAACTGGGCCACTGCAGCAAAGGTCTTAATAGTCAACTGGTGTAGTAGACAGGGAGTGTTATTCTGTTTTTTCAACTTGTATAGTTCAAAACTTGCTGAACCTGAAACAAGTGAAGAAGGTTGGTGTACCGTTGTAGGGTTGTAGTGGTCCCTGAGATGACAGACCAGTGCTTGTGTTCAAACATCACACTAGTAATACACTTAAGACACTTCCTTAATTAGTCTGCATTGCACTTGACAAAGGAAGACTATATTTGATCTAGTGAGTGGGATGAAAAAAGGAAGGATAAGACTGGATGCAGTGACTGAGATGCTTTAAAGCAAAAGCAGAAAACTTACTGCTGGAACATCTTTACCAGGTATTCTGGTGGTGCTGAGTCTACCCAGGGTAGACTGCACTGAGGTACAGATGATTGCCACCATTAGCTTCTATCTGGCTCTTGAAATGGATCTTGTAATTGCCATAGTCAGTAAATAATTAACTTAAGACTTTTCTTCAGGAGAACAACTCTCTGTGGGACACTTGACTACCTGCCTCCTGAAATGATTGAGGGAAGAACACATGATGAAAAGGTGGATATTTGGAGCCTGGGAGTTCTGTGCTATGAATTCCTTGTAGGGAAACCACCTTTTGAAGCAGAAACATACCAGGAAACCTACAGAGCTATTTCCAGGGTATGTGCCAACACTTCTTTGGTCTAGCTGAACCATGCTGCCTTTCAGTTCTGTTGTCTTATTGAAGCTTAACAAATGGTCATCTTGAAGAAGGGCATGTATTATAACTAGAACTGTAGCAAGACAATGATATGCAGAAAACTAGATCCCTAAACTGTCACCAGTCCTTCAGTAGAATGGCTATGAGACCTTAAGATACCTTGCCTTACTTCCTTGGTTCTACCCTGTTTCTGCCTGCATCTGAGCTTCTACCTCTTTCACAAAGCAACTGATCTTCTCCACATCTTTCCAATTTATAAAAATGAATATTTAACATTCAAGGTGTTACTGAAAATACCTAAGTTTAACTTTTCCTGTTGTGTACCCTAGAAAGGTTCCAGCAAATGAATCTTGTTTGAAGTACATTGAAAAGTACACTAGCTTAACTTCTACAAGTAGTGAGAACCTTGTTTTCTTCAGGATTATGATGAAATTACTTAATCTCATCTCAATAGGCATGAGGTGCATAGCCCACAAGGCTGACAGAGCTTTCCTTTCTAGATGTACCTTGGAGGGTAGAGCCCTCTGTCTCTCTAGTTTGCTTATTGCCAAAGAACTTTTGCATCATCTTTAGCCTCCTTCCTTTTCCTTAGGTGGAATTCAAGTTTCCTCCATTTGTATCAGAAGGTGCGAGGGATTTAATTTCAAAGCTTCTGAAGCATAACCCATTCCATCGCCTGCCCCTGAAGGATGTACTTCTTCATCCCTGGATTACAGCAAACTCTACAAAGATGCCCAACAGCAGGAAAAGTGATGTTGCTGCCCCATCCAGAACATAGTCTTATCAGGGGTAACCTCATGGGATCAACAAGAGGAGTCTTGTACTGTGACTACTGTAATGCTTACAATAGGAAAAGCAGGTCTTGGAATCCAATGGCAATCGGAATGCAAATCTTTGGGTTGGCTGTTGTCTTAAACTCTAATTGCAATGTACAATTATTTGACTCTTAGCTGGAGGTTGTGGAGTACTTAATATACTTGAAATCCAGTTACATGTGGGCCAGGTTTGCTGATGCAAGTATTAAGCTGTTCAAGGCTCTTGTGATGTGGTCTGTCCTGGTAATGGTTCATTGTTCCAACAACAAGAGGAAGTTGTTGTTCTAGCTTATCGAACAGTGCAATATCCCGGAGATACCTGCCTCCTAACTTATTGGGCTGCTAAGGGTATCATAACTGTGGTGTAATCTGAAACTGAGTGAGATGAACGCATTTCTCAAAGTGTCCTAAAAATGATGTTGTGCATTATTTTTGTCTCTTTTTGTCTCAAATGTGAGCACTCAACTTTTCAAATAAAGACTTGTTATATACTGCCACCAACATGGTAAGGTTCCTTATGGCATTCTAGCACTGCCACTGGCTGTCTTGTAACCACTTGTCTTTACCATCAGTACAGCCTGACTCCTCATCCAAGATCACAAAATAAGTTTACTTCCCACCTCTGTCAAAAAGGAAGCTGGTATAAAGTTCTTGCTCAAAGTGCTGGTACCACAAAGTAGATGTGGTCACTTACTATTCTACAGTCACAACACAGGATTACAAGGTAAGTACCAAATGTGTTACTACTTACCTTGGGGGTTTTCTACAACCACTGAAACCTAGGCCTGCTTCTTCCTTTTTCTTTTAATGCAGTTTGTCAAAGACAACAGGGTCTGAAAGCACTTCTAAGAAAGGTCTGGAAAGTACTGTTATCAAACAGGATATGTAACAGGAACTAATGTTAACATCTGGTGTTGTGAGACTTTATTCCCTAAAATGTAGTAAGGGTCAGGCCACTCACCACTTGCCAAGAAAACATACAAACCAACTATTTTCCAGTAAAACACTTCAAGCAAACTAAGAGAAAGCAATTTATTGTATTTTCATTATAAGACTTTAAGGTCATCTTCACTATTTTACAAACCATTTTAAAAAATGATCCTTTTACAAGCAAGGATTCTAGAATTCAAAATATATTCTCAAATTAATTTAAAATATACTTTGCAAAAAAAACTTCACCTAAACAAATTGCCAGTAGTTTATACAACCATATTTATCTTAATAGGTAACTGAATTCTGGTCATAATTTAAATGAAGCTCGCTCTTCACTGCAAGAAAATCTCTAGTTAGTGCTGGTGACTTCTAATAACTTTTAGGTGCATTTGCTTTAAATGATTCCTGCTTTAGAGAAAGATTTAAAAAAAGCTTGAATATTCCTTTTCTATGAACTTTAGGATAAAACAATTATCAGAAATGACTGATTAAATGAAGAAAACAAGGATGCCTTGTGATTCTTCTGGAATTCTTTTGTTATCCTTGGTAACAGAGCAGTGCCTTAAATTGATACAAAGGGAGAGAGCATCTAGAAAAAAAAACACCTAGAAAGGCTTCTGTGAACAGAAAAAAAATAAGCCCAGGTAAAACTCTTAAGAAAAAAAAAAACTTACTTGAAATTTAAAAGACTCTAGCTGTTCTAGAATGTAGTAGGCCAGAGAAAGCTACAGTAATGGCGGTTGCATGTTGTCATACCATGGTAACCCTTCAACTGCTGTGTAGATAGTGCAGTTTTTACCTACCAAAGACTCAGCAATAAGCTTCCATCCACATAACAGGTATAATAATCACACAGATTAGTTAAGGGTAAAGGCAGAGCTTCCTTGAGGGACAAGCTGATTTGAAACTTATGCTCTGATTAGAGCTGGCTCAGATAGCAGCAAGCTGAATCTAGTACCCTAGACAAGCTGCCAGCTTCAGCAGCCATACTGCAAAGCAGGCATGAAACAGGAAAAACCCAGGTGTGGGTGGTTTTTTTTTTTTGAATAAGTGGCTAGTCAAAATGAATTTACAGCCATTCCTCCTGCACACATGGGTACATGAAGCAGCACAGCATTGGCTCTCCATTTAACAAGCCAAGCAGCTGTGTGTGACATATATAAGCTGTTAGTGACACAGTTTACAGCTCCCATGGAAGCAGGCCACACTGCAAGGCTGATTCTCAGTATGTCCTGCTCCTAAGGCTGGTATTTTGAGCAGTGTTTAACTATGTAATGCATCTTTACATATATGCCATACATGGCCATGTTTGTATTGTACATCAAGCCTGTAGCATGTGTACCTGCTCACTGCTGCAACTGTTTCCATCTTAAGACAGTAAACCCTCATTTGGGTTAACAGCACAGCCCCACTGAGACCAAGCTCTTGTCAAGGGCTTCTTTGTTTTCAGGTGGCAGTCTCTAATATCATCTTGCTTCCACAGGGCCAAGGAACTAAACTATATCTCTTCCAGTTTTCCCTGTCTTAGAGAAGACTACGGGGTAGCAATAATACAGAGGTACAAGGATGTATGTGGCTGCGACTCATCTTCCTAGAGCACAAACTCTGCTTGCTCGCTTGTGAGCCTGAGGATCCTCAGAGCATCCAACCACCCTATGGGTTGGACTTTCTGAATAGGAAAGGAGTTAGGGTGCAATTTAATGTTATGGCTGAGTGGAGTTAATAGGTTGCTCATAAGAAAAAGAAAGTACTTGCTCCTCCTTCCCTCCCTCAGCCAACTCTCATCCCATGATTCCTTCTTCTCAATTCACTAAACTTCAGGAAAAAAAGTTACTCTGACCACTAGGGTAATTTCCTGCTATTTTACTTTAATCAGATTCCTGTATGAACAGATCCGTCTGAGCCACCTTGGGGTAAGTGTAAGCACAAAGAGAGAAAGACAATGTAAAAAGAGCAGACCTGGAAGCAGGAACAGGTCCAAAAGACTGATAGATCTGGCTCGAACTATCTCACAGAAGCATAGTCTTAAGTCTGAAACTCAGGATTACCCCAGAATGTTCCACTGACTACCTAGTTTGGCATCCAGTCTTTAGGTAAACTGAAAGGTGGTATGTGAATATATGCATGTGCAAGTACATTCTAATAGGAATAGTGTCCAAATAAGGAAATGAAAAGCACCTCTAATTGGTACGTCTAACAGTCTGTCAGACAAAAGCACAGGAATTGCTCTCGAGAAGCTATGAATTGTAATGTCTGGACTTCACGTGCAGATCTGTGTTTCATCCACAGGAGCACAAAGCTGCTAGGGTTAGTTTTCAGATAAAAATGTGTCTCCAGTACAAAGCCAGATCTCAATACATTAAAAACCCACAGCTACCTTGCCTCTGACTTGATGATCTTTGGAATGTGTTCACATAGGAGGTAATTCTGGTTACACTGATTTCAGTAGACTCAGGATTCCTTCCGAGTCTACAGGCATTAAAAAAAAAAAAAAAGACTTTAGTAAGGCCAGTTCCTAGCCTATAAATAAAGCACATTTTCAAAGAATGAAATCTTGAAACATGGAAGCACCACAAAGGAGCTGTAGTTTCAGAACAGTGCATCACCTCTTCTGGCTAAAACAATTATCACTGTGCAATAATTAAGCATTTAATTAATTAACACAAGTTAGTTTAGCATGTGTGTTGTATTGCAAGACTGGGGTCATAATATATGCCTTCTGTAACAAAAGAAACACCCACCTACCACCTTAGATTCCAATACATACACTTACCAAAAGAACTATTCACATAGTAGGATATTGTTTATTCCACAGACTATTAGGAAGAGAATCCTACTCTGTTTCCCAGCTACACAGTAATAAACTAATGCTGCCACTCTACTTGACAAGAAAAAAAATTAAGGCCCAAAAAGCTAGATTATAAAGACCCAGAACTCTGTGTTCCAGAGAGACTGCTCATTGTCAAGCATGTATATTACCACTTGCAGTGGAAACCAGATAGCATTTTAACAGGTTTTTCTAAAGAAGAGGTGGCAAAAGGGAAAGAAGATAAGGACAGCACTTTTCACAGTGTAACATTTACCTGAAAGAACAAGTAAGAAATGCAAGAGGAGGTCAGCATTAACATGAATCCAAATAAGTCTTTTAAAGAAATTCAGCAATCTGAAAAGCTACATGGATATAGAACATTTAAAAAACAGAGTAAAAAACCAGTAAGAAATCATTACGGATTTGGGGCAGGAGGTTTGAAGAAACCAATCTTCCGGCAGTATCGGACAATAAATGGCACAGAAACTACAGTAATGCTGATTCGTACTGGAGCAAACAATTTGTGAATAGCATATGCCAACACAAATGTGCTTGTACCAGCAGCCATTTTAGATTGCAACGATGATTCACTGAAACCAAGTTTGAGGAGAACTGCAGTCATATCCACACCACTGGGGAAAAAAGAAAACAAGATTTTTTTAGTTTATTTTAAGGTTGCACACTAAAGAATTTAAATCAAAAGTGCTATTTTTTCAGGGAATTTAACATGGCATACTTCCAACTCTGGAATTTATGTTTAAATCTAGATGTTGTTAAATAATAAAAACAATGAATTATTTCAGCAGTAACAGCCCAAGTTACTTCTGCAGCAACAATACATGCAGTATTTTCAGATGCACATTTTTTTCTAAAATTGACAAGTTCTCTGTGAAGTCAAATATGTTCTTAGTTTTACAACTGTATAGCTGCAGCATGTGCATGGAGAATACTCAGCCCCATGCTCAACCTTCTGATAAAATAATCTATTTCTCTACTTCTGAATTTTTAAAAAGTTAGAAATTTGTGAATTTGTGTTGGATATTTGTCTTCCCAAAATTTACAATAAAGTCTATTCTGTGTCTAGATGAAATTTATCACATAAATATAGATCAACCCAAACCAAATAAGGTACCTGCTGTTATGCTTAGAGTGTTCTAACAGAGGAGTACAAAGGTGTTAAAGTGACAAGTATCTTAGCTAAAATCTAGCAAGTAAAGGAAGTATTATGGATCTCAAATAAGCATATCCACCAAATCCATGAATATTTTAATTCTCTATAGATGTAGCAGCTTTCATCAAGGTTCCTATGTTTGGAGTAATTTTCCAAAAGAAATTGTTACTGTAACTTTTCCCCCTTCACTTGCCAGTATAGCGTCTTGTAACCAGGAGTTAAATCATACCTGAAGGAAAAAATTTTCATTGTCACCCCGTGCCACGATGTAGTAAACAAGAGAAATCAGGCATTCACATATTCCCACTGAAGTCAAGAGTACGTGGCAGGGAACGTTTTGAGAAACAATGTGTTTCCCTATTTCCTCAGCTGAAATACCTCATACTCAACAGACACATCTATAACTGATGCATTCCCACCAGAAGCCACATACAGTTTCCCACTTGACTCCTATACGGTTATCCAGTATTTTCTTTTTTAATCTAATCCTGTTTTAGTGGCTGTTGCCTTCTGCAGTTTCAACTGCAGAAACTTAGTTCAACACCCAGAAAAATAAATTTATCTCTAAGCTCCAGCACTTCTGCATAGCTCTATCTGTACAGGCCATACTACTGTTTGGGAACAAATGATATCGCTTTCTCATCTGCCTAGTTACTCTGGTGCAGTCTCTACTCTCCTGTTTTCACCTGCCCACCATGGATCGTGAACCTATGCAAAAAGACCACGTACATCCATCTTCTCTCATGCCTGATGGGAGATTAGATCCATTTCTGGATCCACCTACACCCAAAATTCAGAAGACTACTGTGTATAGATCAAACAGGCATAGAGTACGTGTCTCCTTCCAGAAATAAGCACAACGGTAAGTTATTTTTCTTGGCTAAACCATTACCTAGAGACTACAGACAACTGTACAGACCTCACCTTGACACAGCCAGGTAGAAGATTCCTAGAGAGACTAATGAAATTCCAACATGGAATGAAACCCCTACAGCACCATATTCTTTAAAAACTTGTTTCAGTTGCTGGGATTTGTTGAGTTTCTTGTTTTCACCACTGGGATCCGTGGCTGTCTTTTCGGGGGATACACCTGCATCCTACAAAGAAAACAATTAAAAGTATTTATTAGCATTAAGCACAATATCATAGTCTAGTCAGTTGAACCAATCTGAAATAATGAAAGTAGTGGCTTGCACAGAGTGTTGTTCAGAATGCTTTGGGAAAGCTAGTAACACAGTTTTGCTGTCATATCAGGATAGCAGATGCCTGTGGCAGAGCCCATGCAAGCTCCCTTTTCCCAACTATTCGTATCAAAGGGATGCACTGAGCTTGGTGCAAGTTCTTACACTATGCAAGTTTCATAATTAGAAAGAGTTATTATAGTCCCAGTCTTCCACTTGATCCAACTGTGTGCCAAGGCACACCCACACAGTTGCTTGAGAGATGAGACTGAGGTGCCAAAGAGATCTTTGCTTACACCCACTGCTCAGCTTTATACAGTGAATTCTTGTAACGTGGCTTTTTGTTCAAGGGCTAAGCAGCTGATGGCACTGGAAGCCTACATGATACCAGACCGATGCTGACTTACCAACAACTTACTGATAGAAGAGGTCCAACATTTAAGCTCCTATAAATCACCCTCTGTAGATCAGCTGAAAAAAGGAGGACCCAGGGAACTGCTACTGCTGACAGCAACAAGCAATACTGTTGTGATGGTGTAGACAATAGCTACATAGACATGCCGGTGCAAATAGCTTAACTTCACTGAAAATGTTTGTTACAGTAAAATTTATTGATGGCTTTTTATCTGGGTAAATTTAAAGTGCAGAACTTCACACTAAAATATACCCCAAAGCAATCTGATAGTGCAACGCAGGCAAAGAAGGGCATATATGCTGCTAGTAATAAGACAGCCCTTGGATACCTCCTCATACTCACTATAGAAGAAATATTAACTGGAGAAAGAAAATGTTTCCACAAAGACTTCAGGATTTTTCTCTAATTCGTGAGTGGTTGTCAGGAAAGATTAGAAGATTCCTTTTTCTTCAGCTGAATTCAGCGGCAGCCGTGACAACATGCCAGCTAGACTAAAGGCCACTGCTGCCCACAGGACAGGTACAGCTGCTGAGTGCCTGGCACCACTTTGTCCTACTGCAGATCGGTTTCAAGGCACGCAAATTAGAAGAAAAATACTTTTGATTAATCCTTGGACTTGGCAAGATTGTAAATTAGGATACAAGACAGGCTCCTCTTACGACACTCATGATAGGGTGAACTCGCTTTAATCAGTGATTTTAACCATACCAACCACAACACCCCCCCAACCCCCAAAAAACCTTATGTTTGCTGCTGTTTTTCTATTTTTAATCATAATTTGTGTTACTTTGTATTTCATTTTGACAGAAAATCACTCTAATCCATAAATATGTATTTAGGGAATTGTATAGCTAAACTTATTCTGATTCTCCCATTTTTAAAATTTTCAGACATAATGGATAATGTTAGATATTTTTGTTTTGGCTCATAAGCCAAAGCAATATTTGAATAGAAACTGAAACTTGATTAAGAAAGAAAAACGTCCAGTACAAAAAGAAATCTTTTATTGCTTAAACCATGCAGATTTTTAATCCTAGAGGGTTAATGAGGAAAAAATGTTCAAATATATATTTTTTGAAGCAAGCTCATTAAGCAAAAGAATGGATTCATAGTTAGATAATCTAATTACTTTCAGCCACTGGAAGTAATTAGATTCCACACATGGCTGTACTACATGGCTGCTACTTCACCATGTTTCAGAACTCATTCTCTTGTTTTATTATAGGAAAGGGGGGGTGGGGGGGAAAGGAAGGAAGAATGCTGTTTTAACTCCCGGTCTGTAAAATTTAAATACTGAGTTATTGAATGGAATTAGTTGAATAAACTGAACAAAATAGTCTCATAATACCTTCTGCCAAAAGCTGTCCTAACAATTCCATCAACATCACATGCTTCATCAAAAACACTCATTTATTCAACAGTGTGATTTTCTTAAAAGCCAAACATGGTTTGAACGGTATTTTAAGATTTAATAGCTTATAGTGAATTTTTCATCCAAAGATGATAATTGTCTATTTAAGGAGCCAAACATGAAGATTTTCTTCAGACAGCTGCCATGAAAACAGAAATACATAAGCCTCAGAGGAACTCTGGGTCTTACAGCCACGCTTGCAAGATGGATCATAAGGACTCAAAAATAGCTTGTTCTCATCATCCAAGTACATTTCAATTCAATTCATGCCCTCCGGCTCACATGCCCGGTAATTTGTGAATGGTATCGAAGCAAGATGTTAAAAAAGGATTTTTCTTCAGATATTCAGATATCTTCAACAGATATTACTTGGACTACCCAGTACGGTCATGTCCTGAATAACATACAACTTAGCAAAGCAAGCTACCTATTTGCCATATAATTCTGCTACAATATTTTTGCTAGAACCTAATTTTATTCCCATCGTTTAGACAAAGATTCAGCTTCTGGACGACCTAAGGCATGAAAACAAACCTGAAACATGACTTTATGCTTTGTAATGAGGCTACAGAAATTACCCTGAAAATAAAGCTGTAGAAATTAAACTGTAAGTGAGGCTTTGCACGGAAAGCTCACATTCACAATCTTGGCACAAGCGGGTGTAAAGCAGGTCCCTGTCTCCTACAGAAACCCAACATAAACGTGACTTAATGATCTACTGACAGTTACGTGTAAGGCTTTCATTTGCTTTTCTCCCCAAGTCAATTCAAATTTAAAACCAAAACAATGAATGGTACAAATTCATACAAATTTTTCCTTCCCATCTCCAAAAAATGAACGGTTGAAAGCACGGTGAAACACGTAATTAACCGGGTGCACGTTCGTATGTTATTTCAGCTAACGAAAAGGTGCAGAGTCGGGCCCGGGACCTCTCCCTGCAGGCATTCCGCCGGCGTGCCACCCCCCCGCTGCCATTTTCAGGGACTGAAACCCATGGCATTTTTAGAAAACCCTTTCAGCCACCACCACCAGGAACACCTGGGCTTCTCTGTGTCTGCGTGAATTACCGAAAACCCCTTTTTTTATTCTTCATGACTCACCTGAAGCGCTCAAAGTCTGCAGCCCCCAGGGAAAAAACCCCCCCCCCCCCCCCCCCCCCCCTCCCCTCCACTGAGGCGGTGCAGGCCAGCTGAAGCCCTTATCTTGAAAACACCCCCAAAAACTGGAAAACACTTCCCGGCCGGGACAACTTGTGCTTTCACCAAAGCTACGATCCGCTCACCACCAAGGCATCTCCCTCCAGAGGCGGGCCCTGAGGCCGCGCTGCCCCCTCACACCGCGCAGTACCTCACGGGGGGCTCCCACACCGCCCTCCTCNTGCCCCTTTAAGGAGGAGGGCGCCCGCCGCTGGGCGGGCGGGCGGTTGTTTGAGGGAGGGCGGCTACAGGCGTAGCTGCCCGCTGAAGGGGGGCGAGCGCTGCGTCCTTTTGGTCTGAGGGAAAAAAGTCTCTAAGGGCGGTGTGTTGCCGCTTGGGACGGTGTAAGGCAGTCGCCTGCCGTGTCTTGGCTGGCTAAACGCCCTCCAGCGCCCTTCTGGAGGGAGCTGTAGGAGCGTGACCAGAGCAGCTTGTCGGTGTGGCCTTCCAGGTAGCTCGCTAAGGGGGGAGGATTGCCTTTTCAGTCCCCTCGGCAGCATTTAGGCCTGCAAGTGTGGAGGGGAGGTGATGCCTGTCGCTTTTCAGAGTGCCCCCCAAGTCTGCGCCTACATTAAAGTGGAGAGGGGGTTAAAGTGTCATCGCTGCTGCAGTTCTGGTGCATGGGCTCACAGTGCAGGCAGTTTAATGACTGACTTTATCTTGAAGAGCTCTATTAATTCGCCAAAACTTCACAGTATAGGCCAGAGTGCAAACACAGAGCTTTTCCAGTCCCAAAGGGTTCCTAGCATCTCTGAGACCAGAAGAAGCCTTCCAACAAACACTGAGGTCTTGCATTTATAGCCTTGTTTCTATATTAAAACCACAAGAGGGAAAGTACAAAATAAAAATACCATTGAAGTGTAATGTCAAAGAATTGCAGATGTTGGGGAAGTGGAGGGGTATTCCTGGCAGGTGAATCCCAGTGCCCTGGGGAGCTGTATTTCAACCCATAGGCCTTTGGTTGATGGGAAAGATCTGTCTACATAGGGTAATTTTCAGGATCAGTGCATAACCGTGGTGGTCTCCAGACCTTTTGTGGTGTTTCAACCATTCAGTGTTAATGCTACTGAACATGGTTTAATATCTGCAAGTTGACCGCTACCCTGCACGATGCCAAGGCTTTTCATAACTGCAATCGCCGCAGTTTTCTGAAAGGGTGGCTCCTTGCCATCACAGACAAGGCTGCTCGCTGCGGCGGAAGGGTAAATATTGCATAACTATATTAATGTACTGAAACAATGCATCTGAATGCTAAGTTCTGGCAATAAAATACTTCTCTTTTACTAATTACTAAGCCTTTCCTCTTCAAGCTTGTTGTTTTTACAGTGATGTAAGCATACAGGGCTGAGTACAATAGGAGAACTGTGTCAGATAAATAGGAGGTTTTCCCTCTGGAAGAGCTTGCAGTTTAGGAGCACAAGCTGGAACTGCAGAGGACAACAGTGAATGGCCCAATGCTGAAACAGCATGGCGTGTGGCTCCTGTTAAGTGCAATGCACCACAGAACAGATGGGTTTCAAGGAGTAACTTGGAGGAAGAGAGAGGGAGAGCTTTGCATGCATTAAAATAAAGTCTGTTCTGGGCATAATAAATAGCAGTGCCAGTTCTAGGATTTTACACTTCGTTTAGTTCTTGCTTCGTAAAACTAGTCTGTCTCAGAATGCTTTGTAGAAGAATAGTTTCTCGGAACACAATTTCACGTATTTATTATGTTCACATATTTATGGTGTTTATTACTGTTCCAAAGCAATTTGCTAATGTGTTTTCTGTGACTATTTATACACCAGCACCGCCCGAGTAGACAGATGATATTAACGTGTCAGTGCTCTAATCATAGCACACTACAATTTTGTCATTTTTTCTCTGAATTACAAAAAAATCCCAGGAGTTAATGCTGGTGTCACTCTGTAAAGGAGATGTCAGTCAAGTTCCACTGGCATGGACCACCACTGGGCTCTGCACATACACACCGGACACTTCCCTGTGTTTGTCTGGCAGATCCATCAGAGCCATTGCATGCTGGAGAACACAGAGCTGCTCTCCTGTGGCCTATGTGTTATGCTGCTGCTGGACATCTAGAAATCCTGGGCAAGTGCAGAAAAGAGCAGGAGGCCAGTTAATGAGGCATAAAAGCATTAGGGTTGGCAGTTTGTACAGTCTGGCTGTCTGCTGCCTCCAAAATCTCACTGGGAGATTTCGCTTAGAAGCAGGAAGGAACAATACCATAGACATCAAATGATATATGCTCATTGAAAAACAAGCAAACACCCGGGCTTAAGATACCTTAATGTGAAGACAGTTTACAAGTGGAAGGAAAAAGACATTAGCTCCATCCTGCTCACTGTAACTAAGACAAAGGGGAGAAGGTACAACTTTCAAAGACAGCTCAAGAGAATGCTTCCACACAGACAGACATTTGTGTTTTCCTGGATGTGCAGGTCCCTCTGTAATATGTACAACGGCATTTACTCCTTGCAAGTCACTATATTTACCTCTCTTTGCCTGCAGTAGTAGGACTTGGGGCCATCTTCCATTTGCAAGTTCCACCAAGTTGTTATTTACTGCCTGAAATCTTCAGGCATTGCCAGGATGCCTAGAATCTTACCCATAAACCTGGAAGTACAAGTAATCCTGATGGTGCAGCTGAAAGGCAACTTGACAAGTAAGAAGTTAAAGAAAAGACTGATGAGCCTGAGAATTTACTTGCAATTTGTGTGGCTGTTGGGAGAACAAGACTTTAAGCCTAACAAAGAACACACTAGATCCCATGGGAGTTGTATCCACCAGAGTGGGTGCAATAGCAGTTGAATGTGAAGGAAAGATTCACTTTTTGGTTACTGAATTTCTCTATTACATTCATACAGTGCATTTATCTTTCATGTAAATAGAGGTGACTGCTATTGTTAGTGAGCAGGACTGACTAGCGATTTTCATTTTTCTAAAATTAACTCATTGTTCTATTGCTCTTTGATAATTACAGTATCAGTCTTTACAACATGTCCATTTTTCAAGCAATACCTTAATAATTTATCGTATATAAATGTACTTCTTTCTCTGTCATTCATTTTCCCACAAGCACTCATGTATCAAAATGTTTTGGTATCCATACTAAATGTAAGATAAACTGAAAAAATGGATGCTACAAAACACTAAAAGATTTACAGATCTCCAAAGTGTGTTCATCAGTCCTGAAGCAAGGCTGTGACGCGTCGAGATGTGAACCCCAAATCAAGATGGGTTAGGGATCTATTATTTAAAAATAGATTTGGATTGACGATGCACTTGACCTGCTGCATTTGTGTCCTGTCTGACCCACTGCTTCATCTCTCAGCCCGTTGCTATGTAGATTTACTGTTATTTTCCTTTTGTAATTTTACAACAGCCAGATAGTGCTGCTCTGGTTTTGTGTTATTCATGTTATTATTGCATTGTTACTGTTTATCGTCAGTAAGAGTAAAGCTGATAATTAAGATGAGAGACTGCCAAAGAGGCAGTAAGTAAAAGGTCACCAGAAGATGCATTTGGATTCCTGTGAGGCAAAGACTTTTCCATAATGACCATTCTCATATAATTTGTCAAAAATGTTTGTCATGCTTTTATCAGAACATTTATAATGAAGTAGCATAGGGGATACCCTTTATCAAGATATCTATTATAAACCCCTTACATAACACTTTCCCTTCCATAATTTGCCTTTTGAAGCCAAAATCTCTCTTGGTTTTACAGCGCTGTAGGAAGAGTGACAGATCTGAAGTATGCCGTAACATGCAATTTCTGTAAGTAGAAATCCATGTTGCAGAATTGTTCAGTCTGTGGTTTGCCGAGAGTGCAAGCTAAGTGCTGCTGTTGATGCTTGTGGGACCCTGCAATGAGCTAGTTCAGGAATTAAGTTAATTTGTAAAGATAAATCTGATTAGTAATTCAGTAACAGCTTACTTTTAATAATGTCTTAGTCAAACTACAGTGATGTTTTGATGATGAAGAAATCTTGGAAGTCTTCTAAGTTTTATAAATTGCATGAGACCAAATTTGTTACATGTTTTTCAAATAATTTAATCTACAAATAATTCGGGGACTGTCAATGTGATAGTTCCAAAATATAGTGCCTTCTAATGGGCAAGTAGGAGTTGGTTCCTGTATGAGAGTGGGAGGCAATTGCTTATGCGTGATGGAAGCTGTATCATTTAGTATTATTACAAGTGTAGTAATGCCATGTACATAAATATAATGAGAGAACTTGGGAACTGATCATGAACCTCGTTCAGAAAAGGAAGCTAAAGTAGATTTTTTTACATTATAGTAAATCAAGGGCATGGCATGTGAACTAGTTTTAAGTGGCCTAGTTCTTTTGTACATTGGCTCTTTCACACCATGTTCCCAGGGTGCTTAAATTATGAAGAGGAGATAATGTGGGTAGTTGGTAAGATGAACATGAATTAAAAAGATCTGAGGAAAGGAATATCAGGAAATTTTATTTCCTTGAAATTAAAATTTGTATCTGTGCAAGGTGTAACACAGTGCCTGTTTATTTTTTGAGGAATCCATATGCAGTTTATAAACATATTTAGTAGGAAATTTCTGTGTCATGAATGCTTGAGTACATACAGTTAGCTTTCAGGGACATCTTCCTTCTCAAGCAAAAACAGTGGAAAATCGTTAAAACTTGGTATCTTCTATTCAATGGGAGAACACTGTGCTGCTAGGATAGCTAAATCCAAAGGAAGCCAGCCAGGTATTTTTGTCCGTGAGAGGAATTTAGGGCGAGAAAAATCTCCAAACAGGACAGCAAAAAAGGAATGATTTCTTTATTTACCTGCAAATCCTTGAAGAATGGGGCTGTGTGACCCCGTTTCATTCCAGTGCCCTGGAGATGTGTGGGAACTTCCGTTGCAGAGCTCTGGTCGTCCAAGCAAGGGGAACTGCGGCTTCAACCCAAATCCCTCTAAAAGCGAATCTGGCAATTTATGATGTGATGACTCATGGGAGCCTCTGCACAAAGATGAATTTCACCTACTAAACAGATCTAAGCAAAAAGGGGTGTAAAGTAAAAATAGAAGAAAATAGTAGTGAAAACATCCAAATTGCTTGCATTTATGTGACCTGCTGCTGATTTCATGTGCCCATCCTTGGCATGCAAGTGAGTGAGCAGACTGTCGCTGTTGAGCAGTGAAGGTCCCTCTCTTTTTCGCGGAGGAAGCATAGTTCTTTCAGGATCTTTGTGCCTTAGTTGATACAAGAAGTCAGCAGCATTAATTCTACTCTCCACAAGAGTCGTCTCCAGTAGTCTTCTGATGAGATGTTTTTTCATTTGGATGGTGTGATGTATAGCGATTTGGATGTGTGTGAGTGAAAATCACATCCAACGTCTCCTGCTGCGTGTGGGATTGATAGCCCCAGCAAAGCAAGAAGGTTATTTTTTTCACAGAACAGGTAAAGTACAGGGAGTGGCAGCAGAAGCAGCTTCCTTGACACCCACTAATGTGTTTCACCCTAACGTGGAGGGTAACTCAATCTCCATGTCCAAACAGCTCTTGGCCTTTTTGCCCTATCTCTGCGTAATGACGCTGCACTGAGGACACACACAACTTCATAGAAGTCACTGGCTGTTCTTACCTGTCAGTAACTATTAACCTGGGTTACGCTTGAAGCAGCAATAATTGCTGTACCCACCGCTAGTTCCTTGAGACATGTTATCACGTACCTATTCACAGTTTGGAAGACAGGCTTTAACATTTAACTCAAGTCACCCTGTTCGGTATCAAGCAAAGTTTCCATTCCTCGTGTCTGTGAAGAAGTTACCATCTTCTACCCTTAGGTTGCTATTTATTTTGCAGTGAAGTGCAAACAATTCCTTCAGGTACCTGCGGTTTGGCATTTGGATAAGATTTCAACTGGCTATTTAATTTATCATTCAGTGCAGCCTACTCTGAGGAGAGGTGTCTGCTTCAGACCTGTACCTCTGGAAAAGAGCTATCAAACTTTTAAAACAGATGAAGTCAGCTAGCCCAGTGAAAGTGCAGTGTCTTGTGCTGATGAATATAACATAGAGAGGATGCAAAATGATGCTGTTTAGTGATTTTTTTTTTAACATCTGCTGCTATTAAAATGGGTAAGGTGGTATTTTGTGAAGTGAAAAATTATGGCGCCAAATTTGGAAGCTGAATGTTTAAACTGCTTTGCGTCCTCAAGCTGTTTTACACCTCTTCTGATTCCCATGGACTTTTCAATCTGCACAGACTCCTTTAGATTTTTTTTTTTGATTTGTCTCACTACTGTACTGATCATAATTTAGCTTCATGAGAACTTAGGAAAAATGAGGCAAGAGACGTGTTTTGTGTTTGTTTTTCTAAATGTTCAGCGATTTCAAATTGTTTTCGCAAATAAAAAAGCCAGTTGTCCTCTTCCCGTTCAGGCTTAAAAGCTATGTAAATAGTTGATAACATTCTGTTGTAGTGGCCCATGACTCAGATTCTCAAGTGCAGATTTTCCTGCCCTTTGCTCCTTACCAATATTGCTATGAAGCAAATTGTCAGCCTATTTAGACGAAACAAGTAACAGTCAGGGCCAGATTCCCTCTTTTCTACCTCTCACTGCATAATGCTGTAATGAGATTCTGGCCAAACTACTTGGTGCAGCGCATTATTCAGCCTGCAGTGTACTCAGAAAAGGCTGATGTGAATTACTAAACACAGTCATTAGCCCCTATTTGTATGAGGTTACTGGAAATTGTTCCCACATCTTTCGGCTGGTTATGCTGCTGTACTGGGACACATCCTTTCAAAGTGAGTGACGCACCCAGTCTGTACGCTAATACATGCAAGTGAGTTTTCCTTGCAGCTTTTGAATATACACCTTTAGTTTGCCAAAGAGGTTCTGATGTGACTGGCCATAAGGAAAAAACCTTCCGTGAACTTCCTTAAAAGCGTGGGTAAAGGGGCCAAGCTGGTCCTTAACTCCTGCCTGCTCTCCGGAGCAGGAGCAGTGCAACAAGAGAGCCTTTTGCAGAAGGGTAGGTCCCCATGCTTGTACCTGATCTCTGTTCTTGCATCAGAAGAATAGCATCAATAAGTTTCCTGAGACCAGAAGAGGAGCAGGTGCAGGAGGAGAGTGTGCCTTCATTTGGTGTCGTCTTCTGCTCTTTTCTTCAGCCAGAATTTGAGATACACCCAAAATTGTAGCTACTTTGAATGACCAAGCCTTAAATAATAATAATATTACTTGCATTGATACAAGCATTTAATAGATGTATCTTATAATATGAGCCCATAGCTAGAGAGCATTGTAGATTACAAACCACAGTTATAAGCAGCCTTTTGGTCTGCTGAACTTTCTAACAATCCCTAACAATGGGGAATATTCTTTTAAAGCATCTAACCTATCACTTATAAAAGATTTATGTCACATTTTCAAGTGTGATTTGGTAAAGCAGGACCACTATAAATAGAGTCTTTCTGTATCAGGTTGTCAGCTTGGAGGTCTTACAAAATAAGAAGCCTGTTCTTGGGCTCTGGGCATGTGATCACGCTGTTACTAGTTGTATTACTAGTGTTGTGTTACTCTACCTGGTTCTGATCTTGCATTATGGTGGTGCTTGTTATATGATCTCAGTAGGAGAAAAGAAAAGAGCCTGTTCTTTGGCTCTGGGCATGTGATCACCCTGCGACTTGTCATGTTTTTCTTGTGACACTAGTTAGCTGGCACAAGCACCCATCCATCACAAGTCAACAAATGTGAACGCAGATATTCCGTCTGTATGAGTGAAGTCTTTTAACATGTCTGGCAGCTGTTGCTTGAGAGCAGGCATTGTAGGAACTTGTTTGGGACCAGAGTCCAGTGTATAAAGACTTTCTTTGGCAAATTAACTGCAATAGCAAGAAGGCAGAATGGAAGGATGTTGCTTGTTCACTGGTAGATATTTCTCCCCTGCCAAGCACATGCCTTACAAAGTTTAGTCAATGGATGGCACTGCTGACTTTTCACAGCTGGGCTAGTTTTGGGAGCTGGCTTCTGCAAAGCATTTATGACTCACTGTTCAGTCTAAACCATGTCTGAAAAGTTGCTATTGCAAAGCGATTACTTCAATAGTAGTCATGTAGCCAACTCCCCTGGAACAAAGAGGGAGTAGACGTTGTGGGCCATTGAGGAGCTCTATTAGGGAAACGTAACTGAGTCCCCAGCCAGTCCTCATTCATCACTCCCTAGTTCTCATTAGGAGAAAGGCTTGCTGCGCCTCATCCCGTGCAGGTACAGAAAACAGGGTGGGATTTTTTTTATTGAGAAGGCCTACTGCACATGTTACCGATAGGAGCTTAGCCTGCTTGGGCTCTGAGACAGCAAGAAGTCATGTAACTGTTCTGTGCTGTGCTGAGCTAATGAGCTCTGCTGAGAAAAAGCTGTATTATTTCAGGCCTGATGCCATGCTAATGTGGTTACCTGACTTGTGATAAAACTTGGAACTGCTGCCAAGTGTGAGCGTATCTGCTGGGAATATGGACAGATGTCTACTAAATTGCTGAATGTTTTTTACTGCTGCAGAAGGTTCTTTACTTGTTCTTCAGATGTGCACCTGGTTGCCAAAATATGCTTTCAAGAACCACTGTATAAAATCTGCTACAGTAGCAAGTCTGGAGGAAGGAGGGCTCACAAGGTATCCTCAGCACTAGGGAAAGAGGGAGGAAAGGCATTCTGCTGTATTATTTCCCATTATTCATTATTTCTTATTAATAATGAATAAGATATTCTTCATTATTTGTTGTCCTGTTGGATAGTACATGAGAATTCACTTATTATTCACAGATTTAGCAAGTTTATCTGTTTATTATAGACTACTTCTCACTTGAGCTTACTGAGGCAAATTCTTAATTACACTGTTGTAAACCCAGAGTTTGTAAAATGGGAAAGAAGACCAAGGAGATATAGCAATGTGAATATAAATGGGAATCAGAAAGGAGAGCTGAAAAATTGAAAACAATAAGGATCTTGGGTGTTGTACAAAGGTTATTAAGCATTCAAAGAAAAAAAGGAACAGAAAAAAATGAAAGGGGAAGGTTAGAAGAAGAGCTGTCTGTGGACAGATCCTCTTATTTCAGAAGCCTGGATGAGTTTTAAAAAATAACCCAATTCCAAAAGCTCCTAAAGAAACTCAACCTGATAACACTCCTTGTTTAGCTGGATGCAGTTAAGTGAATAGTGTTGCAATAGTATAAAACTCACATAAATCAAAGAGTAATCTGTGCCTTAATTACCAGTCTGCCATAACAGCAGATTCAGTCCTGTGGAAACCCCAGGTGGTTTCCGTGGTACATCATTCTCCACATACTAATAGGTCATGTGCCTTCTAGAAATACTTTCAAGATAATTAAGAAAAATAATAAATTGGTAGACCATTTTGCTTCTAATTGGGGGTCAGATGTGTTGAACCCTTGAAAATCTGAAGGTTTTGCTAATAATCAGAAACAATCAGCATTTTGTGGTGCTACCTGCTTTGTTCTTAGTTGTTTGTGAAGTGTCAGATTTTTAATGGATTCAACACGAGCCACAGATAACCAAGAGACGATGGTTTTGGGGAAGCCGCTTTGCTGCCAAAGTGGAACTGAATTTTGCTGGCCTGAAAATAAGGAATTTCTCATCTTTGGGATTACAAAACCTAGTTTTGCCTATTATTAGAAAAGCCTTCCGCTGCCTCTGACAGGACTGCAGGCAAAATAATTGTATTGGAGAAAAAGATCTAACAATATACATTGTCTGCTAAAAACTTCACTAGGTTAAGCAGTACTGTTTTGTACTGACTCATGAAGTAAATAAACATCAGCGTTTATCAATTGCCGGTAATGGTCCATATGAATTCAGCTTTTTGATGCAGCCTTTGAGATTTGGAGTTGTTCCTGGATAATGCTTGAACCCACAAACGTTAGGCATGTGGTTGTAAGCAGTTTCCATGGGAATAGCATTAAAAGCTATTTAAAGAATGAAAGAAAAATGAACACATCTTTTGTAGATTTTTGTGCCAAAATAATTGATCCTAAAAGCTAGTGTGAAGCAGTTCACACACTGACACAATGGTGCACAGAGATGTTTAGTTCTGCTTTTGTTAGGGGTGAAGTATTTATAAGTACTTGTGACAGGAGAACACTGTGCAGACAGAAGTTAGATGAACATTTATAATTCTGCTCTATCTTCACTTTATGTGCAGAGGAGCTGTATTGATGAATACTGCAGTCTTTCCGAAGCCAATATTTAGTATTAGTATTTAATTCTAGGTGAACAGAAAGAGCTCGGGCTTAGTTCAGATTATTTCTTTCTTTTTTGTTATCAGAATAAAGTCAGGAATTCAGGAGGAAAAGAAAAGATAAACTCTCTGGTCTTTTTTGAAGTTGAGGAGATGGCACAGGAGTAACAAACCAGGGCATTCAGCACTCTCAGAGACCCTAGCATAATAAACCAGCATGTAAACAGACAGAGAACAAAAAGGGGGAAAACCAGCCTGTGCAGTCCTTCTGAGTAACTCTGCTTTTACAGTGGGTAACTGCAGGATGCAAGGAAGGGACAGAAGAGAGTGGCAACAGGGGGCAGAATCGATTCAAGAAGCAGAAACTCATTACAGGCTGTCAGGGAATAGTGGCTAAGAGAAAATGTCAATGATTAGTTCAACAAGATCTGAAAAATGCCTTGTCAGTGTCATTTTGCATTGGGTCACTGTTGCTCCAGTGCAATGTCGTCATCAGTGCTGGATATGATGAAACTAATAGAAACTAGGAATGTTAATTATGAACCAGCTCAGCCGTCTTTTAGTATTAGTGACAGCGTCATCCAGCTGCAGTACCTGAATAGACTTTCTCACATGCCATTGGCAGACACTAATTTTTAGGAGCTGATAGACCCCAGATCAATAACTTACCTAACACATTTTCTGAGCCACCTACAAGCAACTTTACATGTGTGAGATTGGAAAGAAATAGTCTTGAGTTTATGATACCCCATTCTCTTACAGCTATTTCCCTTGGAATAGGATGTTCTCCCCAAGCATCAGAGGGTGCAGGTCCAGGACTGCCTCTGGCAGAGATACAGCTTTGGCTGTGTGCAGCTTCCACGCGCCCAGCCGTGCAGGCAGCATCTCCTGTCTGCTCGTTTGAACTGTTCTGCATTGAGCACCATCATCAGGCTGGAACTGGGCCAGGGAAAATTCACTTATTTCAGAAAGTTTCCCTTTTACGATGGAACAGATATAAAAATGTGACCCTTGAAGCACATGCTAATGTTTGCCTCGGTACGGGTTGCCAAACAGGGCAATTAGGGCCTGACCTTGTGGCAAACTCAGCATGGGCTGCAAGAGATGCTTAAAAAACCTTGGGACTTTTCAGATCTTTATTTAGAGGAATGAGGAGAAAATCAGTTCACAGGATGTGCTTCAGTGGACAGTACCAATCAAATTGAAATTCTAAGCTGTATGTTCATGCTCAGCAATAGATTTTCTTTTAAATGATGTAAAATGCTAGCTAGAAAAATGGTTTCCATCTAAGTTAACAATAGGAGCTCTTGCATAAGCCACTGGAGCTTAAAAAAATGCTTAAAAATAATTTCCTGAAATCTTCTAAATGGAACTGATTGAAGATAAAATTTGGAATAATTTGCTCTGGAACCTACATTACGTTTAACTTGTTGCTATCAACATCTGAATTACATTTCTGAAGCACCAACCATATGTGCTCACAAATTAGGACATGTATTGCATGCTTTTATTTTAGTAGTTAGAAACGCTCCAAATGAAGGAAGGAACCTTTGTTATTAGGAAAAATACCTAATGGTAATTAAAAACCCCCACGTTGTCCAGCTTGTTATTTCCTGCTGTAGAGTACCAGATGCCAACTTTATATTTTTCTTCTGCAGTTGGAGCATTTGTATATTAGTAGGGTACAAGAACGTCCAGCAGGGAAGATATTCAACTTTCTGGAAATTTGTTGAAGATCATGGAACACTGCCAAATATTTTTCTCTTCTAAACATAGTGTTGTACTTTTAATAAATATTACAGAATTTGTAACGTTACCATCCCCATATCTGCCTTAATATGAAAGAACCTGAAGGTTGCACATTTCGATGCTCAAGGGTTAAGATCCTTGGCAACTAGAAAACAAAACTAGGTGAATAGCCTGTAATGAATACTGGGGTTTTTTTGTGTGACTATGGGAAAAAGTCAGATTAACAAATTTGTCGTCTTCTGATTTCAAAAGGATTCAGATTTCTTCTTCACTTTCTTAAACCATAGTGTAAGACTACTGTGTGCTCTCAGGCAGATGTTTCATTGTACCTCAGAAGAATTTGGTGACTTTTTGCACATTTCTTAAAAGACATAAGATAAAAAGAATTATATTTGGTGAGCAAGTACTTTATAGTAGTATTTGAGGCTCTGTAAAAAAAGAAACAATACTTGTCCACTTTGTAAAATATTTTGAACTTAGTTGCTTCCTCATTCATATGAAATTTTATTCTGATTTAAAAAAACAAGTTGGCTTTATAATGTGCACTCTGGGCTGTTTATGGTGCTGAGTGGCTTTCAACCTGCTGCTTTAACATGGGGTTGTGGGACAGTTTCTTGCTGGCCAGCTGCTTCAGAGAATTAATTCAATATGCAGATCCTGAACTTTAATGAAAGACTAATTATCTGGTAGCGGCTGAGCCTCAGAAGCCTGATTGTACCTTCAGGCTTTTGACTCAAGTCTATGGAAGGCAGCTGCCACTTTCACGCTGTGTTTTATCTGTTGAGGTCCTGGCTTAACACACGCACACTCTTGTTACCACCAGGCCCAGAAGGTGAAGGAGAAAACCATCAATTTCCTTTAAAATTCACTTGGAGTTCAATGCAAACTTTAGGAAATATAGTTGCTAAGGTCCTAGAGGTGGTTCATCCGTTATCAGATAATATGCCTTGAGCTGAAATTGTTTAAATACAGTGAGTTGAAGACAAAAGACCAATCTCCTACAACAGAGAGAACTTCATGTAGAAATGAGCAGAGTATTTTAAGTTAATTGAACACTTTTGAAGTTAAAATAATCTGGCTGCTTTGGACTGCTCAGTGGAAGCAAAGCAGAAGGAAATCTGATTTACCATGCATTTAGATGGGCTTTCCAGCTTCTTTGTTAACGGAGTGCAAAGTAACAGGCTGAGGCTGGTATATCTGGCTGTTAGTTTTAACCTAACTTTTCCTCTTTTTTCCCTTCAAAAATAATAATTATGGAATGAACATTTCTTGGACTTGTTTTAATGTTTAAAATGAGCAGACGCTTCCCTAACATGGCTTGACATCTATTGATTTTAATTTTTTTTTCTGTTTCATCAGTTGTATCCTGATTAAAATGGCATGGACCATCTTCTAATGTTCGATGTTAGAACTTAAGTTTTGTAAAATCTCTTGGGTTTTAACATTCAATAAATCAAGAAGCAGAGAGAGCTAGTAGCCTGAGTGCTGAGGGCAGTTAGCAAAATCTGTGGACCGGCGCAACAGCTTTAGTTGGAAATAACTAGACTTTACGTGGCTTTGGACCCTGACATTTATTTTCAAGGATTTCTCACTAATAAGGTTTTTCTCTCTTTCCCTTTTGGCTTTAGACAGAAATGTTTTATTTAATGGATTTGTCAGCTTTCCCATCCTGTCAGAAATCAGACAAACAGCGACTCATTTATAATGGAATAAGTAAGGCAAAGAAGTGCTTTATGTATTGATATTCTGTGCACCTAAAATATCTTGAGGGAGGAAACGAGTTGAGTGTCTGATCCTGCAACTCTCTTCACAGCAAAGCCTATATTAAGTCCTAGCTTTTCCATGAAGAAGTCAGTCTTACAGACTATTAATCAATAAATAATCTCTTTGTCTTACAGAGCTGACACTAATGGATGAGAAGTTTTATGTCTCACTTGATGTATCTGGATGAGAATGTAGCCTGGCAAGTGCTCTTAAAACTATTTCTACTTCCTAGCTTTACATACTGCTGAAGGTAATTCTTATCATCTTAGTTATTTTTGTATTTATAAAGGAATGCATTGATGAGAAACTTTATAAGCTTTTGGAAGAACCAGTGATTATTTTAATGTGTTGCTTTTTTCCAGGAACTTGGCATCTCTCTGTTACATATTCTGGATCTGAATCAGCCTCAATCTGAAGTTAAATATTACTGATGAATTCTCTCTTGTATCACTTGTAGATAATTTGTTTCTTTGTCTATTGTGTTTGATTTTCATCTTGCATTGATGAAAACTTGCACTAGCTCTCTAAGGGTGGGTACCCTGGTACCAAACTAACATAAACAGAAGATTCTTCTCATTGCACATATTTGCTGGTTTTTAATTGAAGCAGCCATAAAAGAACACCCAAGTGGGATATAAGTGTCAAATGATGACTCCCTGCCTCCTCCACATCCATTTTTTGTACCCTTCTTCCATTTTCTCTGCCGCCTGTACTTTTGTACCCTGTGATGACAAAACTGACCTCAGCAGGTTGCCGGTTCTGGAAAAGTGCTTAAAAATCACTTGTGTGACTAACTAGAGAGAAATTTATGCCAGTGACTCCTTGTTTACCAGCCTGTCTGCACAGAACAACAGCCTCTTAATGCTTAATGCACACGGAGGTTCGGTGCCCTGGACATGGTGGACATGGTAGGGAAGAATCAGAAGAGGTTTTGAAGGGGAATCCTTCCCATGAAGAGAGACCAGTCCATGGCCATGGAGAGAGAAGGCAGGAAGGAATTTCACTAAACTTGAAACGATGATGGCTTCTTTGAATCGAGGGGAGAAGTTACCCTAAGACATGAGGAGGAAAGAAGAAAGAAACAATCTCTGGATTTCTTCCACCCACCCTGACCCCACCAACAGGGCTTTTTTTTTTTGTTCTTTCCTTTTTAGAAAGTATCTGTGATTTAAAAACAAAACAAAACAAAACATACAATAAAACAACATACAAAACTTCTCAACTAACCCCCTCTACTAAAACACCTACTTTCTTGCTGTTATGTCTTTCTAGGGCGGATATTAACTGTGCAGCTGAAAACTTGGGGGACATCTATGTGGGTTTGAGAATTTGGAAGGGCTGAATTCCAGAAGCATTCAAACTGCAATCTGCTCAGGAGAGTGCACTCGAGGGACCAGAAACCACATCCAGGCTCTGCCCAGGCCACACTAGGACTGTTTACAACAGCCAGGGGCTATCCAGAGAGGACTGAGTCAAGAGGTGACAAGAGTGGGTGAAGAGAATGAAAACATAGCTGCTAAATGACTCAGTGCTGCAGTCAGTATACGCACAGAACATTGGGCATCATGTCATTTCAGTCATACAAATAACTTGGCAGTCCTCTAATGATATGATGTATTACCATATAATTGCATAGTTAATTTGGCAATAAGATTCAATAAATTCCCTAATGTAGAGGCCTGCAAGATACACTCGTCTTTTGTGTTGTGTTTCCCTCAATTAATCTGGAAGGTAGCCAGATAAACAACTTGTGATAATAATGGTGTAATTGTTCTCTGTCAAATCTTGAATGTTAGAAAGAAAAAGCCCAGCTTTCCTGTAATGCAGCGAGACATAGCCGTCACTCTCTTCTATTCCACCAGGTGGAGAAGCTCACCAGTGCGACTGAGAGGAAAGGTAGACAGATGCTAAGCAAGCTGTGCAAAACAAGAGTGCTCCTGAGCAAGAAACCCTTTGTTTTATTTGGAGCCCAAACCTGCCTTTTTAAAAAAAGAAAAATTAACTGATCAACAAAAGTTTCAAACATAACATGTTATTTTCTAAGGGAGGAAGATGACTTTCACATCCAAAGCAAGCACCATTTCACAGCCCTCTCCCAAAGTAATGTTGCTTATTACCAACACTTAATAGCCTTTCCCGCCTATAATTGTGAAAGCACTTTTCAAAGATGGGTAAAATCTTTAACCATCTTTTATAGATGGAGAAGCAAATAAAGGCTAAGCAGCTTTCTTGAGATACACTATAGAGCTGTAGTAAAGACAGTGAATCACCCAATTTTGAGTTACAGCTAACGAGACTAGAAACACCAGCACAGGAAAACTGACAAAATAAATCATAATCCTGTATGGTTTTACAGTGAGTGAAAACACGTATCATGAGCACTCCTCAAACTGAGATGCCTAATTTGATCCCCAGTTAGGTGACAGTACACTATTTGCTTTTGCCATTTGAATTGTGGGCAGAGATTGTACCCACTGAAAGAACGTCCTTTGAGAACTTTACTATGTTGCCTGATAAACCAGGTGGGGGCTGGAGGCTTATTGAAATTAAGGGATAAAGGCTTGGCTTTGTTGTTGAGATTGGGTGTTGAGCAGGGCAGTCCTACAGAAGGTCCAATCCCAAAACTATTCTGCATGTACAGGTGTAGGATTCTGGATGCTGGACTGAAGACATATCAACATTGGCAGAAGCAGACAGCCGTGAGGTATCCCTGGTTATGTTAACTCTCCAACTGCAGGTACAGGATCATTTGCACCAGGCTCTTCTGAGTTGGCAGGACATGAAGCTGCCTGCATGCCGGGTGATCTAGCTATCCTAGCCCAGGGTCAGGGCTTATTAGCTAAAACACAGCATGAAGCTAGTGAGAGTGGTGTGCCAGCTCCGTACATAAAGCATCTCTGTGAGCTATCCACTTGCAGTGTGGCAGATCCTCAGGGCTCAAGGCGGTGGTCTCCACAGGGAGCTTACAGGTTTATGAATCAAAGTTCTCTTCCAGGCTTCACTGCCTTGAGAGAAGTGCTTGACCTCAGTTATCTCAGTTTACTTAGCTGTAGGATAGAGTTTACTATAACCACTTAGAGTAGTCCAGCTGTATAGTTTAAGTGAAGGATTAAGTGGTACACGAAGCAACAGATCATCCATAAGAATTTCTTCTTTTGAAGTATAATCCTGCCTTTTGATATAGGTTGCCTCGAACTCCAAAAGCCTGGCTCTGGGAAACTGGACCTCAACCTGCTCCTAGACTTTCTGAGTGTGTCCTGTTTGCTGAAGGTCTGAATCCCTTTAGCATCTATCAGTATTCTTGTCTGAATCTTGCCTTCTGTGCAAATCTCAAGAACTGAGAACATGATAGAGCATGATAGTTTCAGGTTGTATCAAGATGAACTCTGTACTTTCAATCTATTATAATGTTTGATCTTTCTGACCCCAAATCAACGCTATTTTCTGAAGCATTGCCATGGTAATGCACAACCCAGCATATTGTCATTGCCAGTGCTTTTAGAGCTTTATTGAAATGCTTTTGAGCTGAAGAAAAAGATGTATATGAAATAATAGTACATTATGCTGGAGATTGATTTACAATGGGTTGCTATATAAAATATTTAATAGAATCTCTAAAATTATATCAAGACAAGTTACCAGAAAATTAAAAATACTTAAGTATATAGAGCTGCAAACATAGACATTAGTGTATGAGTACAACCAAACCTCTCCTTCCAAAGCACTGAAGGAAGAAATGTTCGCTAGCAAATTGAGTAATTGTTTCTGAAAATTGGCAGCTATCTAGTTTCTGGGTAAGCCTTCAATATTACCTATTTCTAAGAAGCTTCTTTGGATTCACAGAGTGCTTACTATTGTGAAGCTAATAGATATGTTTTTGATGAATACATTTTTCCATTTGAATTGTGAGAGCAGTAACCTTTAGTCGTACACAGACAGGATCATTTCAATTCGAGACTCAGTCCAGCAAAATTGCTTGATTCAGAATCTGATATGCACATTGGCTTAATTATTTTTGAGGGGTTTTTTTCCATTATGATGAATCTTATGTGATGATCAGATTGTGAAGTTTATTTTACGTGTATGGTAAATTTATCTTAGGTCTGATGAATATATTTCTTCTCTGTTCTCCCCTGCTCTTTAAAAATATGCAGGATTTCTTTTATTGCTTTTTAGAACACCCTTCGTAAACATCATATTCTGTAGGTCTAATCCCATCTTCCCTGAAAACCAGCAACGGGTGTTTGATGTGAAATCCTGACCCTATTCAGGATTCAGAAGGAATCTTAAACCATTAAGAGGTAGTTCAGACTCCACTGAGTGCAAATGAGGGCCCAACCCCATTCATTTTCCTAGGTTAGGCACGAGTCCTAAAGCTCTGTTGCTGAGACATGCAAGAGTTGGCTGATCTCTCTTGAATCTGTGCATCTGCTCTGATTTAGGCTGGTAAAAGTGCAGTCAATGCTGCATATTTTACCTTGTATATAATTAATTTTAACATATTTTGTCATTTCCTCTCAAAATTCATTAATGAGAATAGAACCATTAAATTTACATACATCAATGACTAAGCAGTTATGTTAACCGGATTGTTAGAAACATCAATATTACTTGAAAGTAGGTCTAATTATATACTGCCTCACATATCGGCCATTATTTCTGTCTGAATTGTAATGTGGCTAAATTATTATTTTGATTAAGCTGATGAGTTCATTCTCATTTATCTCCTTCATACTGATTGATTTCATTCAGAAACCTTTTAAATCTACATAGCTGTCCCACTCTGAGAAGCCTCCCACTAAAGTTCAAGCAATACAGTGCTATTCTTCACAAGGGCAGATTTGTTGGAAACTGGGAGGAGGAAGAGAATGGGACAAGATATTTTAAGTCATAGGACTGAACTTCCTGAGTGAATCTGGGCATCACTCAAGACATTTAAGTTGATGCAAATAAATGTGAACCAGTTCAGCTTTGCATCCAGAAGCCCGATAGATGGGTTGAACTAGCAGACTGGAACTTGCTTCTGCTAACAGTCAACCCTGATTAGCTGCCTTTTTCCAGCAGGTCCTTACCAAGTCTGGAAAAATTCTTTTCCAGGGATTTTTATTTTTCATTCTGTGTGTCATTTCCTGAGACTGATGTTCTGCTAGTTGGTAACCGCTGTCTCTCCTGAAGGAGGCACCTGACATATTCGCGAGGCCATTTCCTAAATAATGGGAAAGATTGCACAAGTTCTTTCAGAATTAACTAGAGCTCTCCGTGGTGGGCTCTTGCCACAGAAGCGGCAAGGCTGACAAGGCACTCCTGCTAGTTCTTATCCTCTCCCTGTCACATGAATAAGGGCTCCATGTGGTTGGTAGAATGAAGCTGAGTGCCAGAAGACTCTCCAATCCAACACATAGTGTGTTTGTCTTATCTAAAGAGGTGACTCAGCTCTTCATTTCCAGATCCATTTGTAAAGCTCATCAACAGTTTGTTTACTAAGTAATAATAAAAAAATGGAAGTACAGCAACCAAAAGAACAAATTAGGAATTACAGGAATTGTGGCTGAGCATTAGAGCTCACTTGGTCACTTGCTTGGACTGTACCCAATCTCCTCCCTGTGTTGCACATCTTCTAGTTAGATCGTAAGTACTATAACTGTACTCGTTGCGCTAAAGCTTTGCAGACATGGTTATGGGAAAAGGACAGCTCTTGTACATAACTGCTGTTTGGGCCATGTAGAGCTTCATGTGCTATTAACTGGAGGCAGGTTACCAGAGATGATGCTGGGTGGTCCACCTGTGGATTTAAAGGACTGTGGCTTCACGTGTTACTGTTGTTGCACTAGGTTGGTGCTACTCTGCTTTGTAACACCAACAAAATGCTTCAAACATTGCTGATTGCTTCTGAGGTTTGCCAGAGCTCTCTTCTTTCCGACTGTGATGTCCAGAGCACCCACTAGCAACACACTACAGAAAAGTGACACAGCTACACTGGCTTTCCCTTCCACACTCCATGTCTGACCTTTGCACATGCAGTAGGAAAAAAGGAGGAGAAATGTGTTTAGCAATTAACTTCTCCATTCTCGGGGAACCGCTAGCTTGAGGGTTAACTACCAGCAATAATAACGTGTTAAATAAACTAATAAATGGATTAAATACTGCATTGCTTGTATATGAAAAAAATGCTTCAGATAAACAGAGAGTTTTTTTGTTTTGGCTGGATATCTTGAGCCTTATACCTGCTCCCAGGTCAGTTATAGCCAGGTACTCTGGGGTTGTAGGCTGTCTTCTCCCACAGGAAGACCCATGCCTACTGCATGGGGGTTGCACCATTCTCCAGACAAGCCAGTCTTTGTTTCTGTCTTCCTCCTTGCTTGAATGCAAGCTGTGCACTTGCTCATCCCTTTGCAGTCTGGATACAATGCAGAGTAATTTAATTAAGGATGCTCTGTGGGGAAAAGAGAAGACTGTGGCAGCCAGGGTAGAGCACATAAAAGCAGAGCATGAGTTGCAGCTAAATGATCAATCGTATTGCAAAAAGAATAACAGATGCTGTGACAAGTTAGAAAAAAGGCAGTTTATACGAACTCATACAGATCCCATGTTATGCTCAGAATCAGGACGCAGCACATTCTTTTATGAGCTATTGCAGCAGGCAGTGTGAGTGTTGTATCTTTGTGTGCTGCTTTGTTTTTCTAACTGAGCCATGACATTTAATGAAATTGTGATTTTTTTTCCTCATTAATAATGCAAAATATTTAAACAGTATCTAGCATTGCTTTCAGAGGCTTTGCTGATAACTTGTTACTCTTAGCAGGACTGGTTAGCCTCAGTAACAGAAAAAGGATGGTCTTATCATTTCTGTGTGAGTTTAGAAACTGCAGGGCTCCTGTAGAAGAATCTACAGTCCTGCTTAGGGACCTAATTTTCTCACATGTACAAGGAGCTTTGCTATCTTGCCAGCAGTGGCCAGCATCCTGGATGCAGAGCCATCTTGAAGGAAACCTCCAGTAGGAGTGCCCAGAAGATGTGTACATATGTTCCACCTTGGCATGTATTAACCTCTTTTCTTCTTAAGACTTTTATCTCTGTGGGTGGCACAGGGTAGTGGGTCAGAGGATTAATGAGTCTCTGTTTTATTACTTCACTTCTCTCGTAAAACTTCCTAATTCCCCGAGGCTTTTAGAGGGAGAAAGGGCCTCATAACTTGACCTTGGTTTCAAATAGACAGAAAATCAAAGGTCCACTTCTTCTCCCCACACTTGCTGTGGCAGTATCAGGGCAACTATAATTGCACTGATGCTAGTGGAAAGAAACCTACTTTGGAGTTTCCCCATTGCAATGGGAATTTTGAGAGTATTGTAATGCTTAAATTATTTTAAAAGTGAAGTACTGCATGCTGTTTCAGGAGCTGGCTTAAAAAACTATAAATCCAAACTCATTCTAATGTTAATTGCACTGAACTACGTACTGGCCTAGTTGCAAAGCTTTTAGCTATGTTGGTTGTCCGTGCACTCCCTACTTCCCTGCCCAGGAGTCCCAAATTACATATAATGGAAAAAATTAAAGCACTAAATGGTTACTGCAAGTGGCTTAGATTGCAGTCTGCCATAACATCTACGTCATCTGCACAGGAAACAAAAAGCATTATTGTCTGGAACATTTCCATTCATCTAAAAGACATCGGGAAGGCCTAGCACTTGACTTTTACATGAAAAATTCTTTATCTTTAGGTGCTACAAAACAGAAGAAGGGGGAGTTCTTAGAATGTATTTGTGATTCTGAAAAACATCAGAAATCTGTACTTAAGGATTGTAGATTAGATAGTAAAAACCCTGAACAGAAATTCCTCAGTTTTGGTGGCTAACATTTTAGGTACCATGTCTTGATACAGTAAAGTGATACACTATAATGTCACTTTATGGTGAGGGGGCTTGTCACTGGAAGAGAACAAGGACAAGGACTCCTCCTTGTTCTGTCTCTAAGTCCTCAAAGGAGGGGACTCACATAAGTGACAAGGCCACAAAGCTATTTTTTTGTTGAGTCCTCTGCTGATGCAAGAGAAGCTGGAAGGTTTTCAGAGCAATAGGAAACACAGAACCACCTCTCCTTTTCTTTGGTAAAGAATGGCGCACATACTGCCTAGATGCAGTCTGCAAAATAGTTCCGGACACATTCCAAAGCTCCACCAAAACCGAGCTCTGGCACGGTATGAACGAGGTCATCCAGAGTTGGTCAGACTGGAATGTCTTCAATACATTTTACTTGCACCTGGCACTGTGAGTACCCACCTGATTTTCTTGTTGTGGAGGTCAATTACTTGTGCTGTGCAACAGAACTAAATTGCTGCAAATATTTACCCATCTTTAGTTTTTTCATGATTATTGAAGCAGTGCTTGACTTGAAGCTGCCATGAAGAACCATGTTTTCACCATAATGAAAAACAATCGACACAAAAGATTTTTCTTTGCTTGTTTCTATTTCCTACATGCTGGTAATGAACAGTGTAATCTGGCACCAGGTGGACACTCCAAACCAAGTTTTTCTGGGACTGCAGCAAACCAGAAATGTTCGCTAATGAGTTATATTCAAAGATGATAAAAGCATCCTCAGCACCTGTCAGTGAGTGAACAGCCCCTGCTGGAGGTCTGTACTTGACTGACTGTGTCAGCATAACCAGAATGAATATATTTATGGTGCTCAGCAGGTATCTGAAAACAAGTTTTCCTTGAAAACACTGTGCTATGTTATGCCCTTCAATTACCTCCTGCTGCTGAAACTGCTGGGAGAAAGATCTTTGCCACTGACAGTAGAGGTGTTAAAATCAAACAAACACTCCAGGATTTTCCTTCAGTAGGACCTAGAAAAGAAAGGAACCAAGTCTTCATGATTCTTTGAAGTCTCTCCTGACTATTCTACTCTGTAGTTATGTCCTTATCCCTGTAGCATAGAAATATCTTCATAAAACATGAATTTATCTCCTGGGTGAGAAGGAAACAGAGTGAGAAGGAAGGGGAACATTAAGAAGCCTACTACAAGAGAGTGCATGTGCTTCTCATGCTTACTCATGATCTGTGGCCTGCAACTGTCCCTGTCTATATTCTAACTGTATCCAGTCCTGATATGAAACTACTGGTCTTTGATATGAGCTGCATCATGGCATGACATGAGCTGCGTCTTTGACATGAGCTGCACCATCAACGATAGACTGGGAACAGTCGTGCTTTGCAAATAGGACATAACCCATTGGAACCACAGCTGTCAGGGTGGAGTTCATGGTGTCAAAGACAATCAGAAGCCATGGGAAGGGGCAGTAAAATGGTTAATTCTTCAGTTTCTGAAGGGGCTAGAGAGGCCTGTTGCTTTGTGCCTCTCCATTTGCTCTAGTTACTGCAACAGGAACTCTTCTGCAGCTTCTCTTGAAGTGAGCTATCTTGAACCCGTATGGAAAATTGATAATCATATTGGGTTGATCTTTAATTGATCAGTCTACCAAATGATGTCATTAGGAGTGTTGCAAAATACCCACCCACCCAACCAACCAACCAAAATCACAAAAATCACAAAAAACCACCTCCCACCTCCAAACCCTTGAATGCATTGTAGCTCTTGCCTTTGTTCTGCAATGGCAGTTGGAACAAGACATTGAGGAAAACAGGTCTCTCAGAACAAATTCAGCATGAAATAGTCACCTTCTATGACACAGGTCTTCCTCTTTTAAATTACTAGTGTCCCGAAGGTCAGATCCTGCACATCCACTTGACAGTTCTGCTGGTCTCCCCATTCTACACTGTTCTCAGACATTACTGGGTGGTAGCAGCAATCACAAAGTCTTTCTGCATTGTTTATTTTAAAAAGTGTCATAATTTGGGAAACAGTGTGTGAAGCCTGCTTTTGTCTACAGAAATGGCAGTATCTTTCCAGTCTTTCTTCCTTTAATTATCTGGAGGAAAAAAGCCCTTTCAAGTGCATTATGGCAAACCTTTAAGTGACAGCATCTCTGAGATGAGAGTGTTATCAGGTTGGTGCAGTCTGAGTAAATTAAAGTGAGCTTGGATGACCTCTTCCTGTTGTTCAGAAACAACACCGTGAGCCTCACAGCATCTGTTTTTTTGCTTTGCATGAGCACCCCAGAGAGAAGATGATCATCTATTGTCAAAAAGTAACACCTTTTCTAACAAGAACAGTAGAATTAGAAGCACAAATCTGGAATTATGGCAGCATGTTATAAACAAGAGCAGCCAGGAGACAACTAATGCACAAATCTTTGCTTCCTGAAGAAAGTACAGGAAAGGTACAATTGGTATCAACCAAAAGAGTAAAAGCTGCATGAAAAATTACTGATGAGTGTAAGAAATGCTGATGCATTGAAAATGTCTTTGCTGTTATTCATTCTCCGTGGACACTTCCTTCAACATACTTGGCAATCAACTGCAGGCAGTTTAGTTTTATTCTGAGAAAGCAGTTGCAGATATATTTTATCAACCAAATTCAGAAGAGTCTGGGGAAGATGGAGCTGATCTCTTTTGAAAAATCTGACTCACCAAAGTCTAAATGGCAAGACTGTAGTGTCCCTAGGTTTGAATCATGGCACCCTAGTTTTATGTGTCTCTCTCGAAACTCTTGTTCCTGTCTTTTGCTCTCTCGGAGTTTGACAGTCACAGGTGGTTAAACGATGCAAGTCCATGTCACCCCTGGAGCCTAACTTGTTCGTAGGTAGAGTTTGCTTTTCTTCATGGAACTTGCTGTGCTGCTCCGTGCGCGCAGGGTGAGAAGGCAGACAGCTGACTGCCTCGCTCTGTAGCAGTGCAGGTTGATCCCAAATTCAAGCAAAGGAGCAGCCACAGATTGAGTTTTCAGAAATACCTTGTTGAACAAGATTCTTTGGCAACGGGATGGAGAGGCCCCTGACAGCGAGGTACAAGAGGACTGACCATGATAATTTTTCCGGAGAAGATTTTTGATCATTAGGATTTTCCCCTCAATTAATAATTCATCCTATTGGGATTAGGTGACATTCTCAAGTATTTTTGTTATGGTTGTTGAAGGTTATTTGGAGGTCTGAAGCTGGCCAGTGTAATGAGTTAGGGCTTGAAGCGTTTGCTTATACAGAACAGAAGAAACCCCTGACAGCATCTCATAGTATGGTGTCAAGAAAGCCTTAATTTTCATGTGCTTGACAGTAAGAGGTAATTGATTTGTAATTTGTCTGGAGTTTGTGGTTTTTTGTTTTTTTCTTTTTTTTTTTTTAATAAGAAACTTCTCTAATTGTCATTTAATACACACTGTGGCATGCAATGATTATCTTTCTCCACTTGAGTGACTCTTCCCATGGTGGTGTCTAACTCTGTTTAAAACTGAGTTTTTTGTCAAAGCTAGATTCACAATGGCTCCATAACCTTCATCCCTTGAAATAAAGTAATTCTTCAACCAAAATATATAGACTGTGGTTATTATGTCAACATACCCACTTCCTGCTGGGTATTAAACTGCATTATTCCTGGAGTCTGGACTGGGAATATGATTAATAACAGGTTCTGGTACAGAAGATAGCAAATGAAGGCAGAGTAATAGTAATTTTTCATTTGAATCACAGACAAATTGGCTGTTTTGCAGTACTTGTGTATGGCAATTATATGTTGTTTTGCTTCCTAATGCTGATTTCCTTCCGCAGTTTATTAACATGAATGTCAGGGAAACACTAGCATATTGGTTTTGTCTATAAACACTTCTGGCCAGGTGGAGAAGGGAGCCCTGTCTGAACTGCTGATTAGATCTGTTCGAATTCAGGCACTCCTGCAAGATAGCGCTTTTGCTGAGCGCCTCTGATCCTGCCTGTGGTGTGGCACAGCAAGCTGCTCGCAGCATCAACCTGCTCGTGGTGGCCATCTGTGAATGGCCTGATTTGTGACAATCTGGGGAAAAGATGTGCAAACCTTCTGGAGATGTAGTGCATACCGAAAGCCAGATCATCCTTCTCTGGCTTGCACAAGTCACCCCACTGAGCTTAAACTGCAGGTTTGTGCCCTGCCATGGAGCACTGCCAAGCTGCTCGAAAGGCTTGTCACTTGTTTTGTTATTCCAAAATAGGATATTGAGCTTTTCAGAAATGCTGACCTGCCGAGTTAGATTTGCAATCAAACTTTGGCTGGATTTGCACAGGGGACACTCAGCAGTTCACATTTTGTGGTGCTTATGGTCAAGATCCTATGCTCTTCCAGAACTCAGTGTTCCCAGCTCTCTGAAGAAATTTGGCCTCAGCATGCCTTTAAATACACAGAGGAGCTAAAAGGGAGAAAAATAAAAAGGAATTGCTTTTGTTTTCTAATTTCTCCATTAGAACAGTTGTATTTTGTAGTTCCGCAAAAGAGGATGGTAAAAATTGAAACAGCAGTTGGATTAAGTTGACAGAGGGTCTAGAAGAGAACCGCTGAGATTTAAGCTTCCCACAAAAAGTAGGTAGTGTTAGTCTTTCCAAGTAAATTGTAGATTGCTTTGTGCCAGTTTGTCTTAAAATGACCATTGTAAATCTGTGGATCTCATTTGTTTTTCACATTTTAGTTCACACTAGCTAAATGTAAGACAGGCGACAGAACAGAAGATGCTTAAATTCTTACTAAGAGAACACAAATAACACTTTCATACATGAAAAGAACAAACGTGACTGCAAAAAACAGTTAATTTCAGATTCTCTATGAATTGTCAGTGACTGATTCCAAGTGTGCCTTCATAAGGAAAATGAATATATGGCTTGTACATATACATGTATAAATGCACATATATATATGTAAATATACATATATAATTCATGATGATGGGAAAGTTCTTAAACTGCTATTTTTTACTGTAAGCTACTAATTGTAGGATGTGAAAGTACACATTTTAGCTACTGAGACACCATGAATGTACAGCCAATGTGGGTCTGATTACATAGGTGCTGCCACAGTGGGCAAGGTGCTGTTGGATTCACAATGTAAAGAAAAAGATTTTTGAAAATTAATTTATTACAACATTAACATGATCATGCTAAGCAATGTTTTTCAAACAAATACGTATTTTGTAATGACAATTTCTCAGTAAGATACGGCTTGTTTCTAGGCTTTTCCTCCCCTACAGAAATTACTTTTTGCTTTTAACACATGCTCACTCATTAGGCAGATGGCTTAATGATCTCGTATTCATTGCTATATCAATGTCGGAACTGTATTCTTAGTTAAGTCCATCTTTTCCTTTATTCAGAAAATCTGATTGTCCAAAGTTCTTTGATGTGGTGGTTTTGATCATGGAGAGCTTTCACTCACTGTTTACAGACCTGTCTTAATGTACTTATCTCTTCAGGAAAAGTAATGTTAGAACCTCGTGTTACATGTTCTGCTCTTACCAGCTTCCAATAAAACAAGAAAGTACGTAGTATATCAGTGAATTAATTTTCTAAATAGCAATATTTGTGCATATGCCTAGGAAGCTATTTGTCTTTCCTGATTAGTAATTATACAACAAATTGGGAGTAACTGTCACATTAGAAGTAAAGTATTACTTCAGTATATCAGAATAATTTTTAATTAAGGAGAACTGCCAAAGGGACAGCACTTAAGAAAACAAAACACAAAACTGTCACATAGCTCCAGCTATCCCAGAAAATTCTGTTCCTTGAGCTGTCTCTTGGCTGTTACACTCTGGAAAATACTGTTCCCTGAACTAAATATACTCCCTGCCAACTTTGCTAGCTTCAGTATTTGACATTAATTAAGGAATGGTCCCCTACATCTTTTCCAACCTCTTCCCTAAGCTTTACAGAACCTTCAAAGGTGAAAACTTATAAGCAACGTGTTTTGGTGGCTAAATAAGAAATCCTGTTCGTTTAGGAGGGGGCAACAGCAGGGAAGTATGTGAAAGATGCTTCTGCCCACGGTACCAATTAAGTAGTGTGCTGGTCTGTAAGCCAGACAAACAAAGCCTTGTACTCTAGTTTTCCTTAAGCAAAGCAAACCAAAAGTGTCCAGCAGAACATTCAATACCACTTCACATATTGCTTTTCAGCTAATAATTGAGCTGGTTTTGAATATTTCTCGTACATTCAGACTGTCAGTATTTTCACTACTTTTAGATTCTGGTAAGGATCTGCGCTTAGGTCAAAAAATGATATTTAAAATCCAGCATATTTGAGAAATAATTAGTTCCATTTTGATTACCCTGTCTGATTAACAGAGAGAGTATTGATTTTCACTGTACTTGTGTTATCATACGGAATTCAGACTGTGGATATTTCACTCCCAGTAACACTGTTATTTGGTGTTGGTTGCCTTAAATGTCCGTATTTTGTAGGCTTTAAGATTTAAAGGATATTATTGGCTTAACTGTCATTTAACCCTTACAAGTACGATATGTTTTTAGCTAACACAAATTAAGAATACCTAAATATAGAGGCCAAAGCTACAGGGCAAAATTTTCACATATCCCTTGGAGGTTTTCTCTTTCTGTCCCTTTGGGAGTCAGCAGAGGTTAGGACTAATTCCCATCAAGCCAGCTGGAAGCTATCGTTCCTGGATAAAATAATATAAAGTCTTCTTGCTAGCAGAACTGGGTGGAGGTAAGTGTTCCCTTGTCTCATTTATATGATTGCCTTTGGAAATATATGAGCCTGCTAAGTGCATCTGGCATAGTTTTTTGTCAGCCAGCAAAGAAGGTATTTTAAAACAAAAGAAAAAAATCTTTACAACGTGAAGTCATAGTGACATGTCAGCTCCTAGTGACACTGCACAATAAATAATCAGAGGTGGTAGAAATCTAACCTAGAACAGTTTCAATTAATATTATATGAGATGAGAGAAGAAAAAGATGAATTGAAAATCTGAGAATATAATGTTTTTCCACTTGGTGAATTCATTTTTAAAAAGCATATTTAGTAACTTATGTGTGCACCATCTGATTCCACGTATGCATGATTTCATTTCAATAAGTTTTATAACTAATTACTACCTAACTGTAGAAATTCTGAAAAAAAAAAGAGAAATACAATCTTTTTTCTCTTGATAGAAAGTCACTGCCCTATGAAAATTTGCTTTTGTTTCCAATGTCATTCCCATTTCTTCTAGCTTTTGATTTAAAATTTAGGTTCTCATAGTTATTAACATTGTAACAGAATTTATGACATCTGGTTTATAATTTTAAGGTACGTTTTTTAACAGCAAAAGAATATATGCAGTTTAGGCAATAACAATATGATAGAATTATCAAATTGCATGCCAGATCATCCATAATAAGGCTAAATTATATGAATCAGTGATGGAAACAATGTTTGCATTGTTATTACACCCACAAGTCAACTAGTGTATGCTCTCGGTTGTATATGCTTGTATATGATTTCAGTTTCAACTTAGCTCGCTTAGTCGAAAGAAAAAAGTCCATGCTTTCTGATCTAAATGCAGTTGCAGAAGAGAACAATTGCTCATTAGTAAAAGCTTTTAACTACTGAAATATGCAACTGTCACTTTGTTTACAAATACACACATGCTTCCAATTTTAACATTCTCAGTGCACTTTTTTCTGCTTCATCTAGTCTGATTTTAATCAATGGGAACTTTGAGTTCATAAATAATCCAATGTGGTGTCTTATTGGCTAATTGCATTTACCTAAGTTGATTTTAAATGTTTAATTCTGTACACTCCAAAGCATATTAGCCTATATGAAATTTCTCAGAGTTACTCCTGTGCACGCCCCTGCTTTTTTTGCACAAACGGTAATGACACAGCAGCATATGAACTCCAGCCACACAGACGTAGGTTTATTCATAGAAATGGCAGGTTTGTGCCAGTTGTATACATGGATTATTGATTTTTTTTTTTGTTTAGACCTCATCCTGTGAAGCTGCCATTTGCTACGCATGGCATTAAACAGGGAAATAGTGTCAAACAGTACTTAGGAAATGGGGTGAATTATTTGTCTGTTCAGCTATCATTTGAGTAACAATAGCTGTCAGTACAGAGGAGAAGGGTAATAGCTGAGAGACTGCATTGGGTGCATAGCGTTGAAAACACTGTGGCATGGCTGGCAAGGAGGCACGGAATAGCAATCAAATGACCAAAAAAGCGTCTTCTAGTCAGATTTTGTTTGTGACTCCCTGCTGCGATAGATGTACCAGGGAGCAGCGTGGTGTCCCCATAAACTTAAACAAATGTGAGAGAGGAAAGTTGATTTTAGAGAATTTAAGTTGATTTTAGAGAATTTAAGTTGATTCTGCTTAAAAAAATCTGTTTTAAGACTGCTTTGGTGTCTGCTGATGGACACTGTGCCCCTCTTTGCTATTCCCCTCCCCTGGAACGGAATGTTCAGGGCATTGCATGATGCAGGAGTTGGTATTCTCCCTTGTTTTGTGCTTTTAAGTAGCGCGTGCTTTCACAATTTTGGTACTGAGAAATACACTTGTGTCTTTCAGAAGAAACAGGCTGGGATCATGGATATCTGTTTAAAATGGGAAGACCTCTGGCCTCTGTCCCAAGACTATCTATGTGGAATGCTCTGACTCCTGAATGAAAAATGCCAGGACCAACCTGGTCAGGGAATACCTTTTTCTTAAAACCCCAGTCTTTTCCTAGGCTAAACAGTTTTCACTTATGAATCAAAATAAAACTAACAACAATCACCACCACCAAAAANCCCCCCCCCCCAATTCATTTATTAGCATATACCCAATCTGTTTGGACATTCAAAAGCTTGCGCCAGGCCTCCCCAAATCTTCTTCTTTGCACCCCCCCAACTTTATGCAATTTACATGGCTCATCACCATAAATTAAACCATATGTTGATTCCCTTTGCCCATGATCTCTTAGAAAAACTGGATGATTAATACCCTTTAAAGCTTGTTTAAGCATTAGACTTTTATAACTCCATGCAAATGCTTTTCATTACTGGAATTGTACTAGAGTTGTGATAGCTGGTTTCTCAAAGGAGGGATATGAAGGTGGTTAACGGTGCCTGTGATAGCTTTTGTGGAATACATGATCACAGCGACTGATTACACATTCTCAACTCAGAAGAAAGTGAAAAGCTGTATAATCACAAAGGCAAGAACTAAGGCCCCCCACCTCATACCCAGCTGCAAAGCTGGGAATATAGTAACAGAGTCTACATAACAACATTTTCTTTTAAGTTTAGGAGCATCCGTATATGTTAAAGAACAACCTTTGTATTATATAACATGCCTTTCTGATTAAATAGATGGTCTATTACATAAACATAAAAATACAATGCAGTACACTTTATTATGACAGTAGTACAGTGTTTGGTTTAATTTTTGTACATCAAGTTGTATATGCAAACCCATTAATTGCTTTCTTATGTATGAAGATAAGTTTACTGCATGCCTCATGTTTGGTCCTGCCTCCTGGTTTGTTTTACCAGAAGTTTTGAATTCCCAAGTCTACCTAAATCGCTTTCACGCAGAGAAATCTGAAAACAAAAGATTATCTTTATTTACTGTCCATATACCACTCAAGAACTTTAAATTACAAGTCCTTGGTTTAGAGCACATTTCCAAGTACATGCTGTACAATTTTAAGGTTACTAAAGGCACATCTTTTCACAGGTATCACGTAATTGACTGCAATGAAGAGGCAGGCAATAAAAGGCTACAAGGATTGGTCTGGTGTTTTGCCAAAATGAAGAATAAGTTCAGCCTCATTTTGAGAGACAAGTGTTTTGTGAAGAGGTGCTTTGTTCTTAAAGGCTGAAGGCAGGAGTAGCATGTAGGCTTTGTGAAATAAGACAGTAACAATGATACAGATGAAGTCTGTACTAATTAGCTGCAGACTCTTGAGTTCACAGTTAATGGTTCTTATCTGCTGACATACACCAAAGATACCCAACCTCAGATCTTGTCCTCTCCTGTGTCTCAAACGTCACTACATGCCTCCAGTAGCTATTTTGCACAGCTGTTCAGACTTTAATTTCCCAGCTTTCTCTTGCCTCTCTTTTTTGCCTAATATTTTCTTACATGTGTTGATCCCGNTTCCATCATATATACATTTCATAAAAATACAACTTTGTAACGTTTTCACTATTTCATTTCAAATTTGGGAAGGTCAAGGTCTACGAGGTTGGATAGAAATTCACTGCCTTTCACTGAGGTAGAGATAAAAAGACTTCTTAGTTCCCCAAGCAAGTTATTTCACAAAATCATGCTCCTTCTCTATTTTTTTCCTGAATATAGAATTTTGCGTCACTGCTTACCTTGACAAAAGTAGCAATAAGGTAAAAACACTTAGCATCCTAGGTTTTAGCAGTCCCTGTCAGCTCCCTCTGTAGCTGAAGAAGAAAGTTGTTCCTGGCACGGATACGGTGAAGCAGTGGCCTAATTTGACTTCTTTTCTAGACAGTGAGTAAGAGTGTTATCCTCTTCAGTGACTGCTGAAGAGGAACTTCGTTGCCTGCAACATCAGCCTTCGGGAATACTCACCACCATTCAATAAGGTATTACAAATAGTGAAAAAGAGTTAAATACACTTAGAGCTGAAGGAGTCCTGAGATGACCCTCACAGCTGTATGCTAATGGCAGAGGAAGTACTCTGTTTCTTAATGCACTTATGCTGTATCACGCTTGGATCCCTTTCTCAGCATGCACTCATGCAGCTTTAAGTCATACACACCAACACTCATGCAAAACTCTGTTAAGGTGTAATATGAACCCCTAATGAAATGAGTGCTAACAGGCCTTCACTGCCTTTTCTCATCACAGGAAATAACCGTTCAGACTGATTCTCCCAGCTGCACCTTTTCACTGCTTTGATTATCAACTCACTCAGTAAAATGGCCCCTTTGGGGTAGGTTGTTTCAGTTGTGCAGCTTTTGAAGGTAGAGAGGCACTGCAAGTGCTACCCAACTGCTTGTATAAAATGGGACTGTGTTGAGGGAGCAAACTTGAATGGGAACGTGTGTAATAGCAGGTGTGTATAGGCAGGAGGTCTGTAATTGTTCTGCCTCGCCTCTAGTTTCTTGTACCTCTGTGAATGTAAGTCTAAAGAAATGGTCATTTCTCAGCATGTCTGTAGGTTTACCTGTGCTTAAATGTTAATTCAAGTTAAGTTAATGATTTTGAACCACTGGATGCATTTCTGATTCAGTTTATTTTAAAAAAACAAGCCTTCATCCTGTTAATTTAAACTATATTCATTGTTATATCAATTCATACCTGGTTAGAATATTTATATGTTAATACAGAGTAGTCTCAAGTCCATCATGTTTGGCCTCTGGCTTTGCAGTTCAGTTGCAGCTTACCCCCAATGTGTGTCCTTACAATTGTAGTGATTACATCAGTAACGTGTTGAAAGTGTCGTGCTGCTTATTATACCTATTACAGTGATTGAGGACTGCTCTATATATTTTAATTTTTTTCTAGAGTGTTAATTTCTGACCTTGAATCAGTAATAGAAATAGAACAAACCAAAATTGCATCAGTTAGGCTCAAAGGTGAATACTGACTCTGTTTATTAGTAATGGAGACAGTTTGAGAGGTAGAATCACGGATTTATGGATTTTCTAAGTAAATCTCACTTGAGCAGTGCCTTCTTTGTTTGTAATCGCAAGAGAGGAATAGCCTCAAATGAAGTCTGTGTGTTTTTTCATAAACAAAGAAATGAAGTGTAAAACAAGACAAAAAAACCCTTGGAAATTCATAACTGCTTAGGGCAGATACTTAGCTGTGGCACTATGAACATTCATACCAGCAAAATAACAGATAATAAACAATAACAAGTGATTTCCATCACCATCCCAGAACAAGGAGGTATGTCCTTTCCTGGTGCAGAGTTATAAATGAGTAAGAATAGCGAGTAGATCTACTTTTGTTGTTAGTCTTTTCAGAATGATGTGAATATTATATAAATTTATCTTAACTCTTCAAAGTCCTGGTAAAGCATACACTTCTGGACTTCTGCCCCGTTGACCAATACAGCATTGCACAAACACCAAATTTACTGTGTTCCAGTTTTTATGGTTTCTGTTTCAGAGGCATTTCTAACTCGCCTATGCTATACCAGCCTCCCCATATCAGGCAGGTTTAGGGCTACTTTGCGTAGCACTGAATCAGTGAGTGTGATGGAAATATACCTTTTGCTCAAATCAGCGCTGGTGCCAGTAGCAAGGTCCTGTGTTGGTACCTTACCCAGGGATTTTAGGTTGACTCTAACAGGTGTATATTATGAGAGTGATGAATGAGTGTAGTCCTGTGCTACAATTTAAATTGCTTATGAAATATATAATGACTGTGGTGATGTTAAGGTGGTGGATGGTTATGAAAACTGGATTTGGAGGAAGCTTCCCTATACTTGTTATTTCTGGAAAAATTAATATTAAACAGCAAGAATAAGAAATGCTTGCTTTCCAAGCAGATTTAAAGCATCAAAAGCTACGTTTCTGTCTTTGGAGTGAATCTGATACAGCTTATTTTCATTCCTCGGTGTAAAGTTTGACTTCAGCTGTGACTCCATTACATGGCAGCCTAGGAAAGAGCACAATGAAATGTGCAGCTGTGATGCTGTGCTGCTCCCAGCATAGTGAGCTTCCCCTGTGCAAATGGGCTTCACCTATAGCTCTGGCCTTAAGAATCTGCTTTATCTTCCTTCCTCAATGCCTCTGTCCACTTAATGTACATTATTAATTGAATGACTTAAAAACAAGGCTGTATTTTAACCTTCAAAACTGAGCAGAACAGCACCATCTGAATGTTCTTCACAGAGATGTATATGGACAGGAATTTTTATTAGTCTTTGTAGTGTTCTTTGAAATCTGTTTCTTTCCTTTGCCTTCCACCCGAAAGTCTGTTGAACATGGGCATTGTGTTATAGCTGTGATAAAAACTTAGATCCATGCCTGCGCCCAGAGGTCTTCTGAAGAGGGAGAACCAGAGAGCCCTGTTGTGACTCAGCAGCAACATTTACAGTGATATTTGGAGCTGATCTTCAGATTGCTAATACATGCTATGTGAGCCCTCCTGCTCCTGCCCCTGCCCTGCACCCTCTAGCCCACTGAATGCTGTCCAAATTTCTATGCCTTATTCAGAAGGGATCATCTTATATCAGTTGGTCTGAGTGCAGCTTACTTCTACTCGTGGATGGTAGAGACAGGAAGGAACAGGCTCTTCTGGAACTGTTGCATCTGCTGTAGCCATGCTGGGTGTCTCAGTGCCCAGGTTACCTGGTTTCTTTCATACTGTCTCAGAGGCGTGGAACTGAGATTGGGCTGGGTTGCCCAGCAAAGGGGTTTCCAGGGTATGTTGTGAAGCAGTATTCCTTTGTGGGTGAGCTTCAGAATCACCTTAATGGTTTAGGTATAGCTACCAAACAGCTAGCCCTGGTCCCAAACTAGGCTTCAACAAACAGAACCATCTTATTTCAGTGAAGAGGTAATAAAGGTATTTGTACTAATGGCCCTACTGATAACCTTGGTTGACTGCAGAATTCTGTGCCTGGACTTTGTTATTTATCCATTAGGACAAATGCTTTCAATTATAAAATATTTAGACACTTATTGATGGGAAAATTGCATGCATAGTGCTGAATTTTATATGAAAGGGTCAAATCTACCTGTAATTTGCAGAATACGCTGTGTTGAGTTGACTTAGCAGGATAACTCGTGCTCCTGTGAATTCAAATACTTGTCTAAATATATGAGGGTTTTCTAACAAGTCTTTGAGCAAATGGTAATTCTACAGTGCTTGTTGAACTGCCTGGTTTTCTTGCAGAAAAACTGAATCAATAAATCCATATAAATGGCACCTTTAGATAAAAAGGATATTATCTCAGTCTATCATTTCTCATACTATCTAGGGGGAAACTGCATATATCTTGTTCAGCCCCGCACACTTACCAAAGAAGAAACACTTCTTCTTATGAGCAGATTATACATTAGCTTAATAGTAACAACTCTGAAAGTGTTCTCGTTTCACTGCAATTATAAACAGGGGCAGATTCTCAGCAGGTAGAAATGTTCCTCTGGTTACTAGCATATGTTAAGGACTGCTGCCCTGCACTAGCATGTGTTGCTGTGATATCTTTGTTCTGCTGTATGGACACATCTATAGGGGGCACTTCTGGGAAATGATACTGTTTTGGGGGGCTTCTGCTGATGTTCCAGTCCTCGTGTGTCTCTTGGATGAGTCATGACCTGAGCCTCAGCTCTGCCCCTGAGGACTGAGGATGGCTGAACACCAGTTCCAGGACTCCCTTCTCAGTGAAGTGTTAAGATCTGGCCCACAGCAACTGATTGCAGTGATATTTCCTTAGAGTCCTGTTTTTCCTGCAGTCCTGTTCTTCCCTTCACTTCCATTTCACACCTGGACCTGTAGCTGTCAGTATTCATTCACTACCTCCTATTGTGGGGTTCAGTCTCGTGGAGACTGTTTCTTTCCCTTCCCATCACAGACAGGCTTGTGATGGCTACCATCCTGGCTCCATGCAGGAGACAGCACCATGGATTTCCAAAGTATAAGTTAGAGCTGGGAATCTGGAACTGGGGCTGGACAAACCCACCATCCATCTCCGTGGATAACCCGTGGGGAGGAGCCGCACCTTCACCGGCTGGTGCCAGAAAGTGTGAGAGATCTTTGAGGGATTTTATGGATTCTCTTTCCATCATGTTTCCAGCAGGACAAGCTGGGGAGCAGGCCCAGTCAGCATGGCTTCATGAAAGGCAGGTCCTGCCTGACCAACCTGATCTCCTTCTATGACTGGGTGACCCGCCTAGTAGATGAGGGCAAGGCTGTGGATGTTGTCTACCTGGACTTTAGTAAGGCCTTTGACACGGTCTCCCACGGCATTCTCCTGGAGAAGCTGGCAGCTCACGGCTTGGATGGGCATACACTTTGCTGGGTAAGAAACTGGCTGGATGGCCGAGCCCAGAGAGTGGTGGTGAATGGAGTGAAATCCAGTTGGCGGCCGGTCACGAGCGGTGTTCCCCAGGGCTCAGTTCTGGGGCCGGTTTTGTTCAATGTCTTCATCAATGATCTGGATGAGGGGATTGAGTGCACCCTCAGCAAGTTTGCAGATGACACCAAGTTGGGTGGGAGTGTCGATCTGCTCGAGGGAAGGAAGGCCCTGCAGAGGGATCTGGATAGGCTGGATCAATGGGCCGAGGCCAACTGTATGATGTTTAACCAGCCCAAGTGCCAGGTCCTGCACTTTGGTTGCAACAACCCCATGCAAC
>WAAD01020007.1:27957-113401 GCA_013389945.1 Fregata magnificens | reverse complement strand
CTCCCAAGAAACTAGCGATAGGACGAGAGGGAATGGCCTCAAGTTGTGTCAGGGGAGGTTTAGATTGGACATCAGGAAGAATTTCTTTACCGAAAGAGTGGTTAGGCATTGGAACAGGCTGCCCAGAGAGGTGGTGGAGTCATCATCCCTGGAGGCGTTCAAAAAAGGTGTAGACGTGGCACTCCAGGGCCTGGTTTAGGAGTCATGGTGGTGTTAGTTGATGGTTGGACTTGATGATCTTAGAGGTCTTTTCCAACCTTAATGGTTCTATGATTCTATGATTCTATGTTTGCATATGGGATGGAGACATCTGGCTTTTTTTCTCATTTTTGTGTCACTCTGTGGACAGCATGTAGAATTAGGAAGTTTTTGCCCTATTTCTAGTTTTATGAACCAGACCGCCAGGACTGTGGTTTGACATGGCATGGTGCTCTGATAGAAGCAAACACGATTCTAAGTGATGTCTTCAGATTGTTTTATTCAACACGTGTATGTTTTACTTAAAGGCAAAGCACAGTATGAATCAGTCTCATCTAAAATCACTTTTAAAAAGAAATAAGTAGGACATCAGGTGCAATAAAAGCTAAATACACAATAACCTGAGGCAGAATATCATGGCAAACTATGCTGCAGAGTATAAGGGTACATAACACTGACAACAGGTCGAGTTTTTTACAAGTAGGTACAGTCTTTCCACACCACAAAAGGCCAGTTGTGTGGTTTCCTATGCTGATTTGTTTCCGTTCATCTAGATGTGCCACATCAGGTGTTGCAGAAGTAAGACAGGCTGAGCTAACAGAGCAGACCTTAGTACTGCCAAACTGTGATTTGTGAGACACAGATAAGGCTGAAAGCATTCAGGTTTAGCTTACTTGCCAGTTGTTGGGATTTTCACCGGTCTCTACCTGAAACGTGGGAGAATTTTCATCTGTGCCTTTTCTGCCACAGGCTCCACAGTGACCTTGGTGGGTTTTTTCAGTTTAGTTTTTTTAAAATGAAGGGTTATGAGATTAGGTAAGTGTGGGAACAGTGGGAGTGTTGGGAAGGTGGAATCCTGGAGGATGGGATTATGGGAGGAAATGAGAACTCGATTAGGGAATTTAGAGTGTGATCAGAGGGCAAGGGAAACAGGGAGCATGGTGTTGGTTTGGGCTGAAGGGCAGAGTGTGGCTAGAGCACAGGGAGAGATGGTTCTTGGCCCTATGAAAATGATACACTCCATAGGATTGGGAAGTTAGGTTGCTCCCTACATAGGTTGTAGGATGCTGAGAATAAAACGCAGTCAAACACGGTATTTGCAAACTGCGGGACATGTCTTCCCCACGGATAGTCAGAGCTGGGTTCTGGAGCGAGTAGCAAGGAAACACCCTCAGCCTGGGTTGTACCAGGACTAGTGTGTGAATGCAGAACTGGAGGCAGAGTAAATTGGGAAGCTCTTGTCTGGATAACTGTTCCTAAACTGACAGAGGGGAGCCCCAGAAATAACAAAACTGAAACAACACTCAAATGAAAAAAAAAAAAAAAAGTCTTAAGGCAAATGAGATCTTTTAGATGTTTGAAAGTAACAGACAACCCTGAGGGTTTTGGGTTACTGCCTTTCCTAAAAGTGAGATACCAGAAAGGTGCTAAGTAGACTTTAGAATGGCTTAGAGTTTTCTTAGTCTGGCACTGTCTGTGAAACTGCCTGTACGTTGCATTATGTACAAATCACGTCAGCCTTTGCTCAGTTACGATATGCTATTTGAAGGCCACTTGCATGGTTTATTCCTACAAAAAGCAGAGGCAAAGACTAAATTATTGTAGCTGAAGTTGCGTGCTTTACATGCCACCAGCTTGCACACAGAGTTTGAAAATGATTGCAAACAGCATGTTGCTTTGTTGTGTCCAATGCAGGTGTGTCCATCCACCGAACTCAGTGTAAAGCTCTTTAAGTAAAAAGAGACTGACCCATGACATATATTTCTCAATGCATAGAAGTCATATCTGCCATACACATCTTATTTCTTCCAGGTACCTAACTTAGCCAAACAGAGATCTCTAAAGACTCCATGCAGCTTTTACACAAAGCAAAATTCAAACTATTTTGCATTTTAGCTATTCCTTATGTTCAGATCTCTGTAGTCTTCAAAATTTTCTAGGGATGGGTCTCATTGGTGACAATTTATCAAAAGGAGATTTCTGTGACTTATTTTACTAACATACCAAATACTACATTAATCAGTGCATTCCAGTTTAAAATGAAAAAATTAAAAATTCGAGGATATAATACTTCTATATCACAATAAGTAATGTAAATGCCTTCTTCATATGGGTCACTTCTATCAGGCAGCTGTTTAAGTAACTACCACTGATATAGTAGCTGTTCCTTTTCACTTAACTGATTTCTACTGAAAGAGTATTTCAGTGCAAGAGGAATGTTTACTTTCACCCTTCAAAGACTTTACTCAGGTTGCTTTATAGCAAACAGCATAAATGTCAATCTATTCTTTTATTAAAAGGCGGAGGCATGGAGTAAGTGTAGAGCAATGCTGTTACCTGTTGGTGCTTTGATTTGTCTTGCAAGTGAATAGCTTTCTGTAGAGGTTACTAATGGAATCTTTTAGAAAACAGTGACTTGTTGGTAGTGGCACAGAGATAAAGCAACAGGTACAAATGAATGGTAGAGAGAATTTTATTTCGGTCTCTCTAAGGTAGTATTCCCTTTCAGGATTCATTTTTCCAGTAAGTTTCTTAAGCTATTTTGTAAGCCACTCTGGATTTCCTTCTGTCGTAATTATTTAACTAATTTAGTTGAGTCTGGTTTTCATTTTGAAAAGTATACATCAAGGCATCAAGTGGAAGGTTATTTTTTCTTTCCTGTGCCGTTCCTTCAAGCACTGCTTTTAAAGTGGAGCTGCTATGTATCTAGATACATGTATATATTTATACATCTATTGTGTGTATCCTCTCTCTATTCTTGACACAGTCAGATGTTTACAGCATGCACTGTCCCACACTCATGCCGTAACAGCAACACACTATTTCTTTGAAAGTCTTCCTCATCTCCAGACTCCGAAAAGCATAAATGAGTGGGTCAATTACTGAGTTGCACATTATCAAGACCAGATAGGTATTAAAGTGTGAAGTGTAGCAGATGCAGTATGGATTCATTGGGCAGGAAATGATGAGAATGAGGTGAAGGAAGAAAGGTGCCCAGCAAACAATGAAGACACCAAGTAATATAGTGATGGTGACAGCTCCCTTCATGCAGGTACGCTGGTAGGGCACCCCATCCACGGGGAGGGCTGCAATCCGCTTAACATGCAGGCGTGCAAACAAGAACATGTGAACATAAAGGGAGGCCATGAGAAAGAGCATGGTAAAGAACATGGTGATGAGACAGACAATGACAGTTTTGCTTTCTGAGTAGGCAATGAATATGATGCCACAGATGATACAAGCAATCCAAATGACCACAATCAGGGTTAAAGCTTTCTTCACAGTCATGATGCTGTGGTAACGGAGAGCATAGAAAATAGTTATGTACCTGTCGATGGCTATAACCAAGAGGTTGCAAATTGAGGCTACCAAAGAAATACAAATCATTGAGTCAAAAACATTGTCCATATGCTGAATAAAGTGGTCATCAATGATCAAATAGCCGTTGCTCAGGATTGCGATCATGATAGTCTCCAAGGCATTTGACATGCTCACTAACATATCTGCCACAGCCAAGCTGCAAAGGAAGAAATACATGGGAGAATGTAGGTTTCCATTCTTCAGCACTGCAAGAATGACAAGGATGTTTTCCAGGAGGCTGATGATCCCTAAAGTCAAGAAGACCTCGGCTTTTATGAAGACCTGCTCACAAAATCCATCGCCGCTTCTGTTGTTTAGAATTGAGTCATTGAAGTCTTCAGTGACATTAAGCAGCACAGGCTGAAATGAAAATGCGAAGTGTGTGGTATTCATTGTCAGCAAAGGAGTTAAATTCACAAGTGATTACGGACCTGATAGAGCACAAGTTAAAAAGAGAAGGGGGGGGGGGGGCGGAAAGAAAAAGGAAAAAAAGTCCTTCCAAGCTGTTGCTGTGCACATGGGATGGAATCAAGCAGAACTCTTCTTTAGTCACTTTTACAAGTAGAAACATAAAAACCCCCTGCATTTACAGTGAGTTTTGTGTCAGTCACAGGCTGCTCTTCCCCTTTATAAGAAAGTAAGCTTCAAATCTTGCAGGCATCAGACAGTTTTCTCTGAAGGGAAAAAGCAGCAGCACATTGTTGGTTCTAGCTCTCCTGATGTTTAAAAGCAGGGAGTTTTCTCATCTGCTATCGTCTGCTGGGGCCAGTGCAGGTTTGTTGCCAGTACGTTGCAGCCCAGCGAAGTATCTCTTGCTATTTCAGTGGCAAGAAAGGAAAAGAGAACTAAGGGATTTATACATGCATGAAAGAAAAAAACAAAAACTCCTACTTAATCCTCCGTGCACAGCATTGGCCATTAGAGAGCAAGTACCTTTCTGACTGACAGCTGCAAACACCAGGTACAGCATCCCCACCGCTGGCTCCACCAGCAGATCTGAAACTGTCTGGCGCCCTCTGCAGATAGCGAATAGTATGGATTTGCCTTAAAATTCGCCTGAAAAACGGGATTTGCATCCAGCAAAACTTTACGCCTGTTCTCGGCAGCCGGGTCCTGCCCATGGGCGTGAGCGGGGGCAGACAGCTGAGGGTGGTAGGTGTGGAGGGGCAGGCAGGGTGCCCACCCACTGCCCTGGCCTCTACTCCTCTCCTGCCCGGAGCCAGAGCTCCTCTTGGCTGGTTCGAATGAGCTGGCTGAGCCCTGAGCTGAGTCCGGACAACACCTCCCTCGAGAATGTCCTGGGCTCACTTGGGCTTTGGACCTTGTGGTTAAAGACAACAACCTGAGGGTGAGCTGTAGCACAGATGGGGTGTGGGTGCAAATAATGTGCTCGTGGTATAGTTGCTGAGGTGCTCCAAAGGCTGACATTAGCTAGATAACATTGGTTTCATCAGAGGCCAGCTCCCAGGGATTTCATTCCTTGCCCACAAATGGTTTTGGTTTTGTTTGTTTATTTTGGTTCCTAAGTTCCTTGCTCACAAGTGAAGCAAAGTGCAGGTGTGAGTCTCCACACTGTGCTCCCTCTGTGTCATGACCCTCCAGCTCTGCTGAAGGATCTCAGGTAGCCTAAAGGCTTAACCAGCTCTTGCAAGTTGATCTTCACCCCAGCCCCCTGCCTTCTCCCTCTTTGCAGAAGTGTGCTGTGTTGTACTGGCAGAGAAGGGTCATGCCAGGAGGGCCAGAGGCTTGGCTGGTTATTAAACCAGTTATGTGGAAGTTAATTTGTAGCTGAAGTCAACTTCCAAACCATCTCTGGCAGCACTGGTTTCAAGGACAGAGTTCTTCAAGTTCAATTGCCTCAGTTAAACGTTCCCCCCCCGCCCCTTTCTTTTTTTTTAATACTATTGCCCAGTTCATGCGAATGGACACTTAATGTTGGTCTGGTTTCCTTGGTAGCATTCCCAACAGCCTGAAGCCTTCTGACCTAACTGCTCTTGAACTTTCTCATAATCCCCGAAATCTCTGAAAAGTCCTTTATTCCGAAGAGTAAATGCTGGGAACGTGGGACTGCTCTGATATCAGACCTATTCTAATGAAGGTTCTTCTAGTAACCTTCATGGGCCAGTTGTGTGAACGGAGCTGTGGGATGAGTTGGTCTGACCCAGGATGTTACTGGGTTGCTGGGTCTGTCTCCAGTATTTCAGCAGGCCCATGCACCCTTGGGCACCTGTACTAGAAGAGCTGCCCAGCTAGACATCTCTGCTGGAGAAATGAAACAAATTTCCATGTGCCCTTTCCTTTCTTTACTCTTTCAAAAATAATCCTTCCCCCAGCAGCTGCTTTTTCTCACAGGAGCCCACCATAACTGATACTAACTAGAACTGTACTGATTTTAAGCCTGTGCAGGACCAGGGAGATTTTCAGTTGTCATATATTAACAGGCAAGCATACGGTAGATTTTCCTTGCACATTATTCACTCACACTATATCTCTGTAGTGAATTTTCTTAGTTTGACTTTTTTGAAGGCACTCACTGATGTCTGTATACTTTATGACTCGTGTTTTTGCAGAAGTACATTAAAATCAAAGCCATATGATGTCACGTATACTAATGTTTGGGTTTTCTATTAGAGGTTTGTTAGCTCAAAAAGTTACCAATATTTTCTAGTTTCTTTTTGAGACCACAGAATTATTATCATGTACCCATAATTCAATACTAAGAGGCAACAAATCTCAAATTCAAACTCCAGATGGTACGTTTACAAGGACAATATCCAGTGCAGTAATTTTAATCTGAAAAAATAGCTGGGGACTTGCCCACCGAGTTGTCCAGTTAACATTTTAAAGTTTTTAATTGGTCTCTCAAAGTCTCTCCCTAAATTCACAGTCAAGTATTTTAAAGCAGATAGATAGCTTAAAACAACAAACTATCTCTCCCATGCCTCTAATCCCATGGCAGGGAAAAGATATTCCCTCCATTCAAGTGTGGGAGTTATGGGTTTATGCCTATAGCAGCTGTCTTTATTTTGTGCAGTGAGCCCCGGTTGCTTCTTGACAGCTTTCTCGAGCTGATGGAGTGCACTCAAGACAGTGATTTCAAGACATAATGACTGTCACTGACCTCGGAAACAGTGTCTTTCCAACTGAGGAGCCCAACTTTGCAAGGCTGGCCAGATGTCCCTCCCTGCCAGCTCTGTCTTGGGCACTGTCTTGTGAAGTGGCAGGTGGAGGTTGTATCCTCCCAGGGTGAGGACAGGATCAAAGGCAGAGCTTCCATTCAGGGAGGAGAGCTCACCCTGGAGGAATAGCATCCTTCTGGGCTTGGCTCTGGACTACCTGCCGATGGAGGAGCACTTATCTTTTAGGCATCTACATGTAAGCCGATTCACAGGAGTGCTTTGCCATTTACAGTCCAGTCCTGTCTTCCCCATCTAGTTAGTCTCAGCAATGTACTGCATTAGTCCTGTAAATATCGACTCCAAAATGCCTCATCCCTTGTTGCCACACTGTTTCAAAAGACCGCTACAGATTTCCCCGCCTTTCAGCTGAATCTGAGAATAAGAAGTCATGAAATATATTTCATTGTGAATTTCTGAATGTATCTGACAGCAGGAATCAAGCTACCATTTGCACTGAGATGTAATTTGAAGTGGAAATTGAATGTTATATACCAAAGTGGATTAATGGCACTATTAGCTTTGCCATTAAGCGCTAAAAATAGTGGGCTAGAGCCTCATGTATCTGATTGCAAGCTCAAACTGACTCTGCGGTCTTTGCAAAAATGGGAAGAATGTGTATTTGCACAAAAGACAGCGACATGTTAGGCCTTATTTTCAAAAGGTGCAAGGGGATTTCTCTGCTCAGCATTGGAAAACCTATGGGATCTGAAATTTTGCAATATATTTTGCAATAACATAATAAGTTGCTGCTCCTCAGCTGTCAGTTCCTGCTTCATTTCCAGAGATACAGTTAGTGATCGTGTCTACTGCAGTGCAAAATAGACAGGTTGCTCTAACATCCACTGCAGTGTTGCAGTGGGTTTGCATCCTGGCAATTGCTATGTTACATCTGAGGAGTGGCAACTTATTAAAATGTACTAAAATGATGGTAGACATTCATATCCTCAATCTCCTAGGTAGTGAAGTCCACTTGTCTTGGGTAGGGGAGCAGAGCCATGGCAATTGTTGCACCCAGGGCATATAAAATGAAACAATACTTGGTTTAGGTCCTCCCTCCACCAAAACCTGGTAAAGAGAAGATTGGAAAGTTAGATATAGGAGATGTCTGTGTGTACTCCCCAAATTTTGCCTTGTACATAGCTGTTCCCACCTCTTATACCCAAGGCCTCAAGGGAAAACTTTCAACTGCTGCCTGGGACGTGCTCAGGGCTGTTGTTCAGAGGAGATCCAGGATGGCAGTCATGCGGGTTGAGCGGGACCAGTCAAGGTTTTGGATCTCTGGGCCTTGCTGGGTCATGGTGAGTCAGTAAGCTCACAGTACATCTGAATGTTTCATTGCAACTCTGTTAATGTACAGAAAGTGTCATCTCCTATTTTAAATCGGTGAGTAAAATACCTTTCTCACCTCTTGTCTTGGGCTCTGCAGTCCATGATTAATGTTACATTTCATAGCCTTCTCTCCAGGTGTTGTGAGAGTACATTTATTTGACACCCAGGGAGCAATGTCATCTTTCTGCCGTGTTCCTGTTTATTCCCTGGACTCAGAAAACAAACTCACTGTTGAAATTATTGACATTGTTTTTTAATATTCTGGTGTGCTGAATGAAAGAAGCCCTTGGTTTCCGTCCCTGTAGTTGCTATGCAACTGCACCTGCTCTCTGTGTGGTTCATGATGCCATGTTTAAGTCAGACAGTGGCTGGAGCCATAGGTCAGAGGAGAATAGGTGCACGGGGAGGGAAAGCATCTCTTGCGGCATTAAGTTCAGTCCCTCCCCTGCTGTATCAGTTATTGCTGACAATTATATTGCCTCCTTCTCATATTTTATTCTTTCAGCTTCAGCCCCAAATCCCCGAGCTGTATTGTTCCTCGTAGATGGAGAGGAGTCTGGGTGTTTCACCAATTTGACATGACTTTGATTCAGTTAGACTATCATATTTGTAATGATCAGATTGGTGATAAGAAATCTCTGTGGTTTTGGCCTCTAGAATTACCCTTCTTCTTTTCTGATTTCTTGTGATGAGTCTTCACACCCCCAAAAGTTTATAGAGGCAAGGGGTGATTTTTATGCTTGTTTTACTATGTGTTTTACTGCGAGGACTTAACCTCCTATACTCTGTGTCATGGTTTAACCCCAGCCAGCAACTCAGCCCCCCACAGCCGCTTGCTCACTCCCCCCTGGTGAGATGGGGGAGAGACTCAGAAGGGTAAAAGTGAGAAAACTCATGGGTTGAGGCAAAGACAGTTTAATAGGTAAAGCAAAAGCTACACGCACAAGCAAAGCAAAACAAGGAATTCATTCACCACTTCCCATGGGCAGGCAGGAGTTCAGCCATCTCCAGGAAAGCCGGGCTCCACCACGCCTAACGGTGACTTGGGAAGACAAACGCCATCACTCCGAACGTCCCCCCCTTCCTTCTTCCTCCCCCAGCTTTCTATGCTGAGCATGACGCCGTATGGGGTGGGCTATCCCTTGGGTCAGTTGGGGTCAGCTGTCCCAGCCGTGCCCCCTCCCAGCTCCTTGTGCACCTGGCAGAGCACGGGAAGCTGAAAAGTCCTTGACTAGTGTAAGCACTGCTCAGCAACAACTAAAACGTCTCTGCCTTATCAACACTGTTTTTAGCACAAATCCAAATCATAGCCCCATAGTAGCTACTATGAAGAAAATTAACTCTACCCCAGCCAAAACCAGCACACTCTGATTCTGAATACAGGAGTGCTCTTCAGCCTCCAGAGTGATTTACTGGAGGTGGATTGTGGAGATGGTCTTCAGGGTCTCGCTCAGCTGAGCAATAGAAATCTTTCGAAATGTACCTAGAGTTCAAATCTTGTATTGGTTCTGTATACAAATACCAGCACTTGGGTAGACTGCTACAGTTAAAACCAATTCTTTAAACAAGTGTGACCTAAAAAAGACAGTTTTTACTGAGGGAAACACCCTTCTGTGCTTCTACAAACAATAATTTAAAACCTCATAAAAATGTAAAGTTTTAGCAGCTTGAAGGCCAGATAGCAAAAATGAACATTGAATTTCATTATGAAAATATCTCCCTAACAGTGGAGGCATTAGAACTCCATCAGCACCAGCATTTTGACCCTGAAGTTTTCTAGATACTAAAGATTTCTGTGTCTCAGCCTGTGCAAGTCTCAGGTTTGGCTGTTAGAGCTCCTTGTGCCTAAGCCGGACGGACACCTGCAGGTACTCTCTCCTCACTACACTCCATACCTGTGATCGGATTTGACAATATTTAGCAGTGGCCACCTCCTCCTTTTAGAACGGGTTCAGTGGAAAATGCATCTTTGCTGTTTTGTATTCTGGGCTACTGATTAGAGCTCTTGCCCAGGATGTGCAAGACCTAATTTCCATTCCTTTATTTGCCTGAAAAGATGACACAGTTTAATTTCATGTTTTCACCTATCACCAGCATAAGCCTTGATTTGTCAGGGTTTTCCCCTGTACTTTCAGCGTGGCATAGAGCTCCGTGAACTAGCAGACCATTTCTTTAATAGTATCCTCTAATACATACTTGCCGTCGTCTTTGCTTATCTGCCAATGCCAGGGCTTTCCTTCGGTATCTGAGGCTTTCAAACTTAAAATTATTACCTAGTCCATGAATCTATAATGTTGGCAATGAATATTATGTATGCTTCATTTCAAGTGGATGGATCCTTAGAAGGATCATGAGTAGCCCTTCCAAAACGTCAGGGCAACCCACCCCAAGCCCACAAAGATGAAATGGGTAAAATGTGGAGATTAGATCTGTCAGGATGTCTCTTACTGAGGAGGCTTTCATTCACGTCCTTTATCTCATCATTTGACCCTAAAATAACTCCCTTTCCAAGAAAAAAACCTGTAAATAAGATGATGACAGCACAATTAATGAAATACTGGCTGTGATGAAGTTAAAGAAAAAGGTTTAGCTGTTTTAACTACGAGCAGAAATGAACCATTTTCTTTGGGAAAAACCTCAGTCATGTTTTACAAAGCAGTTAATATTATAAGGTTTCTCTTTTTTTTGTATGTTGTTATTACTCAGTTGTTTCTTCACTAGTTAAACTGTTTAATCTTCAGGGAAAGGTAAAGAGAAAGTAACATCTACTGCTAAGTGTGGATAATGGAGTTTTCTAAAGAGAATTCCCTTGTGAGGTTGTTGAATGAAAAACCTTGTTTAACACTTGTCATGAGATTCAAGCTGATAATGGCCGATAAATGCATATAATTTTGCTTTATTTTCACTCTTTTTCAACAATAGTTTGTGTCAGATGAAATTGGAAAATTTAAAGGAAGTTAGAGGGTAATAACCACAGGGTTGCTCCTGTGCAGCAGGTAATTACTACTCTCCTGCAGTTCCAAGTAGCCCAAATAGTGAAATACTCTTGAAGACATCTCCTCAGTTTTATTCCTTTTTAGGAAAGGACTTAGCGGATAAAATATTTTATCTTAGCAAAGCAAAGTACACTGGTTTTGAATTCTGTGCATGTTTCTGGAGTGCCCATTACTTCACAGGATTTGATTTGGAAATATCTGGAAACGTGTGCTTGAGTTCATCACCTGGGCACTTCATGATGGTTACTCAGCTCTTTACTGACATACGGAGTTATTCAATGCTGAAGAGCTGCCTTAGTAGAGTTTTAGTTTTTGGTAATAGAATACTTGACAAATGCAATAAATTAAACTTCAGATATTATTCACCAAATGACTTGTAGATCATGAACCTCTTGAGTATTGACTTAGTTCAAGAAAAAAACTGTTTAGTATTTTTATCTGAAATCATGAAGATATCACTGGTTATAATAAATACTGGAAATGCAGTTTGGGCTGGTTTTTACTTGGACATTATCAAACTCCAACAAAACTGGAAGCAGGAGCCTCACAAGAATCTGGCAAAGAGGACATACAATGACAACACTTTAAACACTCAGATGAATAAGTGCTGTCTACTAAAATGCTGTGTTTTTCTTGAATGTCTTAGGGTAACAGCTTTCTAAGAGTGTTTTTAGTAGTCAGATTCACAGACTGCAGAATCACTTGCAATATTAGATATCAGATGCAATATCGGAAAGATTTCAATTGTGTTCTTCCAAGAAGTTGTAGTTCATACACTTCATGTCATGTCCATGTCGTACAGCCATGTCCATAGCTAATAACGTTATTTTATACTCTGAGGCTCAGTATGATCTGGGGCAAGAATGAATCTGGCATCAGCTGAGGTTGGCGGAAGTTGCATATGTCTGTACCAGATTAATGGAAGAGATTTTCAAATTGGAAGAATAGATCCTCACCTGATACAACCGACTGAAACCCTGTTGAAGCAGACCACTAGCAGTTTGCATCATTTAGGATCTGACCCACTGAATTTCCTTTCAGCCCTGGCTGGAGCAGAAAGCACCAGTACTGCAAATGAAGAGGCGGCCTGCCAACCTTTGTGATTAGTGAGGAAAAGGAACATGTAATAGTGATTGTGAGGAGGTGGCTTTCAGATGAGTGTTTCTATAATTTCAGCCAGTTAACAGGTTAATTTAAACAGAGTCGGCTTTTGGACATTATATACAATTTTCCTTCTCATCCAAGGGTAAAAGGAGACAAAGCAGACCTGATTGCAAAACACTTACCAGCACCTGCAGGTACTTTGTCATATTCAAGGCATTTTAAGTGCTTTAGACTAATAATACTCAGTATCAGTTTTGTCCTCTCATTTACAGAGTGAAAGACAAGCAGATGTGATTGAGCCAGCTGCATTCTGCTATTCAGCTTCATCAGTGCCAAGAATCTCTGGAATATCTTCCTCATCTCCCTGGAAGCCCTTGTCTTCAAAAATCTCATTGTCCTGCAGTGTTGGGGCTGAGCAGTGGGTGCATTTGGCCTCTTAAAGCCTAATAACCTAATGCTGCTGACTGACCTCATTCCTGGCACTATAGATAACTGTAAGACTTTGGAGGTTGGCAAGCTTTAAAGATGATTTTACTGAGCTGTCAGATGCTATGGGTGGATGGATTTGGGGAGAGATTTTTTCTGCTGATGCTTAGAGAGCCTCAATTTGTTGCTGTAGTTGGAGTCCAGTGTTGCTTCCTTGCAGACAAAATACTCATACAAGAAGGGCAGGAAAAAAAACCCCGCAACCAGAAAATTGAAGCTTTTTTTCCCCTGATGCTGCCACTCCTTACATGGTAGAGATGGACTGCATGCTGTGCCTGTCACCAGCCACCTGCAGAACTACCAGTATCAGGCTGTTTAAAACAATGTCTACTTTCGTGTCTGCCTGTTTGTGTGTGGCCTCATGTGAAGACTGCAAAAGAAACTTCCTTGGCTGACTAAACCATCTTGCAAAAAAAAAAAAAAAAAAAAAAAAGAGGAAAAAGAAAGTGAGGAAAAAAGTCCCACAAGTGTTTACTTGGTTGTCAGTTCACTTTTCAGCATATGGGATTTTCCTGAATTCAGCGGGAAAGGCCATGGGATGGGTGGTTTCCTCTTTCTAGCTGCAGAAGAGCACTCTCATAAGACTTCTTCTCTCTCAAAGAATGTGATAAGAGCTATCAGAACCTATCCTTTAATTTTAAAGTTAGGTCTAACTTTTGCCTTGTTAATTTGGTCCAAGGAGTTCCTGTTCTACTCTTTTTGTGATTGGAAGATGTAACCTTAATACTGTCCTATGGTTGTAAAAAATTCAGCTTCAGTGCTTTTATCTGCCTTGCTTTTTGCAAATAACTTCTAGAACAGAGTGAGGCAATCTTTACTACTTGTGATTTAGGGGTAACTAGGAATAGCAAAGGCCTGTGTCCATCTATTAAACCAACCACACGTGCACAATCATAATGCTGCCCTCGGAGATGTTGCCCTTCAACAGTAAAATGGGACTTAAATGCTCCTTGAGGTTAGAGAGATTCCCTTTTCTAGATTCTGAAATCTGCAATATGAGCCAGTTTTTTCGAGTAATGTCAAACTAGAGAGTGTGAATATGGAATATTTTCTGTTAGAAATAGCATCTTCTTGATTTGGAAAGCAGGATATATTTGGAAAGCAAATATGGTTCATGAAACCTTGTACCATTTAATATGGAAACAGAAGCGACAACTAGTTAGTCTCATACCATTTCTTGTTCCTTTTTTTTTTTTCCCCCCAGTTCAAGTGCACAAGGTTATTTACACGTCTTTCTATGTATTTAATAATAATGTATGGTTAGGTGTTTCTGAATAGCACATTTTCCCATTTAACACAAGAAAACAAGCTGGTGTTTAAGTTTTTGTTTGTACTGAATATTGTCTTGACAAGAAAAGGTGATGTCATGAAAAGGTTACATCTATCGTTCATCTTACACAACTTCTGATGGCAGAAATGATTACATTTCTGCTGAATTCACCGAGGGCACTTTTGCTGACTGCTTAGAAACTTCTCAAAACATTGCTCTTCTATGCCAGCACCTCTGAGGGCGCAGTTGCCAGAACCCTAAACCAAGGAAGCCTGACCTCATGACCTCCCTCATTCATAGTTATCTGAAGGATATTGTGTCACTACCCAACAAACTTTTGCAGAGGGGCAGAGTGAACCTTCAGACCCTTCCTGCTTTCCCTGACTCTAGTCACTTTGAATCTGTGTTCTATTATTCCCTTTGTCTTCTGGACTGGTTGGTATTAATTAGTTTTTATATATACACACATTAAAAATGTGTCTAAATACAATATATTAACAATTTATAGGCATAATATTACTAAGGATTTTCTTTATGTGAGCCAATGCTGCCTTTCCTCCTCCAGGCAATGCCAGCTTGAAAGGTTTGTGTGGACTGTCTGGAGAGACCATGTGCTAACAGGGTGTCCAGAGATGTGGCACCACTGTCAATACACCCCCCTGCCTAGTGGGTTATTGTTCCTGCACTGACTAATTAAATGTCAGAGCAGGAAGGGGAATAAAATACTGCTTTTACCACTTTGCAGTGGTGATACGAGATTCAAAGCCAGGGTACTTCATTCCTGTATCTTAACCACAAGATACTTCTCTTTCCAGATGTAGTTCTCCTTTCCCCCTCCATGAAAAGCAGAGAAGCAAGCTCATTCAGTCTGTGAGCCTGAGCCTCGTGTTTTCTCCTCTGTAGCTGGGCAGGTATTTTTCTTGAAATCTCTTCCTTCATTTTCCATGTTGAGAAGCAATGACTGAATATGGCCAAGTTCTGCAGACTTCCCCTTGCTCTTTCCATTGCCCAGCAAATAGCCTGATGATGAATAAACTCAGTGACACCGAGGCTGGAATTTCAAAAAGCTCTTAGTAATAACCTGTCACTGGCAAACATCGGTGGCTAAGGTTTCTAAAGAACAGCTATGGCTAAAAATACAGAAGAGTGCAGCTGAGTGCTCCCTACATTGTAAAATAGAGGATAATGATGAATACTTCCTGGAGGGAAAATTGGCAGGGCAGGGTCTCATTTTAGCCCATTTCAGTTTGCTGCTGCCGCCACCCAGGACTGTACCTGCAGGCCTGTTTTCTTGGGGATGCTCTTTCAGAGACTGTGCCAAAAGAGGCTGCCCCAAGAAAAGTTTTATTTCATTGAAATTCCTCATTTGAACAGCAATTTTGTCAATCATTTTTAAAGCCAGCATCTAGGAATCTGGCTTGTGTTTGCTGAGTTTTGTGATGTGTAATAGCCCCTTCTTCAGAAAAGCTGGGCTTGCAACTGTGCTTGCTAAAGTTTTGGTGATTCGCTGTCCTGCTTGAGCTTAAAATGACACCACTGTGTGTATAAAGAAGGGTGAGGATTTTAGTGAACGCTTGGTCATTATGTTTGCAACAGTCCTGTCTAAAGCCTGCAATGGGATTAACTGTGTGTACAGCACAGATGGGCAACTGCATACGTAGCTTCATCCAACAATATCACTTACCGGAGACATAGCGGTTGTGTGTGGAAGCCTTTTACTTTATTCTTACCCTGTCATTTGCTGACCAAGACTGAAAACAGAGGTGGTGACTGTATTAGAGCTGTCCTGGTACATGGTGCAGTGACCAGAATGAAATGGGGGGAAGGTGGGGAGGCAGCTGCAATCTCCTGTCATCTTTTTTTAATATTTGCTTTTGTCAAAACCAAAATATCCGTTTTGATTGATGAAAGGACCGAAGTTTCAAAAGGAGGTTGCAGGAGAAGAGGCATCTTTTTGTCATAGAGCTCTTTCCAGCATGAAAAGGCCACCCTGGAGTACGGAGGACCCTGACTTCTCTACCCGCTCTGCGCTTCATTAAAGGGGTGGTGCAGCCGTGTTTCACAGCTTTCAGAAGAGTGATCTGACTGTTGCCCTTGGAGGCTTTCAAGAGCCAGGATTGCTTTAGCACTCTCTCTGATTCCACAGCCAATTTTTTGCTATTTCAAACTCTTGAGTCTTTACTGCTTGCCCCTAGTGTGCCCCAGCCATTCCCACCAGCCGGTGGACATCCTGGGGACAATCACTGGAGAGTCCATCGTATTCTGACTCATCTCGGTTAAACCCATATATATGGCTCTTCAGTTTTAAACTGCTTTGATGGCCCACTTTTTTGATAGCTTGAAATTAAGGTAGTGTCTGGTGCCATCTTGTGATGCAGAGGAGTAAATATATAGAGCTGTCACATTTTTTAACTTGCTTAGATTTAGGGTGCATTACTGGATGCAGCATCAGTATTAACAAGCAGGATAACCAGTGATATTCAGAGGTCTAGGATTTTGCATGAAATGTGTTGTAGGTGGTTGAAAAATGAGTTAAAATATGAATCGTTGTAGTGTCACCAACTTCAGCACAGCTTTCTTGACTCTAAAGCGCAGGCTGTGGGGCAAGCAGGCGTGAGCAGTGCTGGCTAAAGGCCATCAAGCTTCAACTAAGCTTGAGAGGAACTTTTCACGGCAAGCACTGCTTGGTTTTATGTTACTTCATCACGATTTTACAAAGTCGTCCTTGTCAGGGTTAGCTCACCCCTTTCAGGCAGGTGATTTTGCCTCCGTCCCCGCAATGGCCCCTCCGGGCTGCACGGCATATGCGGTTGCTGCTGCTGGGACAGGGGCAGCTGTGGCTCTCTCCTCTCCTCTCCTCTCCTCGGGTGCAGGGTTTGGGGTCACTGTCATCATCCTGTGGAGCTGAGCGGCCAGCTGGGATGGCAGGTCTCCTCCTCCCCACTGAGCAGAGCCTCCAGAACCTCAGGGATGCACCGGGAGCACTGCTCTGATGTTTCCTTTATTAATGTTTGTTGCACACAGTGGGAAGCTCAAAGGAAATTGCTCAAGTAGATGAAGAACTGTCTTTCTTAGAAACATGTGGGTTGTTTCTTTTCTTTTCTTGATGGTGACAATGACCACTACCAAAGGCAGAAGACTGCTGGAAACGTTTTGTTGTTCAAAATTCAGCAACTAAGTAGTTTCTGCATTAACAATTCACAAAGGAACACCTAATAGCTCTGTTGCTAATTACTGATTTGCTTTATTTACGTATCAAAATGCACTAGTCTTTGCAGGATGTATTGTACAAAAAAGTGAAGAATGAGGAAAGACTATTTGCTTTTATAAAAGAAGCCAAAAAATGACACCTCCATCAATTAGGCACCTACTTCTTCTTTTTAATGAATAGATGTGTTATCTCTATCTTCTAGTTCCTAGCTTTTTTTTTTTTTTTCTTTTCTGGATTCTCCCACTATTCATTCAAAATGTGCACATGGAATTAATTACAAAATTAACCCAAATTACCTGAAAAAAATTAAACCCTACATTTCGCGGGAAAATATTTCTTTTACAGTACTTCTGGTGAAACATATGGAAAATGTTTAAATTTGCCACATGTCCAGCCAGTGTGGCTCGCATGGGCTTCCACTGCACAACGCTGGTGCCTCCTTGCAGGCTGACGGTCCCTGGGCATCCGACTGTCCTGCTGGGTTGGACATACTGCCATGCTGACAGTCCTGTCCCAGCCACCTCATGGCTCCCAGCGCTCTCCTCTCTCCCTTGGGCTTTATTTCAAAATCACAGCTATGAACTAAATAAAAATAAGATGAAATTGATACATTCTGGCTCTCTCGGATCTGGAGCATGCTCTCTCTTGACCCTTCCAGGAAAGGCTGGACTGGGTTTTGGATATAAGGGTCTGATTTCAACAGGAATAGTTGAACATTAACTGATCATTTTTTCATATTGAAATATATTATTTCTGCTTACAGTTTAAGAAGAAATTTACAGAGACATAAAAGAAGGTAAGATGTATGAAGCTGTGTACCTTGGGAAGGATTTATGGGTGAGAATACTGGAAAAACTGGCAGAATTTGTGTGAGGATTGTGTACTAAGCATCACTAGATGTCACTCTCGACCTGAATTTAGTTTCACAGACTCAATCACTTGTCAGAAGTTTTAATTTTAAATTATTCATCTTCTATTCACCCCCCCCGCCTTTTTTTTTTCTTGCATTTAATGCACAGGGGATCTTCCAGTTCAGTGTAGCATAATCGGTTGTGCATAAATATTTTTCTTACTTAAAACCGGGATCAAAATCAGGTCAAATAGAAATACCTAAGATTTGTAATGCCATCAATTTCTGTGCTAGATATTCACTGGGGAAATAGAAAAGGCAAACCCGCCTGAAACAGGGTTTCCTTGTAACGTGTTTGGTTGGTTTTCCAGTTTCATTCAGAATTTGTTGGCACAGTCACGCTATGCATCATGTGAAATGAAGAGGAGGGTGTCCATTTCAGCCCCAAAGATCTCCTTTGCTTCAAAATACTGGATTTTTGCTTATGTTAAAAAGCAGAGGTGATATTTAGGTGATTTATGTGATTTAATTTAGTAGTGTTCTCTTTTGAATTGCTAAGGGTTTCTATTTTGATACTTCTTGGCTTCTTCACTGAGCCAAATTTCTTCAACGAGTTCAAAGAACATTGAGGGAAATTCCAGTTTCAGCTTGTTTTGCTCACCTGTGCCTATGGAGGCAGAATAACTTGGAAAAAAAAAAAAATCCCCTCCCTGGACTTCCTTTATTTCTTGCAAGTTCTCGTTTGCCCTTCGGTAAATACCTTTATTTCCTTGTATCCAGTCCAATGTGCTCCTGCGTGACTGACCAGTACTGCTGTTTGTATCCCTGCTATGCCTTCGAGGTGCAGCCCCAGAGCCGAGGCTGTGGGGCAGAGAGGGGCTCCCACTGCAGAACTCCCCGCACAGGGGGACACATGAGTCCTGACAGCTCTCGTAGTGACTTTTACTCTGCTTTTTACAGGGAATCAGCATGTGATTTCCTGGTCATGTCCTGCTTCTTGTGCTTCTCTAATGTCAATCCCACTCCCTGCAGCGCAGTCCCAGTGCAAGCAACCGTAAGGGCAGGAGCAAGTTGTTACCAAATGGGCTCTGAGTCCAGACTGACTCCTTTTAAATGCTGGTAGAGACATAAAAAAGTGACTTTCACCTCCTGACAGGAAAGCAGCTTCTCTCCAGAGCAGGGCTGAACTTCACCAATGCAGCTGGGAACTGGCATACCTGGCTTATCTGTATCAGGGATTTCCATGCTGTCTTACTGGGACTTTGAAAGTAAAGTGAGGAAGAACGAGCCATTCATAAATGCAAGGAATAAGGAGCCCTTCTTGACTTTTTTTTTGAGCTGCAAAGATGTGTGTGATGTCTATAGGACCTTACACCTTGAAATAGTCATTGATGGCCCTCTACTGTTCTCAGCAATCGTTTGGCGGAGAGGGAAAGAAGGGGCTCTATTCATCCTGAAAATCTAAATAATCCCTGCAATATAGCCTCTCTGTCTCTTTAAAAACAAAAGTGCATGTAGAACAATTACCACTTTCAGGTGTGAGAAGGACCAGGCTGACCACTCCTCCCTTATCCCTTGTCCCCTCAGTGATTCCCAGCTCTGCTTGTTGGTATCACAGAGGATCTGGCTGAAGGTGTCTCAGCCATGGGCTGGAGCACCCTGGCAGGGCAGCTCATGTAGGAAAAGGAAGGTGTCAGTCTCCCAGGGTTGCCAAGGCGGTAGCTTTAAAATAGCAACTGAAATAAAATTATTGAAAGCCCCCCAAACCATGAAATTTCCATGGCAGGAGGAGCGAGCGAGTGAGTGTACGCGAGGAAGGATGGAAGGATGGATGCATAGACAGACAGATGGATGGACGGCTGGCCAAATGCCATTGCTCAGCCAGCTAACGACCACAAACATTTAATGTAAAGCACAAGTCTGGCATCCTACAAGTTGGTTATTTTTCTGCTGGTCTCCTTTGCACCTAGGAGTGTCTCTCAACCTGCCATCTCTTCTCACTGTGGAGATCCAGGCTGTGCTGAAGGCATCGGTTTTCTCTTTTGTGTCTGCAGTTCAAGGCACAGTCTCTCCTTTGGTCACTGAGCAGTATATGTAAGCCCTTTGTCATGCCAACTTTTAATGTCAGGATGTTTTTTATCCAGCATCTCAGTTAGTTCCTCGATGTACCCATTAACCCAGTCTAAGAAATGACACTTACAATTGCAATATCCTTCCTTTGGAGTAGATACTCTACCCCTTCTTGTCATTTCAGTCTTTTTTTTCTTTTCTTCCTCTTTCCATTAGAAAAATGAACTGTTCTCTCTTCAGTTACTCATCTCCCCCCCCCAATTCTTTTTTTCTTGGTTTACCTTCAGCATGTTTCCCCACATCACGTTCTGCTGATTAACACCCTTGGTATGCTTGCTATTGTACTAGGTCAAACCCCCCCATTACATGATGGAGTCATTAGGAGCTCTGGCTTCCTCTCTTTTTCAGCACCATTCCACAGAAAAGAAGAAAGAGCATATTTATAAAACAGGTCTAGGCAGTAATTTTGAGGTGAAACAAGTTCACAGTGAATGACTTTGTTTTTTAAACTCTAAAATATTTTGTGAGAGCATTCCAGCTCTGCTGAAATGTTCGTGCTTGAATGAGAGGCAAAAATGTTTCTATGAAGTTAATCCTTTTTTTTTTTTTTTTTAGAAAAAGAATCATTTCATTCAAACTCTTATTTTTTAACCTGAAATGACTTACTTCATGGTGTCCTTTTCTTGGGTATGAAAATTTTTAAGAAAATTCTTTAATGAAATGAAAAAGGGACACACATTTCTTTGACTTCTGACTATTAAATATTTCAGGTTGATAAACATACTGGTCATAGGATTTTTTTTTTTTTTAACTTCCAATAAAAGCACAAAGTAATGAGTTCAGACAGGGTTATCCACCGTATGCTATTGGAAAACTCCTGGTGATTTAGCATTTTAAAAAGCGGGTAGGGAAGTCTCTAATTTCTGGCACGTGATGTCACTCCGAGGGCTGTGGGGGCCCTGGTGAACAAGAGAAGCGAGGTAACACAAACCAGGAGGCTGACAAGGAGGTTCACACCTCATGGTGATCCCACCACAGAAGTGAAGGAAGTTTGGAAAAAGCTGTTCAGAATCTCTGTTAGTAAATCTGAGACACCTGAATTGTATTTTTAGCCTAAAAAGCATGAGGAAAGCATGGCAGATGCACGCTGGTGGGAGTGGGACCAGCCCCAGGGATCACAGCCAGCGAGCGAGGTGGGCAGCAGCACTTTCAGAGAGGTCGTGGCATGGCAGGGCACAGTGCTTCTCCAGGCAAAAGACTGCCCTGCTTGGCAGCAAACACACCTAGTGCAACTACTAAAGAAGAGCATAAAGTGGTTACAAAGTCATCTTTGACACCGGCTCTTTCCCCTATTGTCAGAGTTGTTCATGTTATTCTGACATAAAATATACATTGCTGGTACAACACATTTACCTTGTGCATCGGTTGGACAACGTGCAAAGTGTTCTTGTTCTTCCACGTTGGTTCAAAACCCTTTTCCCCATTCTTTTTGTCTTCACTGGAGGGTAGTTTATTTAAGTACCAAATTTTCCCATGTGTTTGCTGCGGCACGTGATGCTGGCATATGTTTGAATCGATTAACTGAGAAGAAAAAAAGAAAATTACACCAGAGCCTTTATTAAGAGAAGGTATAATTAACGACTTCAGATTAATTGAAAATGTTTGCTCTAAAAGTAGCAATTGAGCTCCATTCTGATTAACTGCTTTCTCACAGGCTTTGTAACCTTGCAGAACCTGCTGTTCAGCAGGCAGTGGAGGGGAAAAGACCATCTAATATCTCTGCAGAACCTTTATAAAAGAAACCTGTCATTTTCCCATTCTAAAATGTTCTGTGGTGCTATAATCACATTATAAAAAGAAGTTCCTTGGGATTCTTTAATTTAAAAAGAAAATCATAGTTCCTCAAGGGCTGAGGACGCTAAGGGGGAATAGGCCAATACTAGAAATTTGATTCTGAGTGAATTAGTTGCCATTTTATTTTAACCAAATTACTTAAGATAACTGTCAAAGAAATATGTTTCCCATGATTTCTTTTTCCAGTCTAGTGAAATATTTCCATCCTGTCATGCTGAACACAGAATAGTCAGAATTGAGAGCATTGAAAGAAAGACAATCTTTTATTAAATAATTCTTTAGAAGATCTGGACTTAGTCAGGCCCAGTTACATTATTGGCCTTTGTTAGGCTAACATTCTTTCAAAGAGTAGGACTTATCTTTAAATCATTTGAACTGATTAAAAACTGTTTATATTAGCATATATTGACCTTCCTTTTCATTTGTATTGCCTTAAGTAATCTTGGGAGAATTCATTCCTAATCCTCTCCCTCGCACACATTTGCTATTATCGTCTTTCTTGGGTCCATCTACGGTGTTTAGCAAGTGTGAGCTTAACGGCTCTTGGCTGCGAAGCTGGTGAATCCTGTACGGCTGTCAGAGCCTGCTCTCAAGCACAAGTTTCAGATCTGTTTCTGGCATGTTGAAGACCTGCCTACAAAGTGAATGGGTTGGCCAGCTCTGCACCATGTGGCTTTCCACAGCTTGTCTCTGGCTTCCAGCCTGTGTTCAGGCTGCCTGCACTTGCCTCTTACTTTTGCAACCCTGTCTTTTGGCTGAGCTCTGGCAGATAAATCAGCTGAGCTCCTCAGCAAAAGGTCCATAACTACGTCAGCTGAAAGAGCAGGTGGGATTTATACTCATGGGCTCATTGGGCTGGGCCAGGGAGCCCTGCCCCTGTGCCCAGAGTGGTCCACTGACACCTCTTCTGCACTGAACTTCTCAACTTCCTCTCCCTGTGTTGCTTCTATTAGAAAATTGCTTCTAGGCTGGTAGCGGAAGGAGACCTGTCATCAAAACAAAATGTTTCGATTCCTGTCACTTTTTTAAAAGTTTACTTTGCAGAAGACACTTAATGGCTTTTGATTTTCCCTTTTGCCTTTATTTGGAGGAGAAGAAATTTCAAAATATGAAGAGTCTACCCTCCAGCCATGTCTATTCAGAACTTTTAATCTCTGAATTAATTTTGATATATTTTTGTGTCATAATAGAAGTCACCATATATAGGTGGGGAAACGGAGGTATATTTTCTCTGTAGCTGCTGAACAACTTTTGTCAGAGCTGCCGGGGTTAGATTTCAGGAATGCCTTACTGTTAATTCCCTCTTCTAATCACTAGACTCTCTCCTCCAATACGGATAGCAAAGGCAAAGTGTAAAACACTGTTTATCTTTACAGGAATCTTGTACATTAACCTGCAGGTGCCTTTGTGCTTTCATCCAATATGCACATATTCATGTTGGAGTTTGAAGACATATGTTAAAGATTGCTGCTGTGCATAAAAATATTGCTGTGAAAATTGAGCATTGTATTTGTAATTCCTCAGGCAAACTTTGTTACATTTAGTATGAAATTTGTTTTGGTAACTAACATGTTGGGTGTTCAGACAGATCCAATGTACAGTAATAAATCATAATTTCAGCATTCATGGCTCAGTGATTTCAGGGAGTCACTAGAACATAAATATCAGTTCAGGAAAAGCAAACAAATGACTTCTACTTTTTTTTTGTCTTTTCACAGAGCTGCCATAAGGAAGCAAAGCATCATTATTGTTTCTTTCAGTTCTTAGCATAAAAGGAAGTAACACTTAATAAAAGCCATTGGCTGCGAGATTTCATAAGAGAGAGAGAAGCAGAGAGAAAGAACAAGAACCGTGCTGTGGAAAAGCAGGTGTGATTCATGAATAAACTATAGTTTGCAACCCTATGGGATACTGATGAAACAAATAGAATTTTCACAGACATGGATAATACAAGAACACAAGACACTTTTTCACAGGTAAAGGCAGAAACAGTTATGGCTTGCGTGAAAGTGCTATTTGTTGTGTGTAACGCAAGAGATGGCATATCAGAAACTGAAAATGACTTTGTATTTTATTGGCAAGGAATTTGCAGTAGATTGTTTAATGTAATTGATTATTATGTGATATGAGCTCAGGCTGGTCTAATATATCAGAAAGCGTTTGCAGAAGGTGTGTATGAAACCATATTTTTCTGTGCTTTATTCTTAAGAAAGTTGAAATGTGTGAGGTTTTCCTGATACAAAGAAAGGGACAAAGAGAGAAAAATCAGTCTTTTTATTGCCACGTTGGAGAGGATTTATTAATACTATATATTATCTGTGCTAAAAATTTCCATAAGGTAATTGGAGTGGAAAAAAGTGGTTTATATTTATAGGCAAATACAGTCTTTTGATAATCATACTGGAATTTGAAGTGATTGATATGCCAGGATTGAAAATACATCAGCTTGCAGCACTGTTGAATTTGTCTGAGAGTGCCTGCCAGACATATAGTCGTAGCATTCTGCTTGTTTCAATACTTGCATGTTTGGAAGTCCGTTACCTGGAGAATTAAGCAGTGGAAAACTCCCCTCTGACTAGGATAGCTGATAGCATGTATTGGCAGAGATTCCCTGGTGTGTGACCTGCAGTAAAAAGCAATTAGGAGAAAGAATGATTGTGTTATGTGTAGGCTGAGAAGGTGTGGTGGAGTGGCCTGAGTTAGCCCTGGGCAGCTACCACGGATAGCTTGGCTAGCAATTACTGCGTGCTTCGAGCAGAACATGAGAGCTGGGCAGAATCCAGCCCTGTTTGCATGATTCCCCTTTTTCACTGAGAAGTACAAGACGTTCATTGAAAAGATTTTCTAGGCAAGGCTCTAGACAAACCCAAAGCAATTTAATAAACCAGGGTGAAACCTTCTTATCGCTCTTTGGTTTGTCAAAGAGGAAAAAGGGCACTGGACAAATTACTGCCTTTGGTTACCTCCATACATCACCCTCCTTGGCCTTTGAAGATTTTGTGGAGGGCAGTGTAACAGCTGATCCAAAGACAGAGTCATTTAGCTTGACAGATACTAATTGCTTCACCCGAAGTAATAGCACCTGAAGTGTAATAAAATTGCAGGTCCCATCTGGCACTATTCGGTATGATGACATGCTGAGGTGCTGGGATCTATTTGGAGAAGCTGTTGGTGACAGTGGTGTTGAAAAGGCACAAATCCAGTCTGGAAGTGTTTTCCCTTTCCTCGCTGTCTGCAGCTCATGTGTTTATTGCTTGGCATTGATGCACAGGTCTGAGTTGCAGCTTATGAATCAATGCTTTTATTTCTTACTTCAGGTACCACTGGGGAGGTCAAGGGCAGCACAGCTGTGGAAATAACCAAATGTTTGCTACCAAAAAGGGCTTACATGAATGAGAATCAGAAAACAGGAAACCATAACCAGATGGTGCCACTTTTCCCTTTCTTTCACCCCCCAAGGCCTGCAATAAAGCATATGCACAAAGCTCAGGTTGTACGACCGCCAAAATATTTGCAAAACTAAACTGCACCTGAGAAAAATGTGCATCTTAAACTTTTCGTGAACTCCTTTTAAAACTTGACTATATGTCTTCCTGAGGCTTTTCATCTAAGTCTTCCGAGAGCTCATAAGATCACGGTGCAAGGTAGAACAGTTGTCAGCCCTTTTGCTTCTCCACCCTGCTTTACTTTAATTGATGACTTTAAAGTACTTTATCCCCATGGTTTTCCCATACAATTTTCATTAGACTTTTTGTTAAAGGCCACCTCTCTTAGGTGATAGATTTTTTTTTTTTTCCCCCCTTCCTTCCTTCCCCCCCTCCCTCCTTGTCTTTTCCAAGGTAGCTTAAAGCAGATTTTCACTGTCTATCTACCAAGGGATCAATTCCATTTAAATAAGGCCAAATGATTCCATATTTTCTGACATGTATATGCATGAACATGAATATCAGGAGCAGCTCTTATAACCTCTGAGATAGGCTACTGTTGTTAGACTACAAATCAGAAATCTGATATTCTGCTGATCTACTGGAGCTCCTAATGACTTGACTAATCATATTGGGTGGTCAGTACAGCACAGATGTAGATTCAGAACAATCCGCTCCTGGTGGTTAACATCAAATGTCAACCAGAGCAGAGGACTTGTGAGACAGTTCAGCTTCCGTGGTCTGGCTGGTGTTTTGAACCTGGGTGTTTGTAGGTTCTGCAGAACTGCTGGATGAGATGTGCTGTATAAGTGCATGTTACTTTGAGACTGCACGTATACTTAAAGCCAGAATCACTTGTAGGCAGACTAAAGCGTCCGTAGGGAAACAGTGTGGGAATCAGAGCTCACCTTTCCTTGATCCATCTAAAAAACACCTCAAAGCTGGGGAATGTACAAGACAAGATCAAAAGACCCAGGGGGGCTGCGCTGAATTTTCATGTTTGCTACTTAGTGGGGAGTAGCCTATTAAACAAAGAGGATAAGAAATGTCCATGGGACAGGGAAGAAGTACATCCTGAGGTATGTCTTCCTCATCACCCAGACAAAGGTGAAATCCCTCAGTTAAATTTCCCGCTACTGAGCCATCTGAGCACCTCCATCTGTCTTGTTTCATTCTCAATATTGTCCAAGTTCCTGAAACCAGGAGCACAATGAATATTGCCGAGCCTCTTTTTGAAGGGAAATTATTCTCTGAGTTTAAGAAAGGACTAAAGACCCAGAATAAATAGATGTCCAACTAACCGATCCTGAGGAAGTTGACCCTGTTTGGAAAATGTAGTGTACTTTTGTAGGGAAGTATTAAGAACATAGCAAAAACATTTATACAGACGAGGATTATGTTCTGCCAGATCTGTCAAAGTTTAGGAGGAGAGTGGCAAGGAGAAATAGCCCCTTTTTACCTAAATATTTTGCTAGGGTGATTTATTAACAAACCAGAATCCGGGGGGGGGGGGGGGGGGGGGGGGAGGGGGGGGGGGAAGTTAAGTCAGAAATGATACATCAGCAGATGGATGCTCATTGGGGTCTTCCCTTAAGCTCTTAGACCTTGTTTTGATTAGAACATAATGAAGAGTTTGTTCATTAAATGTTCCAGCTAATTAATGTAAAATTCATGGAGACCCTGGATTCTCAGTTAAACATGCATGAAATCAGTGTTGTGTTTTCTATATTGCACTTCATACTTCTTGCTTAGCAGGTGTTAACTAATATGATCTAATAAACCTCAAGTATAATGAAATGAGTCTTGTTCAGCATTTAATAATTTTAGCATCCCAGTTCTTGCTTGATATCTATCTTTCTTTTACAAGACGTTAGGGCGCAAGATGAGATTGTAAGCCTGTGAGCGGAAAGATGCATGCTTTTCTCCAAAATAAAATAATTAGATGTCACTGTTAAATAGTCTGGTAATCTTTGTTTCTTTGCAAGATTAATTGGACTATCATGTTAATAAGCAAATATGATAATCCTCGATAGTTCTTATCACTCTGGATTATTTTAATTACTGTAACTAACGACATAGAACATTATTATTTTAGTAACAAATTGAAACACTTTTCAGTGAACCTCCTTCTTTATTCTATTTCAGTCCATTTGGTAGTATAGCGTTTAAGTTATACCTCAATACATCAAGAAATTACTAGGTAAATTCACACTTAAGTATTGTTTTGAAATCGGGTATCACTTCATATGTTCAGGACATGTACTGCATGTTTCTGTGGTGGCAGGGCACTGAAATCAAAGGGAGTTTTACTCTTGTACTGAATGTGCCTAGTGTAAAACTACCCCTGAATGCTTTTGGAAATCTTCCCATAGCAGCTACTTTAAAGGCAAACCGCCTCTATTTAGGTAATTCAGATTGCGCCCACTTAATTAATTTCAACTGACAACAGTGTTCAGTGAGAAATAAGTCCCTTATCACATAAAAATCTTACATTTTTTTAAAGAAAGGATTCACTTTATTTACATTTTTAGTGTTGTTTGTCTTTGTGGAGGCCAACATTTGGAGGGAAACCAAGTGACAGTGGAAGAGAATGTAAACCTCATTTAATAAGGACACAGAAAAAAGAAAAATGAACATGTTGGCCACTTATACACAAACCATTAGTACAAGCTGGAAACTAGTTCACAGTGGCAACTCCTGCATTTTTGTTGTGGTGCCTGCCTCCAGCCTTTGTAATACCAATTGTAATGTAAAGCTTTCCGTATGTTTTCCCTGCCCGTTCACTCTAGCATTCTGATCAGGTGTACTTCCAGCATGAATGGGGCAGTTCACGTTTTAATCATTGCAATCTATAGGAGAAACGGAAAGGTTTCACTGTTCGTTGTATGGTGCGTACACTGAGGTCTCTGTACATATGTACAGACATGTACAGGAATATCTCATGGTGTGTCAGTGTATGACTGCAGCCACACCAGCACTTTGGTCGTGCGCTTTTCAGGCATAGAGGACTTACTGTCATACCTAAAAGTTCTGCAATCTCAATTTCTGTTTTGAGTACTACCTGCAAAGATATTTTGGTAGGTATTTGAAGAAAACCACTAGCAGGTAATTGAACCAAAATACCATGTTACGATTACTTAATTTAGTATTGCCCCTCCTTAACAGGAAGTAAGCAAAGCAGCAAAATCACAGAATCCATGAATTTTAGCAATACATCAGGCTTTTAAATAGCTAAAGGTTCTCCCTTGTATTTGTAAGCAACTGGACTGAGATATAAAGGAAGTGTCAGTGGAAAACTCATAAAAATACTATTTGGAGACTGCTGTGAATTTTTATTTGAAGATGCAGAAGTGTACAACTGTGTCTTCATACTCCAAGATCACCCCTTGGAAGCATCTACCTTAGCTTTAGTTGTCAGTACTGAATAAAGTCAGTGGACAATTAGCACCTAACAGGTGTGGAGGAGAAATCAGAATGGCGATTAATGTGCTGATCATACTCGATCTCCATCAGTATTGAAGAACCAAAGCACCATAGGCTTGGCTCTGCACAGCCGAGGGCATTCCCTTTCCTGCCTCAGGTTGCTCAGGCCCTTAGTACAAGCCAGGCTGAAACAGGACCTAGGATGTGTGAGTTAGAATTTGGAAAACGTCATTGTATTTCTTATGCGATGAGGCTTGGTGCAAAAGGTTTCTCTGTAGAACTTGCTCTTTGGTACTTCATCACGATGGTAATGCTGAGGCTGTGTAATATCCAACCAAGTACTGTCAGTTCTGATAAAGTAGCACATGGTCTCCTGAAAGGTGTTTTTAGGGAGCTCCTCTGCATTGGGAATAAGTTCTCATAGCCTGGATGAAGTTTTCTAAAATCTTTTAAATCTCTGACTGCTACTTTCCCTGAAAGTGATGCTTTGAAAAGCAGTGAAACCATCTGTTCTTTGCACTCAGGCTTGGACTCAATTAAAATACAAAACAAATGTGCAAAATATGGGTCGAGTAGGAAGGAGGTTAGGTATGGCACAGACCTAGTAAGGCATCTATCAAAGCACCATCCAAGGCTTTTGCATCCCACAGTGTCCATAAAGCTTTTTGTTCAATTCTTCTTAAAGATGCTCAGTAATGGGAGATTCCATAACCTTCCCTAGACAGCTCAGTGGTTAGTGTTATCCTTACTGTTTTCCAAACATCTAAGCTGAACGTCTTTTGTTGTAATTTAAACTGTATTTCTTCTTATCCTACCACACAGGGAGCAACCTGCTCCTTTTCTTTTTGCAGCAGCTGTTTATGTACTTCAAGACTGTGACTCCCCCAGCCTTCTCTAGGCTGTGAAATCCCAGTCCTTCCTCTCTTTCCTTGTAAGTCGTGTTTTTTCCAAAGCTCCGATTATTCTTACTGTCCTGATCTGGACTCCTCCATGCCCAACTCTTTTCTGGAGACATGGAAAACTTCGCATGCTATTCCAGTGGAAGTCTTTATCAGTGCTGAGCACTGGAAAGGTTACTTGTGTTTTGCAGACTGTGCTGCTGTCTATAACCTCCCAGCGGGATGTTCGCTTTTATTGCAACAGCATGACGTTGTTAACTTGTGTCAGTTTGTAAGCTGCTGTAAATTCTGGGTCTTTTTCTGAAGAAAATGTGTTCCTCAGCCAGTCCTTGTGAAGCTGGTAATTCCTGCTGAACTTTTCAAGTTGGTTTTTTTTTCCCCACTTGTTGAATATTATTGCTTCCCTCATTTGTCAAGCTTATTTCGAATTCGAGTCCCTTTTGCAACCCGCTTGCAGTTCTTTCCACCTTTGTGTCAAAATCTGCAAATTTAATAAACAAAATATCTAGCCCATCACCAGATCATTAATGAAAACACTGAGTAGTACAAAATGAAGTCAGTCTCCTGTGTAAAACTACTCAATTTATCCTTTGAGTTTTTACAGTGAAACTCCAGTAATTACTTTCTGAGTGTCGTTTCCTGACAAGTTCCAAGTGCTGTTAGAGCAGGAGGGTCCTGCTGAGAACATGCTGGTCTGTTAGGTGGTGATTGAGGGAAACTCTAAAGTAATTGCTTCGTGTGAGACCTATAAATCATCAGTTTTTCAGAGGGAAGTTTAAGAAATGTTTAGGCATTGAGATTCCTCAATATGGCGATATTTTCAAAACTGGAAGGAGGTAGACTAGTTTGTATTGTATGCTGTACTATATACATGTCACTAGCACCAGTTTATATTTTCGGTTCCTAAATATTTTTGAGACTAGCTCTTTGAGAGTTTTTGTTATTGCACTTAATCAGTATATACCTTTATACCAATAACAAAAAAAATTATAATAAAATATCTTTGGGCTCCTCCAGCTCGTACTGAAAGTGGCAGCATTTCCACTGTTTTCAAGGAAATCAAGCTACTGTTTGATGAATACCTTCTTCTTTGAATAAATGTTGACAGATATTATTCAGCCAGATATAGATCTGAACAAATAATGCAAAACATTATTACAGATGGATAATTTATTTGATGAATAGCAGCTCTGTTTGACAAATAATATTAGTCTATCTCTATGACTGGCTACAAAAGATGGTATTGCCACACAAAACTATCACATCAGTCATCTGTATTGATATTTCATGTAAATTACAAGTGAAGGCTTTTCAGATACCCCCATCATAGAAGACAGCCACTCCCCTGTAAATATATGGGAGCACTCAGTACACTTTGGGCCAAGTTCACACTTAGTAAAAGTGAATACATTAGGAGATGAAAGTTGATAACACCAGACTGGAACTTCTAAGGCAACCCAGGTTGTGTCTGCTGTCTTTAAAATCACTTACATGACATGTTCAACGTGCAGGCAGAGTGCAGTTCAGCATGATATTGTGAGGAAGACAAATATCCATAGTAAACTAAGGCAGTGCCTTTGATTTAAAAAAAAAAAAAAAAGTGTTTGCTTTAAAAGCACAGCTTGGAAAAGGAAGTTGCTACTTGAAATTTCATCACAGGTCAATCACCACATTATATCCTGGCACTTATTTTTAAGCTTCTACACTGTACTTGCTTTGCAGAAAGTGTTGTGCACTGTAGCTGGAAGGCACTGAGTCAAGAGAAAATCCCCAGAAGGCTTTACCTCAAAGTCACTTTGTCCTGCTGTTCTGGATAGAAAACAAAATCTTCTATTATTAAAAGCTGTATTTAAAAAACTGGACTCCAAAATGAATGAAAGTATGACCCTATGCTGGATAAAAAATGTCAGGCATGTATGCTAAAAGAGCATATTACTTTTTGTGTGGAGAACAACAGCATTCGGTCAGATTTATGCCCAGAAATTCATGAGATCTCTGTAAAGCAATATGTAGCCACTACCTGGCTCTTCCCTCTTGGACTGCGCCCCCTTGTCCCTTGGAGCATCGATCCTAGCAGTGCTAAAAGGCAGATGCTACTGTGGAGTGCAGAGGATGAGGAAGAAGCCCCCTTGGTCCAGCCTTCCTTTCTGGGTCCCGAAGCAGCCAGGAGCCCGTTTGTCTCTTACTCCTTGCAGCAAGCAGATGAGAATGTTTAACACTGTTAATGTTTAATAAGGACAAGTGTAAGGAATGCTTAACAGTGAAAAGCTTGACTACACTTGAATAAAAATTTCTCCTCATTTGTACGGGGAGCAGGATTTCTGCATGACTTGGTTTTGTTGCCACAGGAAATGATAGAGCTCGGTGCATATTAGCTATGATCTTTGCCTAAGTAAACCTGAAACAATGTCTCACTGAATCGTGCCAGTATTTGTAATAATTGAGATCACATGTATGGCTGACTGACAGCCAGATTTCTTGCTCTACATCTCCGTGGGTGTACGTGCACACATTCCAGAAGTCTTTTTGCATTAGATTGCTGTCATATTATTCTGATTCAGGTAGGATGGTCCACAGAATAAGAATAAGCTGAGCAAAAGCCACGTAGCTCAAATACAACTGTAGGCAGTGGAGACAAAGAGTTGTCAGATAATGAGACAGGTCTTACACGCGGTGAATTGCCACCTAGAGAAGCCCAGGTATCTCCATTGACTGCACAGGAGTCACAGCAATCCTGTGGCTGATTGGGGAACGTGAACCAGTGTGTATTAGAGGGCGAGAGTCAGAAAGAAGAGACATGGCAAGGCATTAGCCTGTCTTATCCTTGAACGGTTGCCCATGTTCTGCATGCCTTCTGCTGCTTTGCTCAATCAACTGTAAATGACTCGGATGACGTGGCTTTAACCCCTCTTTCCTGGTTGATGCTCAGAAGGTCTGGGGACCTTTCTGGAGTCATTAGAGTAATATTTCCACAGCACGGAGACTACATGCAAAATGTTCCGTGCCTCTTAGGGCCTCTTGTGAGACTGTGCTGGGTAAATGGAGAGTGGCAGGAAGCCCTGGAAGGGGTCATGTAGAGTACTGCGTTGGCAGCTACCCAAGAATAAGCCAGAAATCTCATATCTCACCACCAAACGCATTTTATACCATGTCTAGGCCAAAAATATAAAAACCTCACCCTGCAGAGTAATGGATATACGGAGAAAGCCTGGAGCCCCACGCTCTTCCTTCCATTGTGAGCGTTGATTTTTCTTTCAAATCCCTTACGTGGCTATACTGAATTTTGGGTGAGTGACAAAAATTTAATCTGTATTAAACAAGCTTCTTTACCTTGGCAGGTAAACAAATGCATTATTAATGCAATCTCATCTATTTCCTTAATATGCATGCATTATAATAGAAGCATTTAATTTTTTCTAAGTTTTGTTATCCAACCTTGTATAAAAACATTCTATTTGGTTGCACCAGTCACATTCTATTAGGCAATCTAACACGATCTGACTTAGTGGCATTTCAGAGGATAATATGACAAAAATTGTTTCTTTAAAGAAAAAAATATAACCAAAACAAACGCAAGAATGAGCATTACAAAGATTGTGTCACGCTGAGAGAAAAGCCCCACAGATACAAAGTGATAAAGGTCAGGACATGTTACTCAAGTCTTGTTTGCAAGTAAAAATATCATGCTAACGTGTGGCTGTCAAAAACCTAAGCGAGTCAGACAGACTTCTGACAAATAATTTTGACAGTTCTCATAAGCTAAAACGTGCCTTTTTTGACTCTCTTGTTTTTTGAAATCTTTCCCTCCTGCTTACAGATGTGCAGAGAGAGAGAGAGTTAACAGAGGCATTAAAGCAACAGGGTGCTGGTAAAAATAACCTGTACCAAGCCCTGTCTTTTGTGTGCTCTCTGGGGAATGCACTAACTGTCAGTAGTCTAACCTACTAACTAACCTTCCTGGATTTGCAATATACAAAACGGTTTGCTTCTTTTTTGCAAGCATTTTTCTTCATACATTATTAAGCAAATTAAGAGATGTTTTCATGTCTTGGGCAGAATTTCATTCTAGTCTAAAGGAGACTTTGGTGAAAGTAAGCAGAATGAGGAGCTGAATACTTCATAGAGCCAAAAATGCATTCCCTTCTGCAATTTTTTTGTAAAAAGTAAAAAGAAAAAAAAAAGTGCTTTTGAAAATTTTCAGCAATGCAAAGGAGAAACACAGTGAATTACAAGAAAATGTCTTGGTTTTGGTAGAGATGTTGTGGCAAGGTTTCTTGGTCCTAGATAGAATATTTGCCCAGAACGACAGACCTTAAAATACCCAGTGCTTGGGGCACTGCAGAGTATGGAGCCTGCTTGCACGAGAACAGGGATGGTGACCAAAATCACCTATATCCTAGAAAAAAAAATTCAAAGCCTCATATTTTTCAAGTTGAAACTCTTGATTTCTTGGCCACTCTTAGGAAGCAACCCTGCAGATGTGCACCATATATTGTGTAGCTGGGCAACACCATGAGATTCAAATGAGCACTGGGCTCCTTCATTGAATTACTTGTGTTCTGAAGTGAAGGAAATAAATACTTCTCTTGTTTATGCTAATCAGATTGGGCCTTTGACATGAGGCTATGATGTTATCTTTATGTTATCATTGTCATCCTGCAGCAAAATCTTTGAACCCTTCTCCATACAAAAGGGCCTAACGGTTGCAAAAACACTATCCAGCTTCCTATTAAGAATTGCTATCCTGCATAAATAGGATCTTGCACTTTAAAGCTGGCAGAGCTTAGCCTTAAGGAAACTATATTTTTCAATTCAAATATATCCATATTTTTGTTTGCTTACACAGAGCCTGTTCAGTGGGGAATTATCTTGTTAAGATCTGATCGTATACAGTGTATGTGTGGTGTAAATATATGGCCATTTAAAATTCAAATACAGAATGTGGAGGTCATTGTAGGAACCTTCTGTGCCTCAGCAAGTGTGAATGAATTATCAGACTGCTTTCATTCTCTCCTCACTGTTCACACTACTATTTGCAGCTGGGAGCCCTGCCATAAGTTACCTTTATATTAGCACTGAAAATTCCAAGGCTTTAAAACCAAAATATTTCTTCTTCTTTTACTCCCAGTTTTATTTGTAGGCTGTAAAAACATACAATGTGTCTGTTGATCAGAAACTGCTTGAGATGTTAGAAATTTGGTAAGCTAAAGTGCGTTCAGTGTAGCGTGGCTCGGAAAAAGAGAGAACCTGTGGATTTACTGGCCCCTGACCTCTGTGGTGTGACCGGTTATTTTTACGTTGCCCATCAGATTTGTGCCAGGTGACTGTGGTGCTTGGGTGGGTGGAGAGGATCTTGTTCTGCTGCAAGGCTGCGTTGCTGGGGTTTTTAGCAGAGAAGCTGCTATATCTGTGGAGAGCTGTAGGCGTAGGTAAAGCAAGCAGCTGGTTAGGACAGGAAGGTGCTGGGGGTGGCACAGCACCTGCAGCCCTGCTGCCTGCTCTGCCTGCTCTTCCTGCTCTGCCTGCCTTGGAGGTCTGGGAAGCAGCTTGGTGGCTGCTGCTGGGTGTAGCAATCACAAGGCTCAGGCAGCAAACCTGGCAGCTCACAGGAGCCCTGATTTCTACCCACCCCTGCCCTCCTGGGCAGCAGACCTGGCTCTCTGGGGATACCTGGCTTTAGCTCTTCGCCTTCTTTTTCCTATGGCAGGAACAGCAAAACCCACTCCAGGTCTTGGTGCCTCGTCCTTGGCATAGCCAAATTCAGGTTTTCTTGCGATGCTGAGATGCTTTGAGTTGCCTTGCTCTGAACGCGCCAGTCCCCGCAGCAGCTCCGGCAATAGGGGTGCAGGGGAGGCCCCCTTCCCGTTCCCTGAGACATCTCTCCTGCCCCTTCCCCGTGCTCCGGCACAGCCTGGGCAATACTCTGGGGAGGGCTCTTCACCTGGATGTCCACGTGGAAGAGTTTTAAAACTCTTTCAAAACATTTGAAAGAAAGTTTTTATTGTAGTAACTTATCTCCTGGGGGTGAGGTCATTCTCCAGGAGGGCAGGAAACATTTTCTGTTGTAGCTAATTGAATATTGCAGCTAGGCGACTGGATAAAAACCCCACAAGTTCCTGAGCTCTCGTGGTAAAACCTACACGCTCCTTCCAAATTCCCAGTTCTGCTACTGTTGAGGAATGGATATCACACAAGGGAACTCTTTGGTCTGTCTCAAAGGGAGGTTGTTTATTCCTTATACAAATCTGTGAAAGGGCTTTGCCAACAGTGTAAGTGGCTGTAGTTCTGGGTCTCTGGTTACTCCACTTGCCTTTTTTCTTTGCTTGATTCCTGTTTGGCATTGCAATGCCCACCTGGTTCACTTAAGAGCGACGTAAATTTGTGTGCAAGCTTAATGACAGTGCAACCTCCTTTTCTGGTAAAAGAAAGGGGAAGTGTAATGCCGGCTTGTTAACGTGTTTCGATGAGTTCACGTGACAGCTGTACCTGCTGGTACCAACATCTGTTTTTCCCCCCTTCACCCTGAAAATTTTGAATGGTCCTGATTTTGCTTTCATGTTGGCTGTATGCAGTACTTTACACTAAGGGCAAGACACAGGCAAGCATGCAAAATTGATGTTTTCACTTCTTGCCAGATTTTCTAACTAAAAAAGATTTCCTCCTGGCAGTTCTATCTCCAGATATTACCACCCCATCTTCTAAAATTGTAAAAGCCCCTGTATATTTGATATCTTGTGGACTCTCACCAGGTTTCAAAGGGAGATTATATTTGCTGGGCAGGTTGTCGATAGAACATAAAATATGAATGAAATTGTAATTTTATGGCAGATACCGTAGCTGTAACTGTCACAAGTACTGTGTATCCTCAATAGCCAGATGAAAAAACAGTCTCTAAAAACATTTGATTGACTTTTTTTCCAGTTAAGCCAGGAAAAAATCCTCAAAATTATGAACATGGTGAAAAATAAAGAAGTGAGCATTGAAGGAGCTTTGCATTTGGCACAGAAAGAGGTGTATGCTGAAAAGGTAAGGTCACTCCTTTGATCTATTTTGCAAGACACTCAAGTGTATGACCATGTTCTGGAAAGCCTGATTGAGCGTTAGGAGCATGTCTGTATTGCTTTCAAAGATGCAGTCCCAACTTGTGCAAACATATACACTCCAGTTTATGACCAAATATGTCAGGTGCTAATGGCTAATGCTACCTGTATCCTACGTAATGGGTGTCCCATGTAGATGCTGCAGCTACATGGATGTCATTACCTGGATTAAGTAGTTTAGATCAGATACATCCATACGAGTTTCATTATTCCAAGTGCAGGATCAAGTACTGTAACAAAAAATGTAGGGCAAAATCCTTGGGCTGATACCATGAAGCACCTCAGGAAAATGATGGATCTAATATCTGAGGGGTCTCCTAGTGTTGGGTTGTCCTTGGGTCATGACAGGTCACCATAAGAGCATCTGACAACTCAGCGTTATGCATGGCCACAAGAATGGCTGGCTACAAAGTGCAAAGCCTTGGCCAGTGTGACTTCAGTTCTAACATTTCCTGTGGTTGGCCCTGACCACCAGGCAAAAGTCGAATCAGTGTAAAGGTGGCTTAAAACTGTTTTTGGGTCCTACAAGAACATAGCTTCGCTGAGCATAGGTCAATGAGACCAAGAGGTCTAGTCCAGAGATTTCTTCAGGATCAGATTGAGACACAAAAATTTCATTCTTCTGCTGTTAAAGCCTTCATCACTGACAATCAGATGTGGATCATTAGCATCTTTCCATTTTATAGAAAGCATGGAAGTTCTTTCCTGAGAAAAGCAGAAGTTGATAATGGTGAGTGGAAATAGTTTAAGAATGAGGAGTACATTAATTGTGTACATTAGTACATCAGCCTGGTACTTGTCTCTGTAATCCCTGTCCAGTATCTCATTGCAATCTCTGTCCGTCACCACCACAGAAGTGCCAGCAGAGAATTCTCTGGAGAAATTTTCACTATCTATTTCCCCTTCTGCCCTGGATTTTTGAACCAGCCTCCCTACGGGAGCATCTCCAGGAAACAGTGAAATCTTGTGATGTGCTAATGACACAATCTGAAATTTGTTTGCACCGCAGGAGCTGATAGTGATTTTGAGATAAACCTGGTTCTTTTAGAATTTTTAAAAATAACTTTCTGAACTGCTTATTAACTTCTTGGCTGGAAAGAAGTAGAAGGAGAAGCAAAAATAAATGTTAATAAAAAAGCAGCACAAGTTTTGCAGAAGGGCTGCAGTCAACAAAAATATTAAACGCAGCAGTGTAAGACTACATGGAAATATATTCTCAGAGTAAGAAGAGAAAGGGTTCCTTTTCTACTTGTGCTGCATTAAAGTCTTTGTGATAGCTAATTATTAGAACTAAATCAAATTTAGTATAGCTGGATCACGACCTTCCCTTCCCTGCATTTTCCTGAAGATTGTAAAATTAGTCATTTTCCATGCACACAGTATAGCTGCTGTAAGGGACCAGATAACAAATCGTATACCTTCATACAATAAGAAGGAACAAAGATCTTCCATTTTACTGCACTGCATTCAAGGGTCTGTAAACATTTTTCTTTAAAGTCACATATGGTTCTTGTTTGCTACTTAGTCCATTTAATAAACTGCTTGTTTTGAAACATGTTTAATACAATTCCATGGGCTCTGCTCTTCCCCTTCCTGTCTTCCTGCTTTCTGCTCTCCCTTGCACCTTCCATCCCAATCTGTGATCCCTTCATTAGTTCAGCAGGAGTTGTGGATTTTTTTTGCTTGTGAAAACCAGGTCAGGAGGATGCTTCTGTGTATCTCCATGTGGAGTTCTTCTGCAAAGCCTCCATCGCTGCGTGAACACTGTTCACTGAGGGAGACTTCACCCGAGAACATGATGGGATTTGAATGAACAAAAAGTAACAGTGTGGACATATTGCTGATTTCTGTTCTATGTTTCAGGATTCACAGGATTTGCTAATGGGCTCACAATTTAACTTCAGTATCTACAAATACAAACACTATCGGTGGCAGAAACGAATTTTGCAGGTAACTTTAAAAATTCTCACTTTTATATATCCTATATAAAAAATATAGGATGCTTATGTTGCTCAAAAAATGTTACGAGATAGCTTAATACATCCTGTGGTTCAGCAACCTATCAGAGAGGTACAAGATATTGAGCAACTTTCTACCTTTTACACCAAAAGTATTCTGGGGGTCATATCTGAATATCCCTCTACTGAGCCCCTGGTGGGGCTGTAGAATGGACTTGATGATCTAAAATGTTATTTCACCTCTAAGAAACATGATTCGTCACAAAGATGATTGGTTATAATAGGCTCTGCCTGGGAGTTGTTCTTATTAGTTAACAACAATAAATGAATGCAAGTGAAGTAGACGTACTTAAATATCTGTCCCTTTTTACAGGACATCACTTCAGCTGCAGTCTCTAAAACCTTGGGAAGCAATGTTCCTGGGGATACACAGAAGGTTCCTTTGGCAGGCTATGCATTTCACCTCTGGTTACTCTGTCCTGTGAATTCTTTTTTTGACATTATGAACCCTTAAGGCTTTATTGACTTGCTGTGTCATAATGGGAAAACACCTGAATGATATTAAAGCAAAATTCTCTTGAGAACACCTGATGGTCATTTCCTGGTTCCGTGAAGTCCGTGACAAAGGTTTCGTGTTGTCTCCAGGAACCTGGATTTCACTGAATTTTCCCTGCAGTTTGGACAAAATTTGATAATGAGCAAGTCCAAGTCATACATGCTAGAGGGTGTTTTTTTGTTTACTACATGTCAATTGTAGGAACTGTAATCTCCCTATTTCCCTCAATATCCACCAGTTTTTGGAATGAAAAGATTATTTGCTTAGACATAAAGCTGATGGAAACGTGGAGAAAGCTATATTAGATGTGGAAGTTATCAGTTTGGGAAGCTGGAGTAGTTTAATTCCAGTTCTCTAGTTACCAGCAGCCTTCAAAAGTCAGAGATAATAATGAGAATGGTTCTGCTTTGGAGATTCCATGCTACAAACAGAATGGAGGGAAAGTCCATGGTGTTAGCATTCGGTTGGCGTGGTCTGCGCTATAGGAATGAAAGGTGCCAAGAATCATTTATGACCAAAGGTAGATATCTAACTCGGGTGGGATCTGAGACTCTTCAGAGTTTGTCTTCTCTGTGGGCCGCATTCAATGAAGCTGGGCCGTCAGATAATATTCACATCTTATTGTATCAACAAAGCTGTTTCTGCTCAGCAGGGACTGACACATGGAACAGATACTGGAATCTGTCTGTATCAGTTTTTAACACTTCAAATATAGATTGTGCAGTGGAAGAAGAATAATCTTATTTTGAAGCAAACAATTTTTAATTGTTATAGCTGTGAAACAGCAATAAAATAACTTTATTGGCTATCATCATCATCGCTCCCTTCACCTATATGTAGACGTATATGTGTATATGTACATCCACACAAAAAATCTGTGTTAGATAAGATCGAAACCAAAACGCAGTAGTATTTATATCAGAAAGTAATCTCTCAATAGTATCCTCTGTTCCTGACACAGAAGCGGCTGTTATAAAAATAACCACCTTCACTTCATTTTAGCACTGGGGCACAGGTTAAACCAGTTAGTAATTGGATCTCTGCTGAGATGGTCATGCCATTAGTTTGTGCTATCACTACTGCTGAATGGGAAGTTTTTGCACTGGGTTGTATAAGACGAGGAGAATTTAAAAAGAACTAATATTTCAGAGTGATAAATTGATGCATATTCATCAAAAGAGATAGGGAAACACAGTTACAATGAATATCTGTTTGTTTTGTAACTAAAACAAACATAGTACAGTATCTTGATGATGGAATGTCATTTTTTATTCTATTCATCGGGAAGATAGATACATATTCTAAGCTTTATCTAAATGCCCTTGCATGGTAATGTTGGGGATGCTGTCTTTCCCTTTCAATGAAGAGAAGTGATGGAGTCAAGTAATGAAGAACTTTCTATTCCAGATTGATTTCAACACAAAGACCATTTTTAACATTGAAAAAGGAATTATTAAGAAACAGTTCCCTTTCTCACAAGTCAAAGCCTGTGAAGATACTGAAAGGAGGCGCTTCAGCATTGTGTTTCATGGGCGACAAGATTATGAGCTGGAAGCAGTTTCTCTTGATGATAAAAGGAAGGTAAGTTTTTACAATGTCCTAGACAGATTGCTATAAATAACAGCTAATGTTATGGTAGTACCCAGCAGGTCCCAATCATAAATGGGAATTGTTATGCTGTGCATTGTGCAAGCAAAGAAGTAGGTATGCCTTTATTCCATGTATGCTCGTACATAGAACAAAGGGAATGTGAGTTCAGGGTAAAGTTTGGCCTTAGGATTTTGCCACAGTTCACTAGGACTGAAGATGTAAAGCCAGCTCAAGATGTGATATGAAAGTGGATGCATTTCTGCTACTACACCTTGAATGTAACTGGTCTGAGATTGTATTAAAACAAGCAAACAAAAGTGACGACATGCACAGTTGAATCTTAATTCAAATTTTCTAGGCATTTTTTTCTATATATATTTATTAAAATGCATTCTTTTAAGAAGAATGAGTGAGGCCATCCTGATGCTGTGAAAAGAGAAAGACCTAGTAGTTCATCTTTTACCATCAAAATACACTGAAATTATAAAATTATCAGAGGAAGACAGCCTAGGTACAACTAGATATTTGTTTAATTAAATGGTTCAGCATTGCAAGATTTTGTGTCAGCTCTTTCATTTTGACGTCTCAGCTCCTTTTGAGTTCTAGGTTCAATTAAATATTCCAAGTAGTTAGTGTAATTAGACTCTACGCTGAAACTTGAGAAACTCAAGTCGCGACATTAGCACTAGCTTTTCACCTGAATGCAGATATCCTGTGTGTTCGGGGTGATTAAGTCTTGGAGTTTGTGTCATCCCACTGCTGAGGTGCTGAAGCCAGCTGCACAATTTAGGTTGAGATACAAACTCTCAAAAAACGTGGAAGAGTTTGCATCCAGACTTCTGATGTGACACATTTTTAAGGGGCTTTTTGCAGAGGGATTAATCCCTCGTGAAACTTAACAGTTCACTCCATGCGCAGAAACTTCTATTCCAGATGAACAGTACCTCATGGTTGATTAGCTAAATTTTCAAAATAGATTATATTTAGCAGAAGAGCTCAAAAAGGCACGTGTTTTCTGTACTAAGAACACTGAAATAGGGCCCAGTACAACAAAAAGAGTACTTTAAACTCACACCCACATTAATCCATGTTATTTTCAACTGTAGGCAAGCCTTCCTTTTTCTACTGGGTTTGTTTGAGATTTCAAGCTAAAACAATCAGTTACTACTTGGGCTTGAACTGAGCTGAACAAAAACTTTGTCCTAGATTGCTTTGTATATGAATTAACAAAGTAAAATTATGTTTTACAGTAACCCCTCCAGAATAAAATTGTATTCTCCTTACACTGACAGGTTTAGAACCATGAGCATAAAACTAAATTGCAGTTAAGTAGTTTAGCACCATAGAAAGACCCTATTTATTTTATGTTAATTTATGTTACCTATTTGGCTCCTGCTTATAGTGTTGTCTATCATTTTTATACTTGAAAAATCCACCTATTAATGTCTTATTCAAGGAAATTAACATGGAAAATACACTGTCTCTGCTGCCATTTATTACATAGATAACATACCTTCTGAGCAGAGTTATACAGAGCAATTCATGCAAGAAACGGGCAGAGTCCTGCTCTGGAAGACCTGCAGAATGTGATGTGATACATGAAGGACTGCTGGATTTGCAGCAAAACACTTTTACATCCACAGAATGGGTGAAGTACGAATTGCACTTTTGTAGACCTCTGGGTTGTGGATTTTGTTAAAATTTCTGATAAATACCTTAAGATTTTAATTTGCTGATAAGAAGTTAATTATTTAATTGCTTTTTAAAGTTAAAACTTAGATGCCAGATCTGCATGAGATGAAAACATTGAAATTAACGGTTAGTGCAATAGTGGTACCCAACACAATGAAGTTCTGATGTGTGCTAGAGGCTGCTGTGTGCATTTCTAACAGAAGTGTATAACGGTGATGGTGCTCAGGGTGATTTTAATGGTGGGACTTCCTTATGTTTGCCTCTTTACTTTTTACTCCATTTTCAGTCATAAGAAAAAGGAGAAAAAGACTAGCAAAGCAGATAAGGAGTATTGGAGTCGTGCTAGAGAACGTTGACTCACACTTGCCAAATGGCTGTCCCAAAATTTGTAATTCATTCTTGTAATGTTCTGAACTTTCCTCCTGTGGGGGTGACCAGCCGTGGTGGCCTAATGGGTGGGGGTTTCAGAGACAGGAATCATTATTCAGTAGGAAATGGACTGTCACCACCATTTCATTCAGCCCCTAAACCATCACAGATAAGCATGACTTCTGCTTCTGCTTATTCTATTACTGAACTAGTGAACCAGCCACAATGATTTTACATAGTTTGCTACCCATCCTACAGACAACCCATCCTACAGACAACCCACCCTTCCCCTGAGCCAGCTTCTAAAATACCTGGAAATTGCTTATGCTATCAAAGGAGAGAAAGAGAGGGAGGAAAAAAAAAATCTGTCTACCAAAAACTAATGAAAAAAAAATTAACATTGTAATTATCTGCACAGGGCAATTATCTCAAAAGACTTAACAGTTCAAAGAAAATGATTTTAATTGTTTTTAGAAAGCTACCACTGTATGTCTTGTAAACACTATCCTCAAGTGTGTCCCAGGATTTGTTACCTTGCAACATTTAACAAGTTTGTTAACAAACAAAAATTGATTTTTATTTATCACGTGAAGGAAAGCCCTTGTTGCTTTCTTCTTGATATTAATCCTCTCTTTTTTTTTGGCAAAGTAAATAATGGTGGAAACATCTGGAGATCTGATTAAACTAGAAGTCCCTGTTTTAAAGAAAGGAGAGATCAATATAACTGCCGGCTCCATTAAACAAGTCTTATCACTTTGACTGTTTATGTGGGAATAGATGCAATTTATATTTTATGCTTAATTCTTCTGGAGCAGCTAAACTTATTTAAATTCCTCATAGAAGACCTTAATCAACTAGCCACACCTTGAAGAGGGAGTGGAGGAAAAGGAAGGTCTGATAGAACTGTCAGAATGATAAAGAAATGCAGTAACCCTCAAGAAAAATGAGAATGCAACTGCTTAAATACCAATAAAAAACACATACAGTAAAGCCCCACTTGTTGAATGTGGGGCCTTTGTTATAAGCAGCAGAGCAGAATCCTAGAAGAGAGACTGAAGCAGAATGTTTTGCTCTAATAGAAGCTGCGTACGGGCAGGCAATTTGTGCCAGGATTAGTTTATCATTTAAATAGGTAGTACCCTCACTTCGGCACAGTCATTTCTGATGGAAGCCCTTGAGAGCAGGATACTTTGACCCCTTCCCACCAAGTGACTTGTGGGAATGGGGGGGCACCAGGATCAGTCCTCATGGAGTAAGAGCATGTGCAGAGGCATTTCCAAGAGAGGGAGAGTTATTGGACTATAAGGTTGGGCACTAACTTATATTATGGTGACTTGTTTACAGCTTGGTGGCAGTAAAGCCTGGAAGACACAGAAACTCTGAAGCCTCATCATATGCGCTGCTCAGTCACATAGTAAATTCCTTTAAAAGCTCATGGTCCAAAAGACCCACCATTGCAAACAAACGAGAGGAATAAATAGACTGGGAGGGGCAGAATGTAGCTAACAAATTAACAGGACTTGTGTGATTTTTAGTTGATAGATCTTCTTAGTTTTGGCACTCTCAATAGGCATGGCAGGGTGGACGTTCGTATTTTATGTCATGGTTTACTTACGTGTCTGATGAGAATAAGAAGCCCTCATCTCAAAGTTTTTATGCTTTAGTTTTGATACTTTTTGACTGTTCCATGGAAGATGCTATAAAAATGTGGAGACTTACTGACATTAGAAATGCTTTAACAAGGCGAGGCTTGTGTTAATAAGTAGTTGGCGAAGAATGAATTGTATCTCCATTCCTTGTCCTTCAGGTACTTGGTACAACTACGTGAAGGAGAACTGACTTTATATTGCATAGGTCTGGGAGGAAAGAACAAGACTGCAGACCCTGTAACAAATATAATTGATTTGTCAGGTGGTAATGTGAGCGTCAGCAAGGAGAATGGATGCAGTACCTTTTCAGTTCAGACCAAAGAACACAATTATTTGTAAGTATAGTTGGTAATTAATAATTTATTAAAGCAGGACTACTGAAAACAAGGTCAAGCAACAGAGAATCTCAATGTCCCAGAACAAAATACAGCAGCAGGGAAAAGAGGCCATCAGAGTTATATAGATTACCCCTCCCATTGCTCTGCAGTGATTTGATGAGTATTTTAAGGAGGAATCAAAAGTACCACATTGTGGAATTGAGAAGATACATTGAAATACTGCCCACAAAGACATGTCTAGTTGTCATGTCTCGTGGCCACAAGCTGCCAGTGAAGAGATATATCATTCAGCTTGATAGGACAGATGTGTGAACAGGTTCTGACTAGCTTGTGCAACAAGCACAGTAAGACGTAGCACATTGTTCACCTTCCTCCAAGGTGGAGAAGAGAAATTACGAGGTAACTGCACCACAAAGTCAATATATGGCAAAACTTCAGCTCTCTAACCTTAGACACGTAAGCAATTAACTCTGTCTGAAAAGGTCAGAGTCAGCAGCACTGGGCTTCTTTGACAAGTGAAGCTGCTGAACATCATTCTGCTTAAATAAGAAATATCTGTGGCTGTATTAGTCAGCATGTTATTTACACTTCCTTGCATTTATATATGACATTCTTAAATTTCAGGTTTCGAATACCCTTTACTGTCCAAAATAACAGGACAGAGGATGTTAGCAAGCTCCAGAATGAATGGGTGTCTCTCATAGAAAGGTACTGTCGGCTGTGCAAGGGTGCCTCACTGCCTCAGGAGGGATCTCAAGGATGCACCTCCTCCGAAGCTGATTATGAGGATTTTACTGTACCTCTGAATGAACAGAAAGAGGAGGCTGTCCACTTTGGTGTGAGTTCCTCAACAACCAGTCTGAATAAGTCTTCAAGCCCCCAGACAAAGCCTGCAGAGGAGGAAGCAGCCCCACCATCGCCATCTCTTCTGCTTCCCATAAGTAAGGCAGAGGTACCACCAGCCCCACCTGCATTCCCACAGCCCTGCAGCCTCTCTCCATCGACAAAGAGAACCAAAGCCTTTCACTGGGATGTTGTTCCTTATGATAAGGTGAGGGTGAAACTGATGGTAGCTGTTAAAGAAACAAAAATAATATTGTAGCCTGTATTACATATATAGTTATCATAAAACTACAGCTGTGCCACAAAACAACCTGGATGCCCTTCTCTATGCTTGGATGGAACAAAGTGCCTCTGTTCTTTTCGCTTTTTGTTTACCCTGTCACTCCTGTATTTTTAGATTCAAAAATCTGTCTGGGGATCATGTGACCCATGCAAGAAAAAAATTGATGTATCCAGACTCTGTGATCAGTTCCAGATCCAGGACATGGCAGTATTTTTGGGCAACGAACCTTCAGTGAATCAGCACATCATGTTAGATCGAAAAGTTGCACATAACTTCAGTAAGTGTATTATTAATAAGAACTATCTGGAAGCCTGGGGTGAGCACTGCATGCATTTTCTATCTTTACTTTCTGCTGTTCAACAGGCAATGAGACAAGCTTGTGTCTACATCATCTTTTAATTCAGTGCCCCTCCACTCATTTATAAAAATAGACCTCATTGCTCAGTTGCTCTAAATGTGGTCCTTAATGATGTAGAGTAGAAGCACCAAGCTTCTCCTCTTCTTGTACAAAACATGTGGATGTGCCATTGAGCTGTGATGCTGTTGTCTTAGGGCAGACATGTAAAATCATGTATGACACCTGTGAAATCAATGTTAAGACTCTGACTTTTCAAATTTTGTGGGCTGTCCAGGTGAGATAAGTCAACAGAAACAGCTTGGTAGCTAGAACTTTGAGTACTGTGCTCAGTCTTGCTCCTACACTGAGTTCAAGAATATTCATGTAGGTGTTAGAGGGGTTGGTGTAAAAAGCCTTTGAGGCAACTACAAGCCAGATCGCAGGAACCCTCTCGGCCTTTCGCTGGCCGATAGCTGAGACTGTGAATGGCTGTCTTGAATGATCATGAACAGGATCCTTCCCTCTCATATCCCAGGTATGACTGCCAAAGGCTTGACCTAGAGCAGTCTTTCACAACTAATGAAGCAGCTCAACACATAGTTCTGGTCTTACTAATAAAATGATGTAAAGGTCTTTCAATTACTTTGATGAGAAGTGGAAGATATTAAAGGAACAAGAGTAATTGTTCTTCAAAGACTACTCTGATTTCTATTACAGAGATGGCTTTCCAAAAAGGTTCTGTAACCTAGTGATGTTTTAAGAAATGGTACATGTGTAAAGAATTTGAGGCAGTTAATTTTGAAATTTTAATGATTTCATCTTCATGAATATCGATAAGAAAGAATATATTTTGGAGATTGTGTAAAGTTTTAATTGGGAACTGTAAATGGAGATAACTTGTTGGAATTATTGCATCCATTGACTAAGAATTTGAAGGGTTAAAAGGAAGTGAGTGACACAAAAGTGCTGTTGCAGATAAAAAGAGTCCTGTAATAGCACTTTTACCTACTAAGTTATTGCAGTTTCTTTGAGGAAATTTCTTTCTTTTGATTTGCAAATAGCACCATTTTTCCTTTTGATCCTATTCCTTTTACAAGTATTTTCATTGAGATATTCTACATCCGTTTCTTAATCTTATCCTTAGAGTCCCATCAGTGAGATTTTTGGCATATACTTATTATAATGGACATTACTTAGATCAAAAGTTAATTTGATCCTGAGAATTCTGATTAATCTTCCTGCAAGTGCTGCAAACCTCAGTTCTTAAATTGACGAATAAAAAGATGAAGCTCCAAAACACCAGTAGGTTAAATTTTCTTGAGAATTTGAGTGGGTTTCTGAAGACAAGAGAAAAATGAAAGTTCTGAGAGAAGATCTGCACACTAAATTCAAGCCCAATATATGAGAAAATGCAAATAAAAGCTAAGTTATCTAGTGGATTCTTGTAGACAAATTTCTGCCATACAGAGAACAGGCATCAGAAAGAGAGAAAGACGACAGACATCCTCAGATTTCCAATGAAAAAGTTTTGGGAGACACTATAATGTATATGTTAATCCAAGAACATGTGATCTAGTGGGTGAAAAACCCATTTAGAAGTCAAAATACCAGCTTCTGTGACTTGATTGGTGCCTGTTTCTTTGTATGAGACCCAGTTTCCCATATATACAATCGTTATTTGGCCTAGGAAAATACTTTGGCAAAGTCTGATGACTAGAATTTATTCAGCGGCTAATTTCAACTACTGAAAATGTTCAAGAAAATATTAAATGCTTTGTAGACAGGTCGTGAAAATTTTAAAATCAACATTTTACTATGAGTTATTCACTCTGTTATGGTCCATAGATATCACCACACCTGAAGAGATACGTGGTTTAAAAGGCATAGGGAAGCAAAAGATATAAGGCATAAAAAGGAAAATGGGAAGATTCTGCCAGGCTTAGCACTAAAGCTAGGTTTTATAACAAAATTAAAAGGGTGGAAAGTGTGTCAGAGGAAGAATAAATGGTATATACTCCATTGGCCAACAGTCTCCTGAGAACCATTAATAGCTGATTTGGGCCGCAGCAAGCTCCTATAACCTGAAAAACTCTGTTCCTTTTTAGAATTGGAGGAAACAAAAAAAATGTGAATCATACACATCCTTCCTGAATTCTCCTTCCCAACCCCCTTGTGCTGCTCAGGGGAGTTCTGTTGTAGCAAAGACTCTAAGACAAGTTTCATGCCAACACTGAGAAGCATTTAAACCTTTTAGCTGTCTCTGCTGATGTCCTCTGTTCACTTCCTTGTGCTTCCTTTTTTTACCTTCATCCTTTGGTAATGATGATGGAGACAGGCAGTAATTAAAGAATAACTGGCAAGGCAAAGTAGTCTTTTTGGGAGCAAGAGCCTTACAAATGGTTCTTCACCGGTTTGGGGAAGAGACGTGTTATTTCCATTTTCCTATCATAACGCGTATTATGAGCCAGCCCACCCACCCCAGTCAGCACAGAAGTCTTAAACATTACAAAAACTCTTAATCAAATTTTAGAATATCAGGCGGTGTGGAAGAAGCGAGCACTTCTATTTCCCAGGTTACCTTCATTTTGGGAGTAATTTTTCTTGCAGGGGCTCTAACTACCTTCTTTTGAACCCTGGAAATTAAACAAAGCAAGTAAACAAAATCAAAACAAATGGAAAATTTAATTTCTTCAACCTTCAAAATATTGTAACATGCCAATACATTGTATTGTTATTTGGGAAAAAATTATTTTGACTGTTGAGCTGAGTACAAGAGAAATATATACGAGCAAGTACTTGAGTACCTTCAGATAAGAGTATCTTGATAGTTCTGTCTTAAGCATTGACTATCTTCTGACAGAAATATATTTTTTCTTGACTACTGTTATGTATATTTAAAGGAAATACGAAGACTGCGTTTTTGCCTTAGCGTTAGCAGCTACAAAGTGTTTTGGGTTTTTTCTGTTGTGGCTTTTTTTTTTTTTTTTTAAATCTGGAAAGTAAATATGAAATGTTTTGGTGGTTTTCCTTCCCTTGAGCATTTTCTTCCAAGTAATCTAAGAATCATTTTCCTCCAGACATTTTTCTCAAAAGTTTCCGTATAAAACCAAGCGAGCTGAAAGAAAAACTGTACGTTATACATGAAGAGAGTGGTGGACTTACAGATGAGCAGATTACAGCACTAAGGAGGTAATCTTTGGGGTTCAACTGTTTGTTTGTAATATATGCATAATCTTCTGCAAATAATGTGAAGTTCAGGAAAGATGCTACGGAGACCCTGGATCTATCCTGACTGTGAATAGAACATTAGGATTGCACACAGAAATCTCAGTCCTTGCAACTGAGATTTTTAGCGTACACCCCCAAAATATCACTTTTCCCCATGTTGTGTCGGAAAGGGGATTGCAAGAAATGACACCAAATCTGACATGATTTTGTGAACTAGTTACAAGGAGCACAGCTAGTAAAAGAATAAGTTGTGGCAGTGAGCAGGTGTAACTTGAGAAAACTTTACAACGTCTCTTACTACAGCCTTACTGTCTATTGTGGGATCAGAAATGAAAGATTTAAAATTGGTTTGGAGAGGAGGAAGGCAGACAAGTGTTAAAGGAGCTTCATGGGATGATGGGATATTAAGAATATCAGTATTTCTGAGTGGCAGAGATTTGTGGGTTTAAAGCAGAATGCAAATTTCTGTATCTTTAAAAAAATTGAATTACTACATTGAGAAAAATAGATTTCAGGAGTGTGTGCAAGCTATTGACATGTGAAATCTGTAGGAACTGGATTGTATCTCTTTGAATAATTTAAGACTTAGAAAGAAAGGAAAGAAGTGGAATCCTAGAGTAGTATCCATTATACATCCCAGTCCCCATGTGATACTTGGGCTATTTTATTAAACACATATGAAAACTTGATGTGAAACTGTTTCTTCCTTCAAAATGAGAAAAAAAAATTGAGTGTTTTGCTAAAGTGAGCTTGGAAAAAGATGACGCTGGCAAAAAAAGTGAGGAAGTAAATAACTGGTGTTTCTACTTCTTGTGGAATGAGTTTAATTTTGGCCTTAAAATCCTGATCCTAATCAGTCCATCAACAGTCATTTTAAAGTCTGCAGAATCATGTCTGTACTTAGAAAGTGATGTGAACAGGAAGAACAGACATGTAACATATGGAATTAATGTCATTCTGTGAGATGGCTTGTATAGAGCTTGCCTGAAGTATGAATATTTAAATGTTTTACATGTACCAATGTTCTGGAGGAAGTTTCCGTGCTGCCCCAGTGCTTTACAAGTTATAGCCCATGCTGGTGCACAGCAGATTATGGGCTGGCGAAAGGTGTATAGCCCCACTGAAGGTAATGGAGCTCCGTTGCCTTTCAAAAGCTGACCTTAAAGGCTTCATTCAAAAAAGAAAGATCTTACTGCAGTTTCTAATTGCAGTGATGGAATTGGTCAGAAGATAACTGCAGTGAAATGTCTTGGACATCGAGAGTGCTCTCCAGTTACACGTGGCTCTCTCTGGAGAAAGGAATGGTTGGAGCTGGCAGAAGTAAGGAAACGCCTCCGGTCCTGCAGCACAGCGGAGTGCTTGGGGTCTGGCCAGCCCTGTTTACGAGGGCAGCCTCTGCTCACACCTCGGTTTGAAGGAAAACGCTGAACACGTTCTGTTGTTCAAGCCCTAATATCGCACTGCAGATTCAGTCCAGGATCTCCACGCTGTTGAAATTGGTGTAACACCACCGAGATCACTGATTTATAGCATCTGGGCTCTTTGCCATCAGACAATAATAATAATAATAATGATGGCAATGAAGCTTGAAAGATTTTATTTTTTCCTTGAAGATTTCAGAGTCTTCCTTTGATAGCAATAATGCTGAGGAAATTTTTCTAGCAGTGGAATGTGTAAGAGATATTGGATGCTGTATTGCTATATGCTATCTAGGATCGAGGATTCTGCTCCTGGGGTTCTTATTTATTGCCAAAATCTAGGAATGCATGTACAAATCTTGTAGTGAAAGGAAGCTAATTTTTTCCACCCCAACAGTTTTAAAAGTGTTACTGAAATAATTGAGATGCATTTCAGAATTGAGGGTTGGATTTCCAAGGCAGTTCAGTGTCTTATGGCTCCCATTCAGACGTCTCATCAAAGGAGTAGATGCTTATCTTGAAACATCAGCACTCAGAAGTTTCTCTTGTACAATGCACTGTAGTGGACTTGGCACTTTTGAAGACCTTTCCACTCGATTTAGGTGCGTAGTGGAAAATTCTACTGTTGAAAACTGTGGCCTCCAGTTAATTGAGAACCTGTGGTTATGACAGGAGTTTAAACAGGATAGTCAGGGGCTGGAAAATTCCTTTCTGTGCAAATTATACCTGTCATACTGTCCAAGCCTGAGCAGGTAGTCTAAATTCTACTGTTGTAGAATGAAAAATATTTAAAGCCAAACCCAAGATTACATTTTCAAGACTGTGACCAGTGAGCAGAATGTTCTGCTCATGTATCCAGTGAAGGTTAGCGGAGGTGGTGGAATATTATTAGGAACTTCAGGACTTATTTTGATACGGAAACCTTTCCATCATTCTCTGAATTATTCTTTATCCTGACATCTTAAAATCAATAGCAAAGCACTCTTTGTCTCTATAAACTTAATTTTTCAGAACAGTGGGAGATTTTCCATTGCAGAAATTCCATTAGAGTTGCATTCATGTAAAAAGATATTTATGGAACGCATTCACATATTCTTGTTCTTCCTTCTCCATGGCTTCCATTGTTTAATGCTTTAAGCTTTAAACCTTCTAGATAATCTACTAGTTTCATTTCATATACATAATACATTAAAACAATTTGATGGGATATCAGACTTCTGATTAAATGAAGAAATTTGCTGTCAGCTTTAAAAAACTGTTCTTTTGCGTAATGAATTTGCTTAAAAAGTCAAACTATTTTTAATGATAAATAAAACTCCTTTCATTTGCCAACAAATAACTGTTATTTTTAAACGAGAATTCATTTTTTTTTTCCTGATGAAGGGTGATGAATGGAATATTTTGTAATCTGCTTTAATATAGATTTAATAATTCAAAACCCAGCAATTATTCAATTGAAATGTCATATTAATTATTGACAAGAGTAAAAAAATCTTATTGTTTGTCCTGTATTTAACATGCTAAAATCTTTGCTTTATTTTTTCCATCTTTGAATAAATTTCCTTACTTTTCATGAAAATGTATATCTGTCATCATGAATGTTTAATCACACTTGCTACAAATTTAGTAGGTTGTTTGCAGAGAAAGAAGAGAAGATAGCAAACCTGAATACTTATTTAAGATTCTTAACACTCCTTCTCATATGTTAGCTATAACATCGATTTCATTTTTATTAAGATATGCTATGAATTCCCATAGTGTATCAGTCAGACGGGCAGAAAGATCTCCAAAGGAGGGGAACTGTGGCGGTGTGCTTATTTTTCCAAGTGGAGGCATGTTTAAAGACGTCAGTTTTCCAAAAATCTGCAGCTCTGGAGTACTGTGGGAGAATATTCTGTTACCTTATGGAGAAGGCAGAAAGTTGTGGGTCTGTGTTATGTGCTATCAGAACAAAACCAAGAAATGGATCTTGGATGTGATGCAGCGCTTAGAGAGACAGAAAGGCCATTGCCCACTCTTGTGCCCTGGGCAATTAAAAAAGTTTTAGAGGTAGGAGTCAGTCAGACCATGGGGCGCACTGGTTAATCACACCATACCGTGAGTCTGCTCTGCTTTTGTGCTAACTTTTCAAAGAAGCTGTTGCTGGAGACAAGCTGACCTAGCATGGCCATAACTGCTCAAAAAGTGTATATTGTTTCTAGAAGCTTTGGAAGGGTTGTCAGGTATGTTCATCCAATCAATGAAAACAAGGCACGTATGTATCAAGCACAGAATTAAGGAACCTCTTTGGAAATTATGGCTTTAACTCCTCAGTCGCATGGTTTTACCTTTTCCAAAATAGCCCATGCCGTTGTAAATTGTCTGTAGTCTGCAGGTGAACACTACTGACTGTTATTTTCAAGCCTTACATATATATAAGCAGTTCCAGAGATGCGGATGTATCTCCAGGTCATTTTTGCTTGCCATCGCATAGTTGGCTCAAATGTCTATGTAGTTCCAATGGTTAAAGAATATAAACATGCAATATGTAAAACACACTAAACAGTAAGAAATTCCAATGCATGGAATGGAATGATTGATTTATGTTACAACAATATAGAATGAAGAGGAAGAGGCCACCTAACCTTCATTTGCTGTTTTACAGATACATGCCAACACCAAAAGACACCGAAAGGTACCAGTCATTCAAGGGGTCTCCTTCAGAGCTGCATGTGGTTGATCAGTTTATGTTAGAGGTAAGAAGGTACAGCCTTAAAGGACACCATATGCTATTTCTAGGACACTCTCTTCTAGATAAAACCGCTACAAGAAGCTGTTGTTTGGAACTTCAATTTACAATCTCATCCAGAATCAGCATAAGAGGATTTATCTGATAATGAGTTGAGACAGGTAGATATTATGAAGAGAACGGTATGGATCCCTTTGCGGCTCCAAGTCATGCACCCCCCGCCCTCCCTTCCTCCAAAGTAAGAGCTGATTTTTTCTGAGCACAGAAATTAGGAAAACTATGGTGCAGATGAATTACTCAATAAATTATGGAAGATATGTGCATGGTTTGGTATAAACATGGGGTTTGATTCCTTTTCTGTTCCATTCTATGCAGATGTGTAAAATCCCCCACTTAGGCCAGAGGTTGGATCTCCTGCTTACAATACGTGAGCTCCCTGTGAGCATGAGAGATTTGGAGCCTGTAAGTAATGTGACTCCTTCATAGCGTGTTTGTAATCAAAATCTACCAGTTAGATAACAGAGGGCCAGGTGACCTCACTGCAGATTTCAAAGCTGTGTAGCTGGGGAGGTTTTTTTTTGGTTTTTTTTTTTTTTTTTTTTTTTTTTCCCTATAGCAAAGTATCTTGCAGACCGAAATGTGAGCAATTCATAGTGTAATAATCCAGGCAGCCTAGTGTATAAAAAAAAATTTCATGGCACTGTTCAAAAGTAACAAGCAAAAAAGTTAAAAAAATTTCATAAAATTTCTATAGGTCATAGCTTTGATAGCCAAAGAATTGTAAATGACATGAAACTTAGAGACAGGCTACATTTGAAACAACAGTGGCACTATTGGCTGGTGCATTTGGAATGCTTTTGGAAATCCAGTTCATTTTATTGTGTTTTGTGGTATTCCACAGTACTGGTTCAAAACAAAACACAGTAAAAAAAAAAAAAAAAACAGAGAAAAATGAGGGCTATGATACACCTATATATACATGTATGTGCATTTAATTTCCCACTGAGGTTCAAGAAGCAGTTGCTAATGGGCCTGGCAGTGGAATAGACTTCCACAAAGGTGGGAGAAAAGAACAGGAAAGGATTTTCAAATTTTTATTTGGTGGTGTTAGACTTTCCTCTTTGTTTGGCCAGCGATAAGACAGAAGTGAATATCACCATTAAAATTCAATTCCTTTTGTGGGGATGTTCTTGCCCCACAAGCTGAAAGAATCAATCTAAAGTCATAGATACTCAGAGCAAGTTTATTCGACCAGCATCTCATAGACGTTTACTATTTTCAGAAGACTGGAGGAGGCTGTTCACCCTAAGGATTACAGCACTGAATTGAAATGTTGCAAACCAGAGTTCAAGTCCCTCTCTGCCTTTTTCAGGATGACCTAGGGGTGGGGGGATGCAAATAAACAGTGTTCCAGTCTCACGGACTGGATCTTCCTGTTCCAAACCGCTGCCTTACCTGCCAGGGTTTGTATAAGCTTTGATTCAAAACAAAGTATTTCGACATGATTTTGTTTCTATGAAAATGTTTCAAAGGTTTTGCTCTCGTTCTGCACGGGAATGAAAACAAAATTTGAAAGTTCTGCAAGTCCAGGTTGTTATTCTTTGTCTGGCTGTGATTAAAACCATAGTAACAGCGAACAAAACTCAGAAGAGGAACAGATGGAAAACGCTGGGGAGATGCACAGATTTCTGACCCTGCCTGGTACAATGCTACACCTTTGCTGCCCTCCACTGAAACCAAATATTTGATTATTTGGAAGCTATTATATGTACTGTTTGCTTTGACAGATATTTAATGTTCATTGAAGAGCTGATTAGTTGTCTAAGTATTTTCTTACTGATGCATGCTAACACATGTTTGTAAACCATAGATTATACACCTACGGTTCTATGGGACAATCTGAATATTGGCTTTCAGCATCCTCTGGCCCTGCGATGTGCTGTAAATGTTTTAACAATGGCTTTCAGCTCTCCCTCCTGTTTAATACTTTCCCTGTTTTTAAATTTGTGTGTTGATGACTGATGAAGAGAGGTGTGGTGCTAAGAAAAATTCCATTTCCTAATTTAAAACAAAACCACCTCTTGTGTCTATAGCCCTAGAAGGGAGGTGGCTTCCCCGGGAAAGCAGAAATTGATACTGAGTTTGATTACAGGAAATTATTATTCTTCCTTGTGGGGAAACTGTGCTAAGAATTTTGATAAGATAACAGTCTTCAGCTGGTATAAACAGAAGGGAGGGAGGTGAAAGATGGAGAACCTTATATTGCGCTTCAGGCTATCTGCTTCCCCTGGTGCCTGACATTTGGTGCAATCTGGTGCATTCAAACAGCAAAATACTTTTTCTTCAGCAGCATTTGTAAGAGATGAGGTTGAAGTCGTTTTGGCAGGGCTGGTTTGGCAGCCAGAAAGGATGTGACCTCCGCCGGGGGCAGGGTAACTGTGCCAACACCAGCTTTATCTTGGTGGAAGACTTTTAATGGGTCCTTCCTGAAAACCCCTGGCCAGTTCCTCCAGGGAAGCTGGGCAGGAAGATACCCACCAGCTAAACTGTGACTTGCTTCAGGTGGGGACAATGAGGCTTTTGGCCAAGGGAAGGTCTAGGCACCATTGATTTACTCACATGTTCAATTTGAACTGAAGGAATATTTGTTTGTTTCAGCTAATAAACCAGAAAATCCAAGCGAGTAAGCAGCTGCAAGCCAGCCAGAAATTTGTTGCTGTCTTGGAGTACATTTTAGCCATTGGGAACCATTTAAACGAAAAGGCTGGAAAAGAGAAGGCTAAAGGATTTCGATTGTCATCTTTGACTAAAGTGAGTAAATATTTTTCTTGTCATTAAAATCATCATATTCTAAGGTACGTTAGCCATTAATATTAACTCCGTTTTGCCCTGAATGTGGAGAAAGGCAATCATTTTTAATGAGTAGCTAACATTTTAACATCCACTCTTGGTTACACTAGGAACGAAATCCTGTTTAACAATGTATTCTTTAATGTGTGTTATAACAAGATGCATTTCCCCATTTTAGACAGCAGCACTGGCTAGATGGGGGCATTGGGGTGTTGAACACACTGCGTTTCTAATGAGGTAGAACACCAAAATGCTGGCTGCCCTGATATTAAGATCCCCTGGCTAGAAGAGGTGTCTGAGCTGCAGGCCCCCGGTTAGATGCAACTTTAGATAAACTGTATTTTGCAGTTTTGTGCAGAGCACTGTTGTATGGTTCCTCTTCGTTTCACTGTGGTCAGAGGCTATAACTACAGCATTTCTTCTGTGGTAGTTGCACTTTTATGGCACTGGAGTAATTTCTTAGCGCTTCATTTTACTCCAATGCAAAGGTCTTTTGCAACAAGTGGTACAATGCCATTTTAAGGTGAAATTTCAAAAGTAGAATGTAAATAAATTAATAAATTCAAAGGGAATGAAATTTGCCTGCAATGGTCTTAACCCCCCCATCATTGCTCTGCTGGATTGGATGATTGAATAGGGGACGAAGGTGGCAGTTGTGATCTTTACTCTTTCCTGATAGAGATCTGCTCTACAAGAAGCATCACCTAGGGCTTAGTTCTTTAATTGTCTCTTCATTGACCTACCACTTGTGTGACATTAGGCTGAGTTTTCCATTAGTTTTAAGGAAACTGCTTTTCCCTCTTCATCAGAACTTGCCATCAGAAAATACTGCTACCGAGCACACGGTTTTTTCCCCCCTCCTTCGCCCAACAGTGGCAGAGCATTATACTCTTATCCTAAATAGTAAGAAATAGATACAAATTTCCTAAGCTGCCTTGTACCTTTAACACTATTGTAAGATTATGCCTGATCTGTGACTAGAAGAGAGAAGAATTTTTATTTTGTTTTTGTAAGGTATCTTTCCCATCTGGAGACTTTAATATATAAGTGAGTGATTATGAGAACTGGTGACAATTCTGAGACACAACTTGCATTCTTTTTTTTTTTTTTTTTTTTTTTTTTTTTTTTATATATATATAATGACCGTAATACCACATCTATCATAATGAAAAATGCTTACAAAATCATTTTCTGCCACAGAGCATCTTCCCAGATTCAGTTAAGGAACTTTACTATCTTTGTGAACACAGCACACTGCTTTTAAGTGGAAAGGAATCATGACTATGTTTGGAGGTCCAAAATCATTTGCAATCAGTTAGGATACCTTAAGTTAAAAAAGACCCCTGTGAATAAGAAGACACAAAAGAACAAGGAAGGTCAATGGATATGAAAGTGTAAAGCTGATCTTAATCAAGAATGTCTATGAAATGGCAGACTGAAAAGGAGAAGTTTAATTTCATTGCGTTTTCTATTCTTGTCAAATTTACCTGGGAGCTATCAACATCCCTGCTGTTTCTTCTTTTTTTTTTTTTTTTTTAAGTATAATAGCTCGGTCTGTCAATTATTGCTCTATTCTATTTGCAGTTACCTCTGTTGCGGGGTAAGGAGAGGACTTTCACCTTGCTTCACGCCCTTGTGGAACAGATCTTCTTACATGAGCCTGATCTGGCTAAATTTTCTCAGGAGTTGACAGAATTTGAAGCTGTTCCTGATGGTAAGAGGATGGAGGGGAAAAAAAAAAATCAACAAATAATAAAAAAAGTGAAGTCCATCAACTTTTGTGGAAACTCCCATCCTGGCAATATGGAATGATACTTATTAGCATTTTTTTCCCCTCTCTCTTCCTTTCCAGCTTCTATGAAGGGCCTCAGTGCTGAAGTTGATGGTATGTAAATGTGGTTTCTAAATTCAGAGAATGATTTTCATATGTTAGGCAGTCATTTGGAACAGGTTTCCATTGCACTTCTGTAGTTTGTAAAGAGAGGTAAAGCTTCAAACCATTGAGGTAAAGTGTTGCTATGGCGATACTTAACCTGCCATGTTGCTGTGAAGAATTTTTAAAAAATGAAATATTAAAGTGTGTCCAGGTGGTCTAGAAATATAAAAAATATACTGCCCATGGTAAATAGAGCTTATCATAAACTACAAATGTTAAGTGATAGAGGTGCTCCGTCAAAGTTACGGCTGTAGTGGAGTCTCCGGGAGCAGGCAAGGCAGCAGGAGAAAACTTCCTACAGTTCAGTCCTGAAATTCAAGAATTTCTTTGGACCAAACTGGTGTCCTTCTCTAGAAAGGAGTCCAACAGTAGTGAAGTCAACAGGAGGGAACAGAATAAGGTTGTTCAAATGTGTCATGGTTTAGTCCCAGTTGGCAATGAAGCACCACACAGCTGCTGGCTCACCCTCCCCCTACCCCCCGGTGGGATGGGGGAGAGAATCGGAAAAAAAAAGTAAAACCTGTGGGTTGAGATAAAGACAGTTTGATAGGCCAGCAGAGGAAGAGAAAATAATAATAATGATAAAAGAATATACCAAACAAGTGATGCACGATGCAACTGCTCACCACCCGGTGACCAATGCCCAGCCTGTCCCTGAGCATCAATCGCTGCCCCCCTGGCCAACTCCGCCCGGTTTATATACTGAGCGTGATGTCACATGGCATGGAATATGCCTTTGGCCAGTTTGGGTCAGCTGTCCTGGCTGTGCCCCCTCCCAGCTTCTTGTGCACCTGGCAGAGCATGGGAAGCTGAAAAGTCCTTGACTTAGTGTAAGCACTGCTCAGCAACAACTCAAACATCAGCGTGTTATCAACATTATTCTCATAGTAAATCCAAAACACAGCCCTATACCAGCTACTAGGAAAAAAATTAACTCTATCCCAGCCAAAACCAGGACAAAATGTAAGATAGACTTTGGGAGACATTTACAAGTTACCATTGAACAGTATCACAAGGTGACCAGTGAAGTCAATAGATTTTAGATTGAACCCTTTGAAAGCTGATAGAGAAGATGTATAAGTGGATGAAAATGACTTGTATTGTATTGAAAGTTTATAAAAAAACCTATCTTTTGAAAATGTGGCATGGGTGTTGACTACAGACTACAGACCAATATATCCTATTTCGGCCTTTGATGATGTACCTGAATGATAGTCACTCTCAGCTTTCGGTTTGAAAAACCCTTGTGCCTATTCTGCTTGGCTTTGGGACTCAGCCAGGCATGTAGCTTGAGGCTAAATTCCAATCAACTTCTTAGGAGACATAGTAACTAAAAATAACACTATTTACCTTCAGTCACTTGTGTTCTTTGGGGACGATGTTGGTAGCAATTCAAAATCACTAAACATTTTACAGACAGTTTTGGAAAGTCATGGATAAAGTGGTACAATAGACACAGTACCAGAAACTGTTGGGAGCTATCGAGGGAGGCAAATTATAGGAACTGGAGGAGATTGACTGGCCTCTTCCCTCCATGGATTCATGATGGGCCCAGTGTAGATCACTCTTATCTTCTGAGTCCCATTCTCCAGGGCAGAGAGGGAAAGAGATGGACCAAATGCCACTGAACCAGCCTTTCTCACCATTTAGTTCAAGGCACATCCTGGGGCTTATCTGCTGCAAGTATTGCACGAGCACAAGGGGTGGAAGATGCTAGGCTGCAGCCTGGGTCAGTTCAGGACTGAGCCACTGGAGCCAAGGCTGTATCCTCTTCTCCCCCCAGTTCACACCACGAGAAGTCCCACGGTAGCAGTCTGATGTAGTGCTTAGTGCCACCTGACAAGATTTTTTTACTGTTACATAGAGTAGAATTTTTGTTCTTTTATCTTTAAAGGAACCCTGAACTTTCTATACAAAGACATAGGTTTGAAGAATGTTGTTTTCATTGTTAGTCCCAACACTCAAAGCTAGGAAAGGTCAAATTTACGGCTGCTGCATAACCATTCTATCGACCTCCTCATTATTCTGCAGTTCCTTGTGAAGTGATCACATACTACTTTTTTCCATAAGACCTATGCCTCTTTTAGGATTTCCATTTCAAACCAGAAAGTTAATATTCATATATGAACATATTATAGACCCATATTCCCCTAAATTTTCCATGTGTCCTGAATTAGACATTTGCAGTCCTTTGGACACAACTGCATGCTAGTGAAATTTCTCATTTTCTTTCTCTTTTGTTAGTTTTAAAAAAAGAATTGGAAAACGTTATTCAGTGCAGGCGGCTTATTAAACCCAAGACAATCAAGGCAACACCCCAGGAGTCACAGTTCTGCAAGGAACTAAAGGTAATATTATCATAACTGTACTGTGGGCTGCAGGTAAAAGGTGAGTAATCTGTTTAGTTTTTGCTGTGTCCTGCCCTGACAAGGTGGTCAGGAGCATTTGAGGGAAAGTGGCCTTTTATTCCCCTCTGATAGTGTCTCATACCATAAGCTGCAGCATGGGAAGGGCTTTTCAGAGTTTCTGCATCTCCTGCTTTTGCTTCACAGGCAAATGGGCTGGAGTGCATGGGGAACAGGTAGCCCCACTGTTGCCCACAATAAGCACTTCGGAATAAAAGCAATTTTAGAGCATATATGAATTTGTAATAACTTCCTCTGCCCTCAGACAGAAGGGAAAATAGCGTAGAGAAACATCACCCAAGGGCATGCCTACGTGGTGAGTATAGGCTGATCTAAGATGAGTCTGCCCATGCTAGTGGCAGAACGAGGTGGGCTGGAGGTCACAACGGGGAGGCGGCTGAGCAGGCTGGAGGGAGCCCAGTTCTGGCCAGGATTCAGCAGAGCCAAACACAGGGCTTATTAGCTCAGGGGCAAAGAACTTAATTAACTCTTAAGAGCACTGTTGTGCTAGTTATGAATGGGGCAACTTCCAGTGAGGGCATTCCCCACTGCTGTGGTGTGGACACGTTCATCTCTGCTGTCCTGGATATCTTTGTGCTCTGCTTCACTGAGCAGTGTCGGCATCTGCTAAACCCATACGTTTCCTTCTCCCTTGGAACAGCTCGATGCTATGCTTCTTCAATACATATTAAGTTGTCTTGTATATGTATTTACATATATGTAAATGTATACATTACAAAGGAACTGTGATTAAGAAATTTTGTTTCAAAAGTTAAGCATCTAAGGCCTTGTTTCTGACTCCTTAAGAACCAGCAGCTGGGAGTGTTTACTTTGCATGCAAAAAGGCTAGACTATGCCTAATGGGCATATTCCACCACCTATGTGGGTGGGAGTTAGGACCTGATGATGCTTATCTATTCTGTCAATTTTCATAGATTTAGGTAGTGTCATTGGATGACACAGTAAAAAATTCTCTAATATTGATGTTTCTTTTTTTTGTCTTTGATGTCTTAATACTTGCAAGGAAATGTGTGCGCTTGATATATGCTTATCTTTTGTGAAATGTGAAATTTTTGTGACATGAAAATTTTGACTTGAATTATCTTGTTTTCACTGCTGTTTAATTTCTGCTTTAATATTATGCTCCTATACCAAATTAAGAAGTTTTATTTTATTACAGGATTTAATTCAGAAATATGAAGGAGAGCTATCCCAGCTGTCAAAAAGATGTGATGAAATGAAGAAGCTTTATGGCAATGTACTGGTACATATCATATTAAAATGCAATGAAAAGAAATCTACATTTCTTTAAAAAAAAGAGGGGAAGAAAGAAGTGCACTTGCTTTATAGTTATACTGTCCACAGAAACTGAAAAAAAAAAATCACATCTAACAGTGGTGTAATATTTTGAATGAAAATCTGGCTTTTATTTCTCTTGAATACTTACAGCTCACTTTTTAGAGGGTCTATGGCCCAAGTATCAAAAAGAAAAGTAGATGTTCACCAACTTTTTAAATTCAATGAGTTTAACTGTTGAATGTTTTCAATATGCTACAGAAAACATGTTATGGAAAACAACACGCTTTTCCAGTGCCTACCAGCACTCGTGGCTTTGGCTGGTAGGCAGCTGCAAATCTTCTGTTACTTGGGCTGAGGGTTTTTTCTCGTGACAAGCTTATAGTCTGGGGCATTGCTTTAGCTACTGTCATTCGAATCTGAGAGAGACAGGGATAGAGACGTTAGTAGTAGCACAGATCTAAAAATGACCAGAACAGAAAGGAAGCTCCACGGGCAGGAGATTTCTGATAAAGAAACTGCCTGTTCTTGTTTGTTCCTATTATGTTCACCCACCCTTGCACTGGGGAAGCACCTAATTTTCTCAATCATTTTTTCCTCTGAACAGAAGCAACCCATCTAGGTCCAATACACCAGACAATGTTTTTTGGGTCAGAGGGTCACACCTGAAGGAATGATAAAAGCTCCACGCTGCAATTTTTAACAACATAGCATGTAGATTCCTCGTTTAGTACGATGTTCTTGGAGTGTGATAGAAATTCAGGAGGTCTGTGCTATGGTAACAGTATTCTCAGGCAGAATAGTCACACTAGGAGGTTTTACGGAAAGGGACAGATTTGCTGAAATGCAGTGCTAATCTCTGAAACTGGAATAGCTTCCTGGTCCCCGGATTAGGACACAGCTTTAAGTGGTGGTGCTGTTTTTTTTTTTTTTTTTCCCTTTTTCATCAGGGGGAGGGATTAGAAGTAGAGAAGTTTTATGGTAGGCAAATGTTACGCAGAAGATGCAGCCAAGAGGACCTTTGGGGACCTATCTGAACAGACATTGAAGATTAGCAAGATGTTTGACGAAGGAAATTTAATTAGTAATCTTTTACTAAAAGGAATATTGTAACAATGTGCAAGAGTCTCTTTGTGACTCTTGCAGCCTTTCACAAATGGGCAAAATGCTTCAGTGTGGGGTAACAAGCCAAATTTGTATGGTAGCACATAGATGAAGGACTCTGTCCCAAGCCTTCCAAAAAGGTTGAAGGACTGGGATAAAGCAAGAAGAAAAAAAGGTGGAAAAAATAGTGTAAATGGGAGAATTAACAATTGAGTTACATGAGCGGAAATGGTTGAAAAGTATTCACCAAATTTAAAAGTGGAGAGATTTGTGCTGTAAAACCTTTGGGGGGACACTTCTTGCATGGGGTATGGAAGAGTTTGACCCCTTTTACCTAAAAGTCATCTTCAGAAGGAGTTAGTGTCATGTGGCCAGTCCTGCTTGCAGAGCTGTGTCATGCCCAGTGAGTGCTGGAGGTGCCCCCCTGCATGTGCACACACTGTCATACTCCTGCACAGACACTGTTTCTCTCCAGCTGTGTGCATTCAGCCAGGAGGCATTACACATGTGATGCTGTGCTACAGATACATGTGTGAGGCTCTTTGCTTTCCTTTCTTGTATTGGAAACTCTCATCTGAGACTCTTATTTGCATGTGAAGAGGATTTCATTTTCCATGTAGCTGGAAGTTTCCTTGAGTTTTAACCCAGCTGCTTTTTGCGCCCCACTCCCCCCCCTTCTCCCTTATTCTCTAAAGTTAGGCATTTGATAGATTTCTCTCACTTAGAATGGATTTTTTCTTCTGAATAATGTTATTGCTAGGCAGATCTTTTTGCATATTTATAAAGCAGCAAAAATGTAAAGCAAATATAAAATTGGATGGGTGATCAAAGACCAGGCTATCATCTCAACAGCATTAGGAAGGAATAGTCCAGCTTACCTTGGGGGAATATCTGATCTAGAAATTTGTTGTAGGTAGCCATGGAAATCATGTTGCACATAAAACAAAAATCCACAGGCCTACCTTTATGATTTTATATTCTGCTTATAAAATCAATAATGACCTTGGCATGTGAGACTTCTATGGAATGAACAATAAATTGGGGATAACTGCCTGTGGTATAGCTGTGGGCTATCAACTTCTCACAGATGGTCTTTAGCTCCAGGAAATGCCTCTCTCATTACTGTTTAACTGATGGTACACCACGGGTGAGTGGCGAGGCATGCCAAAGATCAAGGGCTTGGAGCACCCAGGAGGTGCAATTAGGAACATAACAGGCAAAACTATTAATCAGGTGTCACTGGTTAATGTTAAAGTTTTTGTAACTGGATTACATGCGAGTGGTTTCTTTTACTGTGTTTCTGATTTCCAGGCAGAGGATTTGCTCCTAAGAACATGTTAGATGATGTCCAGGTGAACATGCTTAGATAATGACAGTTCCAGTCCAAGCCTTTCCCTATATTTCAGTTGCAATCTGAAATACTGAAACACAGCTACATTGCTGTTCAGCCTTGGGAGAGCTGTATCCCCCCGTTACAGAGTAGCTCTCAATTACAGCCAAGATAAGCACTTGTAGTAACACAAGATGCACTGAGGTGCTGGAGCATGTCCAGAGAAGGGCAACGAGGCTGGTGAAGGGACTAGAAAACAAGTCTGATGAGGAGCGGCTGAGAGAACTGGGGCTGTTTAGCCTGGAGAAGAGGAGGCTGAGGGGAGACCTTCTCGCTCTCTACAACTACCTGAAGGGAGGTTGTAGTGAAGCGGGTGTTGGACTCTTCTCCCAAGAAACTAGCGATAGGACGAGAGGGAATGGCCTCAAGTTGCCTCAGGGGAGGGTTAGATTGGACATCAGGAAGAATTTCTTTACTGAAAGAGTGGTTAGGCATTGGAACAGGCTGCCCAGAGAGGTGGTGGAGTCGTCAACCCTGGAGGCGTTCAAAAAAGGTGTAGACGTGGCACTCCAGGGCCTGGTTTAGGAGTCATGGTGGTGTTAGTTGATGGTTGGACTTGATGATCTTAGAGGTCTTTTCCAACCTTAATGGTTCTATGATTCTATGACTTTTTAAACTTTTTGATGAAGCCTTTGGAGCATGTTCTCTAGATTTATTCTGCTCAATAAGAAAGCCGTTGCAGGCAGAGTTATGTTCGTTAACTTATTGATCCCATTAAGGAGGAATCTTTGAAAATGATGACAAACCTCTTGAATTAAACCTTAGCAACAGATTTTATATCAAAAATCCTTTCCTATCCTAGAACTGGAGAACCTATGTGGAAGTGATTTTAGTTAATGCAGGAATCCCTCTCCTAGTACTGAACTTTGTAGTATGACTGCCTTTCACCTCTTGTTTTATAGCGGAGCAGACTCGATGCCAATATTGTTCACATCTTTTTCAAAACTTTCCACCTATTCACCTTTTTCAGGTGAAGGAAAGAAGAGAACAGGGAAAGGTGGCTCTTTGATAAATTACTTTTCCTCCCAAAAATGTTTGCTCCCTATGAATATTTTTGGGTTTTTGCAAAGCAAAATGACAGAAAAGTAAAACTTTTTGGCTTGAACGTGCTGCTCCCATGCCCACCGTGGAATATACGATGTTTCCCTAATATACACATTTTCTGTTATGAACGGGTTCATCTAACAAACTGTAGAGCCATGAAGCTTCATGATTTACTGATTTTTTCTCCTCTTCAGCTGGAGACCTGTAGTTCAGCCAGAGAGGCTGGGTTATGCAGAACCCCAGGTTACTGAGGTAATTCAGTGGCAACTCCTGGGGCCACTTTTACTTGGGATGTTTTGGATCTCAGCTTGCTGGAGATTTTAGCCAGCTCTAAGTTTTCTAATTACTATTGTTATTATTATTATTATTATTCTAATTAATAATGAAGAAGGTATTTAACTTTTCTCTTGCTCTTTTAATTTCATTAAGATCTTGGACACGGTTTAGATTACTTGGATATACTAATGTTAAGTATTCTTCTCTTTCAAATTTACAGGTAAAATTTGGGGAGCCGCAAGACCTAGACTCTCAGGAACTATTTGGATGGATATCTTTGTTCATTAGTGAGTTTAGGAAGGCCTGTGCTGAAGTCATGACATAAGGACAACACAAATCTTATAAAGAGGTGAGGGAAAGAGAAGTCCAGGAAAAGATGTTTAAGTTAACTGGTTTGAAAGTTTCTCTACTAATAAGTAGCACATAGACAGTATATAATCTGTACAGCAGTACACCTTGATTTTAAGAAATATTAAATTTATAACGTGTAATTTGTAAGTGGTGTTTGATCTGTACGATCACAGATCACTCATGAGCCGCTCCCTTATTTTTCCTGATGTATGTGCTTTTGTACCTTGAGATGCCTGGATATTTAGAAAGGAGGCGCTTTTGACATTCTATAACTTCTCTTTTTAATCTTTTCCTTTGTTACCCAGTCTTCTGACCGAGTTTTAACTATTACTTTCAATGAATAAGTTCCTGTATGGTGATCTAATTTTTAATTATTTTTGCTGTAGTTTTCTAAATAATACTTCACAAGTTTTATAATGAAATGGGGAGCTGTTACCCACAGAGGAGAATACTTAGCAAAAATTCTTGTTTGTCTTTCTGCTATTAAAGCATTGCAGCCTTAATATGTAATGGAGAAAGTGGCTGGCTGGCTGGCTGGGGGTTTTCTGGGGTTTGTTTTTGGTTTTGGGTTTTTTTTGTTTGTTTGTTTCCACCACACCCCCCCAGTAGTACAATAAAATAGTGCTTTTTATGGCTAATGTAATGTATTCAGGTAAAATACTATACAAGTTAGTCAGAATGTGAGATTGCATTGGCAGGAAGAGAAAAATATCAGAGAAGCAAAATAAAAACATGTCATGAGGCATCTAAGTAATGGATGCTGAAGGTAATTATCCATGGTTTTCAAGAGAAAAAATAATTCTGTTGCATTTGTTGGCTTTTATGTATTTTTAATTAGAATAATTATCTGGAGCTCAAATATACCAGAAGAAAAGGAGGCCTATAAATGCAAAGACAAAATGGATGTATTTAACATTGAAAGCAGAAAATAGTTCTAAAAGATCATTGCTAAAATTTGGCATTTTCTCTACCACTTTTGCAAACAGTGTTGTTTGAGAAAAAGTGTATTACCTGACTTATTTTAGATCTGACTGCCCAGGTCTCACAATGTTTGGGCTTTGACAAGAAGTGCTGAACACTCTCCCTGACTTCAGTGCTAAAAGGAGTTAGGGCTAACCATCTGAAAGGCTTAGATGCACTTACATCTAAAAACTACGTTATCACAACCCTCTCGCAGCTGGCATACAAAATTTCTCTATATCCGGCATTTCATTTGCTTTTCTAGATGTGACCACTGCTGAACATCTAGGTATTTAGAGAAAGGTCCAGTAAAGAGCCCAGACTCCCACCAGCTAGGTGCTGCAATACCTAGATTTTTAGTGCTGGTCATGTCAGACAGTAAAGGACAATCACCAGGAACACAGAGACACTTGGACACTGTCTGGAAAGCGGAGATAAAAGAAGCCCAAGATTTTTTTCTTGACTTGGCCTCAGTACTTTAAAGGGCATCGCGGGCTGCAGTTCCTGGGAGCTTACAGATTCTGATGTGCCATGACTGGCAGCACACCCCTATGCGAAAAGGCAGAAAAGCGTTCCTGCAGCTAATGTGTCCATCACCAAAGCCAAGGGCTTCATTTCACACCAACCTCAATAAATCTGCTGAGGGAAGGGGATGCAGCTGAACCTCTGCCCTCCACGGGTGCTCCTCTTTGGAAGCTGAATCTGCTGCCAAGGGCAGGTGCACACAAATTCTGTTTCAAAGGGATCATAAATGCTGTTTTAAAATGATAGTTCCCACCTCTATTTTGAGGAGTCACCAAGGCAGTGGAATCCTACCCTGAAGGATTCAAATCCTTATAATCCTCCTCTTAAAGGAGTGCTCTGGCCAGAAGTTGTGCTGAGCAGGTAGCACCTCATTCCTGGCCGGTGAGCAATAAGTCCAGGGAAACGTCTTCAACAGAAGGCGTCAGGTGTTAAGCAAACATGACGAGCAAAGAAGCAACCGCTCTTCCAGCTTTGTGAGAAGCAAACCTGGCACAAGCTGTGAACGCCAATGGGTGCCACTGCTTAACTTCTCTGCCTTAAATCCAACCCTCATCTTAGCAGATGTCTAAAAAGACCTTTGAGGAAGAGGCTCAACAGCCTATGTATTTAGTATGCTTAATATCATCTTCCAGGCACCTACCTATTGTGTATACAAACTGTCTTGCGCGAGGTAGAGGATGCCTGAACTAGAGCTCTGCATTGCAGCAGCAGCAAAGTACCAAGTGGGTCCCCTCAGCGTTGTGCCGCCAGTGTTGCTGCCATCCGTAAGCTCTTGCATGTCTGCACTAACGAAGTGCATCATTTTGGCTTCTCAACAGTCTTGTCAGGACTATGCTTCCAGTTAAGAACATGCAGTCATGTTTCTCAGAGGCAAAAGGAATAAAGTAAAAAACAAATAGCAAAATTAGTACTCCTGATACTTATTCTACAGAAAATTACCTACAGAAGCAAATAAAGGGATTTAATTTTACAGAAAACATATTGGCTATATTTGCCTCAAGTCAGCGTCAGAGCAGTGACATCTGGTTGACGCTGAAGTCAGTGGCATCTATCCATGTACCAGGAGCTACAGCTCACATCACTCATTTCTGATTGAAAGAGGAAAATTAAATTCCTTTTTAATTTCTTGCATCTCTATACCACAATGCTCAATACAGTGCATGTACATGCACTGTAAACAACACTTGCAGTTTTTGATGTGTTACCGCTCCAAAATCTGAACCACCTTCATTTATATGTAAATCATGTAAGATAATCCTGAATACAAGTGCCATTTCCATGGTATCAAGATCCCTGCATCCCTGAACAGCATTCGTGATGGTCATGATAAGTTTCATGTTTTTCTAGTATTACCTTAGCTCAGGAGTCCTGGGAAGTCTCTTTTAACTACATAGTTTTTTCTCTTTCTTTTTTTCATGACTCACTTTTTTCCCCTAGTCTTTTTTCTCTGTTATTATATCTAACAGCTTGTACTTGTTTTATAGCTCAGCTGGCACGGCCTCTTCCAATTAAAAATATATTCTACACAGTAGTCGATATCTGTGTCTTTGTGTGAATATCCTGGAGTATTAATTTAAAAAATTAATGTCCAAATACCTTCTTGGCAAGAAGTTCTAGCCCCTTCAGAGAGCACGAAGCTTTCCTACGGACTGGGAGCTTACTGAGGAGACATGTTTCAATTTTCTCAAACAAGTTATTTCTTCAGTGCCTGCGAGTTTCAGAGACCTCCTGATTTATATGTAAAAATAAACAAATAGATCTTGTTCCCTACCTCAATCTTTTTTCCCAAGTGTTATTTTGCATAAGACTGGGTTTTTCAAGTCTCTTAAAGTCAACAGTATTACTAAGTTTTAGTGGTATAAAGAATAGTAGTTGCTATGCCTCAACATTTATTTGGAATTATATAGACAAGCTCTAAGTCTCCGTGTGGATAATGTCTGTGGAATCCTTCCTGAGCAGCTGACAGTTTTATCCTGCAAACCTGTACTCATAAAAGTCAAAGCATCAGGTGAGCCTTCTGTTTGTGGAAACTAATACAACTGGGAGCACTCCAACAAGTAGCAACCTGCAAGAACTGTAATATTTTTCCATCTGGGTTATTTGTTTCCCTACAAAACCCACAAAGCTGACATTTGGCGTATTAGGAAATATGAAAGCTTAATGATGACGTTATATAAGTAGTTCTGCTCAGTAAAATCAGTCTCAGGATTCGGTTGTGTGAAGTAAGGCTGCGGGTCAAATGCTGCACTGATTTTTCTTTCATGACAGCTCAGCTGTCTAAGAACTGCTTGCTCCAGAAGGAAATAGAGATCTCTTTTGAAAGCTTGTTTCCTTAAAAGGCACACTACTGGTAGTATGTGCAGTACTTCAGCAAGAACAGGAAAGATAATTTCTGGATCTCATATTAAACATTAGTTGTCTCCAGCAAAAATGTGACTGAGAGAAGCCCCGCACTCCGGGACTGGAGCTCCCCACAGAAATCTGACTTCATCTGCCTGCCCAGTGTCTCTGTGTATTCAAATCTGCCCCAAGAAACGCTGTAAGAAATGGACGTCGTACAGGCATGGGTCACGGAATTGACCCGAGCTCCCAGGGGCCAGTGTTATGTGTCTACCAGCACCCACAAGGGTTTTCCAGGAATTCACAGTTTGAAATACAAATATCTTCCCCCAGAGGCAGAAATTTCCCAGAGTTTCCTCAAACCAAAAATGTAAGGAGCTGCGATTAGGCTCGCGGGGAAAAAAAATTAAGTTCCATAAACGGACAATTATATCCTAGGCCAGTGGCTGAACTTTGCTTTGCATTTTTTTTTTTCTTTCCTATTTGAACTGCCAGACAACCAGGCAACAGGCAGGGTGTGCCTGCTAATTTGTGTAAACGAACAGTAAAGCAAAAATAAAAGTCGTGGTCACTTGAAAGGTGTTCTATGCATAAAAGCTTTGAACTTACTTATGTATGCTGGTCTAGTTCGAATTAATGCTTTCCAAATATGAACACCAATTGTAGGAGGAGAAAAAAATTGCGTTAGACAAAGCGAATAAGAACATGGGGTCTCTAAAAGGGAACCTGTTGGGCGCTCACTGTACAACAACTAAAGCCTGAAAGTATGCTTAGAAAATACTCACTCCTATGCTTAAGAAGTTGCTGCTAATGATGACTCAGAAGAACCACAAACAAATTTCAAGGTGCTTGCCTTAAAGAAGAATATATTAACAAATTCAGACTGAGGGCTGCTTTGATGAAGTGCTGAGGTGCTCTGAGTCAAACAGGGACTCAAAAAGCTCTTGGTGAGATCCTTCCCTGCGTCACTCACAGAAGTTTTGCTGTGGATATTCATAGAACCAAGATTTCATTCCCTGATTTGAAAGACATTTTCAAACTGCGAAAACGCTCAACTATTAAGTTTTCTCACCAAACTGAATGCAAATATTCATTTTTTCACTGTTGCTGCTCACTGCCTGAGCAGAATGTACCAAAAGTTGAACCGGCTACTTCATTCCCAGAGTAACAAAGAAAAGGAGAGCCTTTTAATGAAAACTCTAACTCAGACTCATGCAGGTATGAATACTTTGTGCCAATAAGATTTTATTTAGCATTAACTTGAGTATTTCACGTCACAGCATATTACTGCAGCTGATATGATCCGTCTAAGAAGCAGACTGTGCTTTCTCAGGTATACATTGAAATGATTACAGGGATTGCTAAATGTGCTTAAGCCTTACACTTGCTGCCTGTTTACCCAGGGATGAATTTTGCCCATTGAGAATATTTTAGTCTAGGACAGTCAGCAGTAATTAAACAACAGAAAACTACAAAGTAGGTAAATATTGCTTTAAGCTCATTTTACAAATAGGACATTGGAAACAAAAGGTTTCAGATGCAGATTTTAAGTCTCTGGATGCAATTTAAAAATGCTGCAATGTGTTTTGAAACATAAATAACTGACACTCTTTTGCTTGCACAAGGATAAATAACTGGTGATGTATGCTATGGTGACGTCATTTGCTCACGAGCATTGAACTAAAAAAAGAAAATAACCCTAAAGGTTATTGTCCATAAAGATCAAGTACTGATGAGCATATTTATACCGAAATTCTTCTTGTAGCTCCTAGAAATTTTCCTGAACAAGCTCTATAGGACTTGTCCTGACATGATGTAATTATAAATAGAAATTTGCTCGACTCAATTTCAAAACAGGGACTTTTCTCAGCCAGTAAATAATTCCCAGATAATATCCCAAGCTGCTGTCACTAATGCTTAAATTGAAGTTTGTTATTTGGAACCCTGCCATTTAAAACGATCTGATGTCTCACTTTGTTGTCAGGAATTAAGCTGATTAGGAAAATTAAAAACAACCAAAATCCTTTTGATTATGGATTTACTGAACTTGCCCTGCGAAAGGACAACCCAGCTGTGATGACTCTGCTCTCCAAGCTAAAGTACAGCTCTGGCTGCATTTGACGAAACAGCCATGCGGAGCCAGCCTGCAGCGTGCCGAGCTGATGGGCGCTCCTCTGGCTTTTGCAACTTCTCTTTTAGAGGCACTGATTGTACCATATCCGTGTGGGTGTGCTGTGCAAAACAGATGTTTCAGGGGATGAAATTTAGAAAACAGTTGTGATTCATTTCAATCGCTCCTGCCTCTTCCCCTTGCAACTGTGCAAAAACCATCGTGTGTTATTGAGCTGCACATAGAATATGACCATCTAGAGATTGGGACAGTCAGTTGGAAGGCGGAAGCCTAAGTGCCAGTCCCTATTTCAAGAAATGTTTGTATATTTTTATATTGAAAATTCATTGGTTAAAATAAAGAACCACCATTGGTACAGAGGCCAGAGCTCACATCTCTCTCTCTTCGGGACAAGGCTGTGGGCTAGAGGCTGAGGAGCTAGAACACCTACAGCCTGATTTCTATGAACATGGTGACTACACTTGGCTTTTTGGATTCAGTTCTGGGGACCAAATACAGAAGTTATGCAGAGCCTGTGTTGTAGGTGTGTTAATACTTTCTATCAATTTGTCTCTCCCTTTCTGCAAGCAGGAAGGCTGTGCTGACACCCTCCTCAAAGGGCTGGACTGCATGCAAAAAAATAGCTTCTGTGTTAAAGCTTTTTTATCTGAATCCTCTGAGACTCAGATAATTGCTTATTAGCATTCATCTTGATGAAGTCATCCTGTGGAAAAACTTTGAGCAGCCTTAGAGAAAGCTTAACACAATCAGTCAGTGAAATTTTGTTACCTGTTGCAAGACAGCCGACGTTTCAAGCTGAAAATCCCATAGACTGGGATTGGCGTAAAGCTGGGAAGCAAGATACTGCATATTAAGAAATGACTTTTGGAATAGAAGTACCAGGGAAGCACACTTGTGTCAAGTATTTTGACTTCAGAGTGATTACTGAATCCTATCATCTCTTCAGAAGTACTTAGTGTTTGGACATTTGTTTAATTTTCTTTCTGTTTTGCCTAGTATTTCTTTTACATATTTTGGTAGCTTCACTGGAAAGAAAAAGAAAAAAAAAAAGCAGTTTTAGCAGAATCAGAGAATGCTGACCTCTGGAAGTCATCTAGTCCAGAGCAGGGTGCCCAAGACCATGGGCAGTGTGTTTTTGAGTATCTCTGATGATGGAGAATATGGAGATTTCACAATTCGTTGTATTTGTTGATAAAGTTGATCTTTTTCTGTCCCAGAGGTGGCTGCAGTTCATCTATAAGGAGTTCAGATTACATATAGTTAATTTTACAATGTTGGGGTCCTCTAGGATGAATTTGCTTTCCTTGGAAAGTTTAGAGGGGATTTGAAGGAGGATTTCTAACCCAGCTCTTGCCGTGCTGTGTGTTTCCCATTCACTGGCTGATCGTCTTCAGTGGTATTGTCTTGTTTGGCCCTCAATGATAAATGCATGTTTTCCAGGATACTTTCTGTGGGCATGGTTTGTAAAGTATCACATATGCTTACAAATAATAGTGAAAAGTGCTATTGTTGAGAATTTACCTTTTGTATTAATGGACAAGCCTTGCAGGACACACAGGGAACCTGTTTTACCCTTCATGCTGCTGGCACAATTTTCAGATTAAGGAAAGATGGAAGGATGGAAGATGGAAAAATTAATTTAATGCTTCTGTACTGCAGTAGTGATGTATGCACAGCACAGAGGAGCGCTGCAAATGTGGTAGCGTGCTGGTTTTGGCTGGGATAGAGTTAATTTTCTTCATAGTAGCTCCTATGGGGCTATGGTTTGGATTTGTGCTGAAAACAACATTGATAACCCAGGGATGGTTTTGTTACTGCGGAGCAGTGCTTACGCAGAGCCAAGGCCTTTGTGCTCCTCACCCCACCCCAGCAGCGAGTGGGCTGGGGGGGCACAAGGAGCTGGGAGGGGGCACGGCCGGGACAGCTGACCCCAACTGACCCAAGGGATAGCCCACCCCATACGGCGTCATGCTCAGCATAGAAAGCTGGGGGAGGAAGGGAGGGATGTTCGGAGTGATGGCGTTTGTCTTCCCAAGTCACCGTTAGGCGTGGTGGAGCCCGGCTTTCCTGGAGATGGCTGAACTCCTGCCTGCCCATGGGAAGTGGTGAATGAATTCCTTGTTTTGCTTTGCTTGAGCGCGCAGCTTTTGCTTTACCTATTAAACTGTCTTGGCCTCAACCCCTGAGTTTTCTCTCTTACCCTTCCAATTCTCTCCCCCATCCCACCGGGGGGAGTGAGCGAGCGGCTGTGGGGGGCTTAGCTGCCGGCTGGGGTTAAACCTCGACAGGTATCAAGCTTTATAGAGGGTTGATAGTGCTGAAAAATAAGGATGTATCTAACATGATCTTAATATTTCACTCAAACTTCAGGGTTTGGGGCTTTTTTGTCCTTATCCATATATGATACTTCAACAGGCATATTTGGAGGAGTCTAGTATCAACATCTGGGGAATGACTGCTTATGTATGGCTGTCTCTTGCAAAAAACCAAAACAAACAAAAAAATAACAAAGCAAAACATTGTAATCCCCACTGTTTTTTCTTTCCATGTAATTTCTGTGACAAGGGCAGTTTTAAACATTTATAGGGACACACAAACAGAAAGCTCAAACTTGAAATCATTTAAACTGTGTTTTAAATACCTGACCGAGGAGAAAAATGCTTCTCTGTTAGGATTCCATTTTAGAGAGATGCAGGAGAAGCACTAGTTAGGCTTGCTGGAGGCAAGTAAACCTTGGAAGAAAGTCTTGCATTGCTTTGCTTTGATTAAAAATCATCATAATATTTAACCAAATTAATCAATTCCCATCTGCTACAAAGGTTAGGCTACTCATACTTTATGTTTATCTCTAAATATGTTGCTAACTCATAGCTGCAAATTATTACACCAACTAATGAAGTTGGAGATAAATTAAAAAAGCAAAACCAAGCATCTTTCCTTCTAAAATTGTCTGTTTAGCTTCAGTTCCAGACCACTTTAGATAATGGTACAAATGCAAGAGAAAGTGAAATTTGGTCTTGAATCCTCAAGCAGGCAACCAAGAGGCACAGGTACAGTAAAAGACTTCCTATTCAAGCCGCGTGAATAGTTGGGTGAGTTACATAGTATTACTTCCTTTCTCTGACCGAAAGACTGATTCACTCATTTTCTAACCCACTACCAATTGTGAACTGCAAATATTAGAACTGAATAGACGCTTGATGTTAAATATTTTGCAGATTTAAGTTACATAAGTTACATGCAGTCCCTAAGTTAGCCCCACAATTGGTAGAAGAAAATGTACATTGAGATTATAATATTTGCTATCCAAATGATCTATTAACCAAAATATTAAGTTGAGAAAATTACACATTGGTTTTAAAAGATGTGCGCTTTTGGGAAAACAGCAGAAACAAGGTGTGAGATACTGTGTTCTGCCTCTGAAAGAGTGATGTGAAATTCAGACACTGAGGTACTTTGGCACATTTGCAGTCACAAATAATTTCTGGAAAGGTCAAATTTTTAGAGGAAATTTCTAGAAGAACTGGGGTCAAATTTTCTCTTTGCCCTCTAGCTCTCCTGTTCTCTAGCAAAACAATTGAAAAAGAAAGGAAAAAATAAAAGGAAATGGAAGGAAAGTAGAAATGTTGAAACTACCACAACAAAACAAATGTCAAGATTTTTCTTTGGAAGCTTGTTCTTCAGAAATTAGGCAGCGTTTAATCATAAAGTATGCAGACAAAACAAACCTCTCTGCTTTTCACAAAGAAAGGATTCATTTGGCCTAAGGCCATTTCTTTGAAGTGGAAAGTACACTTTTGGGGGTTGATCCCCAAACAGATTTATTTCTTTAAACCTTTTCTTTGGTTACTTCATTTTAAAGAAATCACTTATTCACTCAGCTTTGCTCATGTAGGCTTCTCCATAGGGACCCCTCCTGTGGTTCTTGCACTACTATGCCATCCCAGCTTGCCTCGACACCAGCCCCTGCAAGCAGCTTGACTGCTGCAGAAAGGTTAAAAAACCTGTTGGAGGAGCGGAGAATAGTTGTTGGAAGCCATGTACTGGGGAGAAGCAGCAAAAAAAATGCCATGGCACGTTTCTGTCCCAGTTGCCAAGGGGTTTCTAGGGATTTGGAGGGCTGTGCCCAACTTTGGAGATTTGCTCTTATGGTATTTATTCTAAAACGAGAGGAGAGAAACCAGCTACTTGAAGGTACTGTACTGTGATTTTTATGTTTCCCAATAGTGTGTGAATGTAGCAGGACCATCTGATATGACGCATGCTGCAAGGAGGCTGCAAACTAGTCTGAGCAGCAAAAGGATACAATGAAAGTTGGTAAGTTAAAAAAACCAAAACCTACAATATATAAAAAAATCAGTTTTTTCCTTCTTTTAAAGTTGGCACATCTCAATAGATGGCACTAAAAATCCTAATGCGAAGCCATTCCCCATGGCTTCCTCCCTGAATATCATCACAAGTCTCCCAGTCAATCCACTCCCTTTAAATATCAAACAAGCAATACAACCAATGGACAGTCTCTCAATTGACTGTCTTAGTCACTTCTTTTAACACAAATTATTCCCTCAGCAATGCTACTTTTAGTTTTTCATTGGCCCTTGTTATGAAAACCACTCAGTGAGAAATTTATCTGGGACAAATTCTCCTGAGGGGAGGTAATCTGTGTACCTTGATTGATGTCAAAGAAGATGCACTAAATTACACCACTTCACGATCTAATTTTTCTGTGGTTTCCTTGACACCAAATTAGCAAACTATATCTATAAAATGTGTTCAACAGTTTAAGCTAAACTGACTACAAGCAGATTGCTGAAGCCTTTGCAAATTCTACCCTGAGTTCGCTGCAACCACCTTGCTTAGTGAAACGGGCTCTGAGGCTCGGAGCAAGTAGCAAAACATTTTCTTTCCCCTTCCCTCCTGCTAAAAGGGAAAGATTTTCCTGCTAGGCTATTTTTCTGGTTTTCTGACTGCATCATCTGATTTTATCCTATCTGGGCAAAAATCACACTTCTGGCCTCATTAAAATGCAATCAAAAAATCTATGATCATTGCATAGGCCAGCGCAGTGCTTTGCAAAATTATTTATTTCATAAAATTGCACAAATGTATCAGGTAAATTAGTTGAAAACACGAAAACAGTGGGGTTTTTTTAGACATGAACTGAAATGCAATAGTAAAAAAAAAATTAAATTTTACTTTATAACAAGTTATATAGCTGCAAGTATAGCCGGCTGAACATGAGCCAGCAGTGTGCCCAGGTGGCCAAGAAGGCCAACGGCATCCTGGCTTGCATCAGGAATAGTGTGACCAGCAGGAATAGAGAAGTGATCGTGCCCCTGTACTGGGCACTGGTGAGGCCGCACCTCGAGTACTGTGTTCAGGTTTGGGCCCCTCACTACAAGAAGGACACTGAGGTGCTGGAGCGTGTCCAGAGAAGGGCAACGAGGCTGGTGAAGGGTCTAGAAAACAAGTCTGATGAGGAGCGGCTGAGAGAACTGGGGCTGTTTAGCCTGGAGAAGAGGAGGCTGAGGGGAGACCTTCTCGCTCTCTACAACTACCTGAAGGGAGGTTGTAGTGAGGTGGGTGTCGGTCTCTTCTCCCAAGAAACTAGCGATAGGACGAGAGGAAATGGCCTCAGGTTGCATCAGGGGAGGTTTAGGTGGGATATTAGGAAAAATTCCTTTACTGAAGGAGTGGTTAGGCATTGGAACAGGCTGCCCAGAGAGGTGGTGAAGTCATCAACCCTGGAGGCGTTCAAAAAAGGTGTAGACGTGGCACTCCAGGGCCTGGTTTAGGAGTCATGGTGGTGTTAGTTGACGGTTGGACTTGATGATCTTAGAGGTCTTTTCCAACCTTAATGGTTCTATGATTCTAAGTACCTGCTATAAAGGCAGTTAATGCATGTAAGTTGATTTTATGGTCATAATCCACCAAAGCTGTGTTTTAAAAAGAGGGTTAAGCATGTAAATTAGAAAGAGCTTTACAGGAACTATTTTGAATAAAAATAAACACAAGAAATATTAAACTATTTGTCGATAGCCCAGCCAAGATTAATGATGAAATCTACTGGCCTATTGAAGTTGCAAAAAATTGACTCCTACCTAGGATCTATGAAAGAGTAAAAAGAACCTTCAGGGCCAAATTTTGCTCTCAGTTTTACACTGATGTAAATCCAGACTAAGTCTACTGGACTCAGTGTATCAGTGTAACTGTGGAATATTTCCAGACATCCATCAAAGAGTAACTGCAGAAACACGCTGCTGTAAGGAGTTGCAGAATCTGGCCATAGGCATTTCAAACCCTGATTTGCACTTTGTGCTTGGGCCTAAAGTGTGCTCAGGTTTGCAGTATTGGCCAAATAAAAGGTCTGGCTGCGTAAGAAATGCTGAATAAAGACCTCAAATGCCAACGTTGTCAGCAGATCTGAACAGTTTTACCTTTACACACATGCAGACATCCTGCTGACTTCATTTTCTTAATCACCTCTAAAATTCACAGGGAATTTTAAAATTCTGTTTCCTATGATGGCCATCAAAACACAAATTTATTATAGCGGAGTGTCAGGGAAATTAAAGAAGCCCAACAAACATAAGTAGACAACTGTTTTTCATTGGTTTCTCTGTTCCGCTGCCGCAGAAAGTTTAAAAAAATACTTGAAGATGGAATGGAATGAAGAGAGGTATTTTAAAAATAGGCAAACATACAGAAAAAGCTTCCTTAAAAAGCCAAGCAAGGTTGGCTTTTAGATTAAAATAAAACAAGGAAATTCTAGGCTTGATTCTGCATCTGTCTCAATTAAATAGCAAAAACTTTTATTCATTTTAGTCATCCCAGCCATATGCATATGTGTGGCTGAAGATTTTATTATATTCCAATAGAATCTCTTTATATTTTATGCCTAAATAAATGAAGTGAAATTTACTGTATAAAATATTTACAGAATCTTCTTAAGAACCATTAAGCTCATTAGCCAGGTGAATTCGTTTTGGATTCGGCCAACAAACTGTGTAACTAGCTGAGAGCCACAGGGCCAGCTGTCTAAAAGACAAGTTAGTCTGTACGGGAGCCAACAGCCAGATGGAGACGACAGCCAACTCAGGAAATACAATATTTAGCCTGAAAGAATGTCAAAAGACAGTAAAAAGTCTGACCGCTGAGCTCCATAAGCACGGGTTTGAATCGTCATCAGTATTCTGCCTTTGAATCCAACCTTTCTGCCTCCCTCTCCGCCCGCCACTCCTGCACGGGTTCACCTCGCACGTCCACATTAGGATGAGCTCAGCAAAAAGCCAAGTAGAGCAGCACCGGGGCTGGGGGTTTAGTTTAGTTTAGTCCTAGGAGGAGGCTGATGGGTGCTCATCCAGCTCACTACAAAACCGTGTTACACATTCAGCAAACAAAAAGCTCAGCTTGACAGAAGGGAAATATAATTAGGATAAAGAAAAAAGAAAAGGAGAGGAAGGAGGGCTCCTGTTACCGAGGGGTTGGGAGAATTCATAAGGCCTCTAGACACAAGCAAGAAGCTCAAAAGCAGGAGCGGAAGTCTGAGGGAGATTATTTCTCCCTTTTGTAGGGCAAAAGACTAATTATATAAAGCAAGATGTTTTTTTCCAGAGATTTGAAAGGTATCATGCAATATTGATACAGAAATTGTATTTAATGCAGGTTTACAAGCCAAGAGGTAAAAGAAAATGTAAATGTAAATATGGTGTTTTCTCCTTATTCTCCCTGCGGCTCTTCCCTTTGTCAGAAAAAGGCCTAGCACGCCTGCCTCGGTGCAGAAAGTTCCCTGTGAAAGGACAACATACTTCCAGCTGGAGATGGTTTTAGGCTTTCACAATATGCGTCCAGAAAGGGAAAGAAACAGTGAGTTTAATCTAACTGATTTCCATTCTTGAGCATTGTTGCTATTTATTTTACTCATTTTTCTTTCAAAGGAAGAAAAAAAAAATCCCTGTTAGAGGGAGCTGGATCAATACTAAGAAATTCTTTGTCGGATAAAATAAGAACGATCATTAACCTTGCTGCTTATGAATTAAATGCAAACTTCACTTTTCAACTCGTCTTTCCCACAGCATCCCCAGCAAACTTCCCTTCAGCATGTTCAGCAATTAAAATCCAGCCCAACCACCCAAACAAACGCTGTTGCTAGTAACCTTTAAGCTCTCTTCCTGCTGCGTGGGTGGGAAAAAAATAGGAGGAGGTATTTCGTGATATGGTTCAGGTGTTTTGGTGATGGGGGCTCTTCAGTCTGTTTACTTAGGCGTGGATTTGAGGCTGGATTATGTATGTTATTTATAGATCCAATCTCTCTGGGAGCATCATGTGAACAAAGTTCATGGTCGTGCCAGCAGCTCCGCACCGGTCGATGCGTGGGCTCCCGTGGCCAAGATCAGGCCCTGCCTTCTTCATGCAACTGGCTGCAGGATCAGCTGTAACAGCCCAGTTATCAGCTTGGAAATTACTGATAGCAGGCTCTGGTCTCCATTTAAGGGCTTGAGCCATTGCCTCCAAGAATTTGTTTTAACTGCCACCATTACTCTTCAAATTGTGATTGGGTGCCATGCCCGAGCGGTCAAAAAAACCTTTATCTACAGCATCATGCATGGTGTGCATAAAAAGGAGTGTGGCCAGCAGGTCGAGGGAGGTTATCCTCCCCCTCTACTCGGCCCTGGTGAGGCCACCTCTGGAGTACTGTGTCCAGTTCTGGGCTCCCCAGTTCAAGAAGGACAGGGAACTGCTGGAGCAAGTCCAGCGGAGAGCCACCAAGATGATCAGGGGACTGGGGCACCTCTCTTACGAGGGAAGGCTGAGAGACCTGGGCTTGTTCAGCCTGGAGAAGAGAAGACTGAGGGGGGATCTTGTCACTGCTTACAAATCTCTAAAGGGTGGGTGTCAAGAGGATGGGGCCAGACCCTTTCCAGTGGTGCCCAACGACAGGACGAGGGACAAGGGACACAAATTGGAACGCAGGAAGTTCCACCTGAACATGAGAAAAAACTTCTTTACTGTGAGGGTGACAGAGCACTGGAACAGGCTGCCCAGGGAGGTTGTGGAGTCTCCTTCTCTGGAAATACTCAAAACCCGCCTGGACGCGGTCCTGTGCACCCTGCTCTAGGTGAGCCTGCTCAAGCAGGGGGGTTGGACAAGATGATCTTCAGAGGTCCCTTCCAACCCCAACCGTTCTGTGATTCTGTGATCATTGAGTGTGATGCTTTGCTTTTGAATGTCCGAGAATGCTAACTTTATTGTAGGTTATATTACTTTAATTTCCAGGAAGAATTCAATTTTTATTTTCAGTTCAGCTCTTTCCCCCCCAGAATGCACTTTCCCTGGTGGCCTCTACTTTGCTTTCCTTTTCACAGAGCAGAGGATATTTATTAGGATTTCCTCTGTGCTTGTAGGACTTGGCTGTTAAATTGTGATTGCTGTGTCGAATTTTGCTCGTCCCGTTATTCTGCTGCCTTCTCTCCACCCTGCAAATGGCTTATTGCTAAGGAAAAGTTTTAATAGTCTTATTCATCTCTTGAATTCATACTGTTAATAAATGTCATCTGAAATCTCAATACCAGTTACCCTTTGGGGAAAAGAACACTTTACTGAAATGTAGTGCCTTCCAGTTCCATGCATGGAGTAAAATTTCTGATTGAGCTGCTGCTGGTTTCCACACGGGCGGGAGCTCCGCCGTCCTCTGCTGTGTACCGGCTGCTGCAGACAAGGGCCAGCGCTGCTGGACAGCCCCTGCTCAGTCCCGTTCCTTCAACTCCATAAAAGTTGCTAATTTTACTGCACTATGATCAAGCCAGAAACACAGCAGAGTCAGTAGTACTCTATGTTTTAGACATGGAAAAGACAATGATGAAATGATGAAAAGGGTTTGTCCATACCCTTTTGTAAATAAGGCAAAGGCGAGGAGTTCCAAGACAGGAATAGGAGCCCTAGGGTCTGAGATTTTCCCCTCTCCAACACCGCAATTCAAAAGGTCTTTCAAATAAAGTAGGAGTCTCAGACCAGAACCACCTATGAGCACGTGCCTAGCATAAATGTGGGCAAAATACAGAGGCAGAATCTGCTCCCTTCTTCATGTTATCTTTATTAGCAGCCTCATTTAATTGGACTTCCTTCAGATTAGGATACCACTGATGTCAAAATTTAATGCCATCTGCCAAAACATTTTTGGAAATTGTTGACATTTCTGAAAACGTAATCCACGCTGCAGGACAGAGTCCACTTCAGTCTCCTTTCGTAGGTGATGAGAAGTAGGATGTTAATCATTAATGTATGTCTTATGTTATCTGTGCAGACTGACAGGTAGTTCTAAGAGAATTTTTGTTATATTTTCTGATTTTCCAGAATAGATTGTATGAGATGAGGAGCACTTAGCTTTTGCAGACTGTGATCTCAAAAGAAGGTTTATAACTGCATGCAAAATGCATGTGCAAATTTGTTCCTAACTTGCATTTAACTTCACCACAACCGAACTCTGAAATTAAGTAGCTGTGTTCACAAATGGCTGTAATTAGTTAGCTGCATACTTACTAATTTGTTCACACAGCTAAAGTAACCTGCGCGCACAGAAAGGTATGCACAGCTCTGGGAGAAAAGCACAGGAGTGAGAGGTGCTTCTCATCTTGACTTTGTCTGCACTTCTGCGTCTGCTCTGTGCAAAATGGGTCCTTAGATATTCAAGGGAGAGAAGTGGAACGGGAAAATGGTGTTGGCAGGCCAGACTTCGCAGGTGCCTGCACCTGCAGACAAGCAAATAGGAAAATCAACTTTTGAAAAAACTGATTCAACTTATAGCTTGTCTTGCTGATGGTTGGGGTTTTGATGATACTTTCCTTTTTTTCAGTTTCTTCATCTGAGTTTTGGCTATTTTCTTGTTTTTCCTTTTTTTCCCCCACTATAGAGACAGTTGATGTCATTGTCCACAACAAAATGAAATTAAAACAACTTGCCTGAAAGTAAAGTTGTTAATCTCTGACAAACGATTGATCTTTCAAAATTGTCAGCAGTTTCAAATTTCAATCTAAATTTATGCACATGTTATAAATATATTTGCTGTTATTTGTGCAGTGTTAAAAGGCTACTCGGCAGCATGAGGTACGGAAGAATTTTTAAGCACAAGACGTCAAAATGGTGTGGAATTATTCATACATTTGTATTTATTTACAAGATATTGTGGCACAAAAATCTTTTCTTGTTTTCATACAGCTTTGTTTTGCAAGAGTCCTCCAGACAGGTGTTCCTATGCATTGGCATAAATCTTTTAATCTGCAGAACCAATTTCTATAAAAGGGACAAAGTTGTGCTGCAAGTATTTGCTTTATTTCTTGTTTCCTTTCCTTGTTTACAGCAAGTGGTACTTCTCAGCCTGACTCTTCTATCCGTCTTTGTTGGTGTCACTGAATAAGAGGATATCCATGCATTCCTAGAAAACAGTAAAATTTCTTCTTACCTCTCGTCTGACTAATGGGATTCCTTAAAATTCGAGTCTGGCTTTCTGAATTTTAGACTATTGTATTTGTTGCTAGCTAAGAGGACTTCTGGCTGCTTTACGGCTTTGCTGAGTTCTGCAGACTTAATGCTTCACCCTCAGTTCTCCGCATCAACTGAAAAACAGTCCCAGCTCACATTTGCCTGCAGAAAGCCTTGGTGTTCAGTACAGAGTAGGTTTCAGTGCTTTTTATTCCTCCTCTTAGTTTCCTGTTGCTTCTTTAATTTCTTTTGTCTCTTAGTGTCCAGATTTATGGCCGGTTGTTAGCGCACGGAGCTGAGGTGCTGTGTGAGCTGTCTGTGTCCCTCTACAGAACGGGAGGCAGGAAGCTGTGCTGGTATTCGCAGCTCCAAAACAGAGCAGCACTTTTCCCAGCTGGGTTTGAAAGGTAGAAAAGCTGCACCCAGAGAGAGATGCCTCTGGGCAAGAAGTGAATGGCAAGAAGCTGCTGGTTGACGTGGGACATATTTGTTGCAAATCTGTTATAGGCACAAAAAAAAAATGTTGTATTGAAAGCTATCTATCTAAAAATCATACGCTCAATTTCTTACAAACTATTGGCACTTTGTTGTTGGTTTGGATGGAAATCTGTTTAGCCAATCCTGCTTCTGGGAGTGCTGTATCATTTCTGCCAGGTTCTGAAGAGGGTTTAGGTTTCACCACGAGACTATTTCAAATGGGACCAGGTGATGCAGTGAAGATCTTCTCTAGAAGCCATCAGCAGCACCAAACCAGTCACGTTTTTAGTAATCTTGACATACGTGGGAGTACTAAGGACCTGCTCAGTCTTCCAATCTTCAGCACACATCAAAAAGAGAAACTAATACTAGACAGAGGTGTCTAATCAAAACATTACCAGAAGCTGCCATTTGGCAGCACCGTGAGGTGGTACCTGGCAACATTAATCCTCAAAGAGCAGCCAGTAAAGTCCTATCAGTGATCTGAGTGTCTGAGTGATTGGCTTTGAGGAGGGCTGCTTCTCTCCCGCCTGCGTAACAGGGAATTGATGGCAGCGTGCACAGGGTCGGGGTGTCATGCCCAAATGCAAGCCGCAAATCCATGCACAGGAGGTCTGTGCCCTGGGAGACTCCTCCAGGTTTAGATGCTGCCTTTCAACCAGGCTGCAGTTCTTTCCCCCTCCTCCTTTTGAAAATAGAGGACGTTGCAATGTGTTGTTGCTTTCCCTTTGGCTTTGTAGCTGCTTAAAAAGTTGCCTGGGAAGACAAGCGTGTGTGTCTGCTTAGGGGGCAATTCCAAGAGGAGCGTCTCTAGTAATGAAGCGTCGTATCTGCCCAGCTAGGTGAAGCTGGGCAGGTTTGTAATGACATAACTCTTCGGGGGGGGCTGTAGCAGAGGGGGTGGGGGGAGAGAGAGAGTGAGAGAAGTGGAGCCTGCAGCACCCCGGCAGTGATATCAGACACAGGATCTGGCAGCTTTGGGGTAAGCTACCACCTCTCCACTCCACCACTCAGAGCATCCTGGATCTCCAGCTCGAAGGGGAGAGCGAGCCAGCAGCGGCAATCATGGCAACGTCAAACGGTTTTATTTCTTCATGACCTCTCTCTTCTCCTCTCTCTCATCAATAATTCACCTGAG
>WAAD01020007.1:0-27019 GCA_013389945.1 Fregata magnificens | reverse complement strand
GGGCAGCCCTCGCCCAGCCCAGGGCGGGGAGCCGGCCCCGGGGGGCTCGGGGCTGGGGTCTTCTCAGGTGCGAGCAGCCCGCGTGGGTGTTAGACGGCTGGTGCAGCCTGTGAGGGGGGAAAGAAGGACGAATTTTGAGGGAAAATCGTTTAACTTTTCTATAACAATCGCAGGTTCATAGTACAGCCCCTCTCATCTCAGTCGCTCATGTTAACGTACAGATGCCAGCGCACATTCCATCTACCAGCTCCTGCCCTAGGGCAAGTCCACGGTAATTGAGACTGATGGTTATTTTGCTTCCTATACCATATTATAACAAACAGTAAATTGTCGTGACAACTGAAGCCAGATACGTCACGTAGCTTAATGCTAGCAACAGAAATTACCCTAACTTCGTGGACGTTCCTAGTGGCTTTCTAGGGCTGTGGCTGGCGTAAAGGAGCCTGAAAATACCAATTGAAAATAAAGCATAACTTAGTGGAAAGAAAGAAAAAATCAGCCGTTAAAGAAGATATTTAGCATATGGACGATGCACTCATTTAATATGTTCCCCTCTGTTACTTGTCTCTGTTTAATCAAACCCAAATTATTATTAGTGCTTACAAAAACAAAGCAGCAAAGGCTCACAGCCAGTTTTTGCTCAGATATGCCAAGTATTTCAGTAACTCAGTCTGACTATAAACTGGTGAATGAATTATATCATTCACGTACATCCTTCCTCACAGCTTGAGACTTTCAGGAAGACAGTGTTGACTTGACCACTGCTTTTTAGCCAAAAGCAGTATGCCACTCCCTGAATCGGTGTTTTGATGTCATTTCTGGGGAATGATGAACAAAAAAATGCCTTTTCTTAATCTCCTCTAAACACGTATAGAAGAAAGGTCTTGAAGGTACGATACAGCAGCAAAGTAAGAAATATTTTCCACCCTAGTTTATTTAAAGTTGTACTATAAATACAACTAAATATCCATTTTTATGAGTGATATTCCAACTTAATTGAGAGAACAATGAATAAAATAGCATAGATGTAGATTAAAAAATTTCCATGGGTGAATGTTTTCTAAAGTTAATAGTCTGTATTTTTTATTTAGCACTGAATACCTGTACTAATTCCCATGCTATATTTTTGTTTGTAGATCCTAGTAAATGTGGGCAATTTTTTCACGTTGGAGTCTGTCTTTGTAGCACCAAGAAAAGGAATTTACAGTTTCAGTTTTCACGTAATTAAAGTCTATCAGAGTCAAACAATTCAGGTACGTTGATCAAGTATGATTATAAAATCTTTTACTTAAATTGTTTATTTAGAATAGGATCTTGATGGAACACAAGAGTATTTAACACACTTTGAAGGAAAAATAGCTTAGTTTAAAGCAACCTGTGGTGTAGAGTTCCTAGCAGTAGAGTGAATACATTTAAACCGGACAGCTGTAATAAGGCAGGATCCTCACCTCAGATGAATTGCCCTAGCTTCACTTCTATACCATAAGAACTGAATATCTGGGGTGATACAAAGCATTAAATAGAATGAATCATCCGAGAGTAAAACAGAGCTCTAAATTTCACTTAATTGCATAAATACTATTGAAGAGTCATATTGTGCTACAGGTTAAACTCACTGTCTTGAACACAGGAGTTCTGGGGATACGTACCAGGTTTGATTATTTTTGTAACATTTTGTGACCTGGCTGACAGCTCATGATGCCGGGTGTCTGTTTATGACAGCAGTCTGCTGTGGACCACGGTTAGTTAAGGTGGTCTACTTGTGCTATACTACACCAAAATGTTATACCTCTACAGGCATGTCTTCTAGGGAACCTTGATAGCAGTTTAAACTTTTTTTCACCATATAATACATAAAAGATTTGTCATATATTTGAAAAAAAAGGGAGCGATTCTGCACTTTCTTCTGTAGCATAACAGCAGCTGAACTACCCAATTAAATATAAGTATGTACTAGCTTAGACGAAAAGCCTCTGAGTTCCTGACCATCCCCTCACTGAGCCAACAGTAAATTCCTTAAAGTACATTGCTTAATCTTCATGCCAGGTCATGCAATTTCTGTGACACACATACTGGTTTTCTAGATCTAGAATAACATCTGTGGCTTCCTTTGTTTCCACCCATGAGACCACTAGATTCATAGAAGTATTTGATGCTTTTCCCCGATCTGTCTTGCTCTCGAATATGGTTTGCAGTGTACAAGGCTGAGATGAAACGGATTTCTGCAGGACTCATCAACCATTTCTTTGTGGCAGCTCTGGCTTTGGGTTGCCGGTAAAGCTCCCGAGAAAAGCGTAAATGGTAGAGCTGGCAGAGAAAGCTGGCGCAAGACACGTTCACATCCCTGGTGAAATTCGCCTTCAGTTTACAACCGGAAATCAGTCACGGTTCCGTTCAGGTCAACGACAAAAGTCTTAGATGAAATATTGACCTAATGAAAATCTCTATAATGAGCTTATAAGCTATTTAATATGCTCAAACTTTGTTCCTTCCACTCTCTTAAAAGCTGAAGGTTGAAATGGCCTAGAATGACTGTATGTCAGCCAGCTTCATCGTATTTAAAAGCCACATCGCCAAGAAAGGTGTCAAGGCTTGGATTCTGGAAGCCCAGTGCAGACTTTGGTGTCTCACACACCACGTACGCAAACCTGGGAGTTTGGGGCTCGTAACAGGGAACGTTACAACCTGCCACACGACCTGAAACCTTTCCTAGATCAAGAGTTTCTGAAGTGATGGATGGGTTTGGTTGGCTCCATTTTGGCGCAGTTAACGTGAGACCATCTGAGGCAAACCTGCGATGTGTCTTCTGCTGTGATTAAAATAACTGTTAAGACGATCTGCAGGAGAAGAGAGATGGTACAGAGGGAATGAGATAAACCCAAACCAAGCAATGAGTAAACTCTTGATGCCCTTTTTTTGCGTGTGTGATAACTAGGGGGGAGGACCGAAAGCCATTGCAGTGGAGCAAACCAGCTTGAGTCTCAGCCACATGCAGACTTAAACACCACTAAATCACCTGAAGGCATCCTACATAAGTGATATTACTATGCCCCTGGAACATCTGTTAGTGCCATTAAATATCATTAAACTGAAATTGGTTCCCTGGGGACATCTGATTAAGTGGATTTCCCAGATAGGCGAATCCCAAATCAGGGCCAGATTCTGCTGCCCTGACTTATGCTGAGCACTAATTTATTCCATGGCGACTCCCATTAAAATTAATGGGAGCATATGCAAGGCCAGCATACTCGATATGAATAAGCATTTCATAATTCACCCCTCTGTGACTGCATTATAGCTGCTTAAAAAGAAAGAGGAGAAGAAACCTAATAGTTTGCCATTGGGGAAATGAGAAACGCCTGGATCTGTCCATTCCCCCAGCCCCTGCCCGTCTTTATTTACAGAGTGTCTGTGTGATGTTGCTTTCAGGGCAGAGGCTGTGCTGGCTTTCAGAAGTGTTTTATAGAAAAATGGATTCAGTACCAAAACACAGTGCGGTGGTTCATAAAGCTAAAGGTCTGTCCTAGACTTTAAAACTAAGCTGCCGTCAGTAATGGAAGGGACATATATTTTGCTCTCAATGAAGTGTAAGCTCCCAGCCTACTGCAGTACCTTTGACAGCTCATTAGGTGCCTATAGCGCATCTCTGGGTGCCCGAGTTTCTTGAAAATGTCTTCTTTGCTAGTGCGTGTCTAAATAACCTGTGAGGTAGGCAAAGTGAAACAAAGCGAGGTAATAGCTCATGGTTCCGTATTACCAGAGAGTTCCAACAATTAAAGCTCAAGCAACAGATGAAAGCAATGTCGCGTTAACTTTCACGCCGACTGAGCCCAGACCGTGGCACGCGGTGGACAGTGTCCCACCGACTTCACTCAGCTGCATGTCAAGCTCATGAAACACGAATGTGCTTGTACGCTCCAAATAAATGTAATATTATTGGTTTCAAACAAACAAACAAACAAACAAAAAGCAGTGAAGATCGAGACCTTAGCACACCTCTTACGCTGTAGTTAATACTCAGTGATAGTTCTTTATGGTTTTCTGTTAATTAGAGCTTTTCAGTGGTTTTTCTCTTGTAGGTTAATTTGATGCTAAATGGAAAGCCAGTCATTTCTGCTTTTGCCGGGGACAAGGACGTCACACGTGAAGCTGCCACTAATGGAGTCCTGCTCTATCTAGACAAGGAGGATAAGGTTTACCTGAAATTGGAGAAAGGTAATCTGGTCGGTGGATGGCAGTATTCTACGTTTTCTGGCTTTCTGGTCTTTCCCCTGTAAAGTCAATTTTCCTGTGACATTCATCCAGGTGTGGACTCATCATTGCCTCTGTTACATGAAGATCATTTTATCATCATGGGATTGATGTTTCTTTATTGGTCTTTCATGGGTGAATATGGATTCTCTTTATGGATTTTGGCCCCATCTGAACTACTCAGAAGTTTCACAGAATTTTGTGTGTTTAAATACAATATATTTGGATTGAGACTAAAGCAGACAATAAATATCTATGCTTAATGTTACAGTCTAAAGCTGCCTGCAAGATTTAATCAGATTTCATTTACTGGACTTACTGGATTCATGGGAGAAGTGGATTTTCTTTAATTATGAAAAGACTGGCAACCAGGTCTATAATTTAGGAGAGTTTGAGTTCAGACTTCAATCAAGAGTTAGTGTGTTGCTGCCAAAGAACTGTATATTGATATATTGGTCATACATGTTTTTGTCATTGGGACTTAACTCACATGATCTATTCCATTGTCTTGAGAAAGGTAATTATTATTGATAAGTGGTTGACTTCTTTAATTCTCCTCTGCGTGTAGTGTGTTGGATGGTTCACCCATATATTTATGCTCTGTCACCGGTCACAATCAAGTCTAGCCCACATAAAGCTAAGAGGTTATGGTTGTATTTTAGTTGGATACGTAAGGTATTCCTCTTTTCCACGTGCTGTTTTCTGAAAAGAACAGCAGATTATAACCATTAAGAGAAATATTCTTACCAGGGTTAAAGGTGATCATTCAGGCACAACTTTGCAAAACAGCTTTGCCCTGCAGGAAATCTCACACTTGTTCTTCAGTTTTAATTAACGTGATTGATAATAACTGCTTTATTAAAAACCTAAGGGATTCCTTCCTTAGACACAACCACTTTATTAGCTGGAGATGAGATCCCCTTGTTTGTAATTATGTCTATTTTTCAAACCTTCTGTTCTGTTAAAGTTATCATCTGGTTTTGCCTTAACTCCACAACTGTATATAATTTTAGATCATATGTTTAACAGATATTAAATCCAAATAGCCGGTACCTAACTTGGTGCAATATCTTTTCGGCTTTTTGTACAGGTCATATGAATTCATAAACTTATTTATTATATCAATGTTACATAATAAAGATTAATATATGTTAGCCGAATTTTTGACCTTTGGATTTTGGAAGTCACTTCATGCTATTTTTTTATCGGATATAATTATTATATGCAAAGCGTAAGCTTTTGGGATTCACAGAAACTGTCCTGGGAGGCAGGCGAACTGTCATAGTTTAGTCTGGCAGAATCCTAGAGGTAATCAGAATGATCTAGAAATAACCTATGCATTTTATTTAAAAAAACATTTAGGCAGAAATCCTGAAGTTAGTGTTAAGAATCACATTGATTCCAAAGGATTTTGGATGAGACCTGTGCTTTGGGTTTTGCCGTTGGTATTAAACTCCAGCGCAATCAAACTGAATATCAATTAAAAATTATTTTCACATGAACTGCTAATGAAACCTCCATCCCTCATGCCCAAAAGATACACTGAATTCGATGGATATTTGTGCCTTGCAATATCATGAAGGATACGATCTTAAATTAAAAAACTTGAGAAACATTTTGCATGGAAGAATATCCAGCAATCTGGGACCTTGTCTGAAAGCCAGCTTAGGCTTGGATTTGCTGTTTTAGGTAATCTGTTTCCAGTTTCTTCACTTGTTAGCCAAGTGCAGTGTATCATATTGCTCTAACCGCTGTAAATGGATATCTCACTGATTTAAAGTCTAATGCATGGCTGGTTGATGCTCCAGATAAAAATGTCAGGGAATCAGTGGCACAGAATTGTGCCCAAATTCCTTATTTTTCTGGACCCGACATACAGGATTTTGGGGGGAATTTCAGGAAGATAGGTGGGTACATTTGCACCCCTACAGGATAAGTCAGATGAGGAGGTAATTTGTTAGACACAGTATCGTTTCTGTACAGAACGCTGCAGTTTGGGAGGACGTGGAAGGACATGGCAAGAAGGCAAATGATTCACACGGCTGAAAAATATAAAAAAGTTTTCCATTATGATGAACCAAAGTGTATCATCACCACTGTACCCCCAAAATGTGTGTGTGTGTATATATATATATGTATATCTAAAAACGCCCTGGGATTGCAGCACATAATATGCATGATATTATAAAAAGGTTATTTGTCGTAAGAGTTTATTTCAGAGAGGAACATCAGTATTTTGTATAAAATTGGTAAAATCTGAAAGCTCACCTTACCCATTGATATATTTGTAATGTAAAGGAAATATTGTTCCTAAGCAGACAAAAGAAAAACAGCGTTAAAGGTGTCAGTATGCTTTTCAGAATGATCAAATGTATCTAATTTCTTCAGTTTGTAAACATATGATCTTTAAAAGCTGCCTTTAGCATTCAGCAATAATACTGAACTATCCTAACACACTGTTGATTTCCCCTTGGCAAAACATTTCCGATTACTTCAGAGCCATTAACAGTTATTTAAACTTTAACTAGAGAGTCTAGGAAGTTATTAAATTAAGGAGATATACATTCTGATGGAAATGTCCTAAATTTTTCTTCTCAGCTTCTAAAATCAGAATTACTAACTAATTATTTTGCTAGTTAAAGGAAGAAAAAGTTGCAGAGAAGTCACGGTAAAGCAGCTTGTGTTATCGTCACACAAGGCTGAGCACCGACTCCACTCAGAGGTGGCCTCTGGAGATGGGCAACTGCACACCCGTTCTCTTAGCTCACATTTAAACATTTTAATAACCATAAGCTATGTTTTTTAGACTACTATTTGAGCTACTTTCCACATCCTGAGCTCATTTTCACTGTATTGTCCCATGCTTCGGTTGTGTCAGTAGGAGTTTCTCCCAGAAGAGGTGTTCCAAGTGGATAAGCTAGCCTAGATGGAGCTGGGACTGGAAACTACCGTTTTTCTTCTCTCTCTTTCCTCCTTTCTTTTCCTTCTGTCTTCCCATGTTACTGCTACAGTAGTTTTCTTGTTCAGAAGCAACAGCTCAGGAGACACTTCAAATTTCAAAGGGTATTTAAGATTAGAGGTTTGATTTATTTTAAAGAACTTAAACCTCCATTGAGCTGCACTGTAAAGGTTAGAGCCGAATTTCTGATCCTGCTGAATTCGATGACGCTAGTCTTATTGATTTTGCTGAGGGCAGAATTTCCCACTCTGTGCGTATCCCTGCTACAGAACACGCTGAGGATCTATACCCACATCCTGCAGCATATACCCACTTTGCAGTCAACTTTGTAGCTTACCAGGGTTGATCGTGCAAGAAAACTTTCTGGCCACGTGTGGTAAAGATAAGGAAGAAAGTTACTTTTGGAGAATAACGTATATATTGTTATTACCAGTGATCTCTTTACAAAGGAGATCAGTATTTTTACCGTTTAATCTAGATTTTACTTATATTTAATTCATACTTTATTGTAAAGCTAAGGGGGAAAAAAAGAACCGTATTGTCCTCCTCAGGTGATGTAAATGTTTTTGGTAGAGCCAGGAATACCCTGGTCTCCTAGATTCATCCTGTGTAGAAAGCTGCTCTGTTCTGCTGAATCCTCCTTGCCACGAAGAGCTTAGGCTATATATGCCAAATGACTGTGGAGCCAAAAAAGATGCCGTTCAAAAGAGCCCGGGTAACGGAAGTGTTTTTGGAAAAGGCACTGAGATAGCTTTGAAAATTTCACAAGCAGTTTTGTCCTTACATAAAAAGGAAAAACTAACTTGGAAGCATAGAGAAGGGAAACATAATATTTCTCTTTTTTAAGCAACATTTTGTATTTGTTTTGCATTACATCATTTTCAAGTTCCGAACATTTTCTGAGTGTTAATTAAATCACTTTTGCCAGGTCACGGCAGAGTAAAGATTGCAACCTCAGTGTTACTACTGAGAAAATGAAGACAGGGTTTGGGAAATGACCAGCGCCATACCCAGAGCGCCAACGCATCCACTACCGGTGCTCGGTCCTCTTCAGTTTGCTGGATTGCTCCTTTTTCTGATACAAGGCCTTTTTAAAAAGAAAGGGTGTTTTCGGAGTGAATGGCATATTGCTATATTTCCTCTTCCATATTATTTAGATGTCTATTTCCAGAAAGAGGAATGCAGGACAGTTTTAAGTGACCTAAGAAACTCACAATTAGCTATCAATCAGCTCTGTCCTTTTTTCTTTTTTTTTTTGCAAGCCCCCAAAGGAACACATCTGCAGTATGTATAGTATTTTTACAAGCAGGTTTTAGGATAGAGAAGATAAATGCAAGAAGCAGTATGTCATAATCACAACAAGGAAGCCGAACCATTAACATGAAATATGGGCTGAAGCAGAGCAGCAGATATATGTTCTCCTCCTTTTATAAGGGTTTCTGAGTTGGTAACATGTTTTACCTTAGCAATTCATTACAGTTGCCCTTCATCTTGTAAGAGCTCTTTATAATATTCAAACTCTTTGTCTTCTAAAGACAATGTTAACCAGATGACTCAATGTAAATAAATGAAGATCCCCAGTGACAGAATTTATTGGCTGGCACATGCCACAACAACATATTTTTTGTACTAGTGTTGTCCAGACGGAAAAGGCTCCTTTGAGAAAAGGCGTTGTCTTAGACGCTGAGCTAAAGTTATTTATCTGTTNGGGGAACCCTTTCCTACCCTAGAGCACTAAGGGAAATGCATACAAAGAATAATGATAAAATCAGTCACCGTTATATAAGTGATGATGAGAATAATGGAAATGTGGCTTGAATAGTCTGTTTAGTGAAAGCTGTGATCTAAGGCGTTTGATGGAAGCAATCACTATTTTAATCTTCACAGTTTGTGGGAAGGGAAAAAGCCAGTTGCATCATTTTTAATGGGTTCTTTTCCTTTTTCTTTTTTTCCTTTTTTCCTTCTGCCTTGTGGTTCTGCTTAGCTGCAAAAAAAAAAAAAAAAGTGATCAGAAATGATCTAAGAAAAGTTCATTTCTGAAGAGAGATGGGGGTGGGTTGGTTTTTTTTTTTTTTTCCGGTACCTGACATGGGGGAAAAAACCAAGCAGAAACGAGGGGGAGGAAATGACAAACTTGACTTACTTAACCTAAATACATTCTTGACCTATCGTCCAGTTCAGTGAATTGCCTAAATACGTTCTGCTTATATGCGTAACACTTTTCTACAGTGCATGATACTGACCCATCCTGTTAAGGCCACCATATTGTAATCTGATGGCTTTTAATCCTGCTGGAGGAAACTAGATGTAGAAGTGTAGTGCAGAGCACTGGAGATTGGCAAATAAAACAGCTTTATCTCTGTACCTACACGTGTGCCTGGATTTACTCCTGCAAAGCAGGTCTGTCATCCCTGGGGCATTTTGGTGTAAAGGGCAAATGTGTGTAGGAACATTGACACACTCGAAAACAAGCTGAGAGTATGGATATTTCTGAATTACTGCTGACACAAGGGAAACAACGGTACCCTAATCTCATTTTGAGGACGTTTAAATGCGCTGTATGGTCCTAATGCTGAAAGGAGGCAGATCTCCACGCACCTGGGCAGAGCAACCAAAGCTCTGCGGAGGGGACAAGACCTGCCCGCAGATGGAGGGTCTGTATTGACCCAAGTGTTGGGGGCCTCTGTACAAGTCTTAGAGCAGTGTTATGACAGTCAGGCATGCTGTTAGCTGTTCTGGAGTCTTACTCAATTTAAAAATCAATGTTTGGGGTTTTATTTGATCCCTTTCTTTGCAAAGGAAGGTCTATTTACAGTGAACATATGGGATTCTCAAACAAAGGCAGTCTTTAAAATTAACACTGAAAATAAATTTCAGAAAAAGTTCTTCTAAGTGTATAGCAAGGCTAAATTTCTCTTAAGGTGAAGGCATGCAATCAAGTAGCAAAGCACATTAAAAAAAGGATACATCTGTGCTCTACTACACAACCGAACATAAAGGAGCAAAATTGATTCTGGCGTCTATCCCATGTACCTGCAAAACAGCTCAGAAGCTCAGTACAACAGGGTAACAACTCATTATGCTGGCTATTCCCACTGTGCAGAGGTAGAAACAGCCACTGGGCAGCCTCACCTGGCAGTGCTGATACGGCTTCTGCTAATGAGATGTATTTCACGAGAAGAAGGTTAGCGCTGGTGTCGGAGCATTTTCCTGGAACAATAGGGCTTGATGCAGCTCCTCCAGAGCCTCTCAAGCACCCTGGCAGACCTGACCAGCTTTTGCAATGCTCTGACCTACAGCAGGTTGCAAAATTTTACTTGAAACAATCCCCTAGCAGGAAACGCCATTTGAATTCAATTACTGTTCGCAAAAAGCAGACGCATTAGAAGAAATGATTTTTTTTTTGCAACTGAGAGAATTGTTTTGGCTCAAAAAGCTTTTGTATTTAATTTTAAACTCACTCTTTATTTGAAAGATTACATTGGTTCAAATAGAAAAGGGAAAGAATTAAAACTGAAATTAAACATTTGAACTTTTGAAATAAACATCTGCAAATAAAACATTTAGACTGCTGTAAAATGATTGTCATCAGAATTTCATTTGGGTAAAAATTATACAATTTTGGAAGTTTGTTCAGATTTTTTGGATTACTATATTTCCAAATCTCTCTCTCCTTTATTTTTTTTAACAGAAAGCAAACGTTTTCCCACAAGCTTTATTTTCGTCCTATTAATTGGCTTGCTAACGCATACAAAACTGTCTGTTGAAAAGTCTGCACAAAGTTTTCATAAACCGTGCTTTTTTAATTTCAGAATATATCTTTAGCGTCATGGGGAACACTCTTTTCATCTTCAGGGAGGATCAAACACTGCAGATTTCCTCTGCTGAGAAAACCCGAATCACGTTAAGCACACCTGGCTTAAAGATTTCACTAGAGGCTCGTATTAGTATTCAAGTTCAGTGAAACTTTCATGGAGACCTTTGATACTTTAGGGTCAGGGTGTAGAAGAAGGGGTCCAGCTTTCACATAAAAGACGATTTTCTTTGCGCCTACAACCTCACTCCACCTTTGCGCTCAGTTACTACTTCCTAATATGATGTTGGTGGCCAGTCTATTTTATTTGTTTATTTAAGCTTTTTCAGAGATTCGAATTCTGGTAGTCTTGCTAGATGCTCAGAACTGGCTGAGCGCTGAGTGTCTGGCCAAGAAGTGTAATCAGTCCCTTCAAAGCTTAGGAAGAGGGACATTTGTCCTTTCACCCTTTGCACGTCAGGCAACACACTCCCTCCATTCCTGTCCTCTCCGTGGACTTGTGGCCAACCAGAAATATTGAAATCAATATCGATATTGAAATCTTGATAAACATGTTGGCTTAGTTCAACAGTTGTTGGTACAGGTGTTAGCTCAGTTAACCAACCACTACGCGGTTTGGTCCTGTTGGGCAATTTTTTTATTTTATTTTTTTTTTAATAAGGTAAGACAACCAGAAGCCTCTATGGGCACTGAAGAAAGACAGTAACCAACTGCCTGAGAAGGCATTCAACAGCAGGCATGGGAATTGCAAAAAGTTATACAGAGCAGTTGTAGTCATCAGTGTACAGGCGGAACTACTCAATGCAACGCAGATTTATAGCTAGAACAGCAGAAGATAACCTAATGTACATGTAACCTGTTTAAGGACACCTCGTTTCTCATTTCTTTGGGAGAAATAAGCTCTGGTTCATGTCTGGAAAGCAAAACTGTGATCCAAATAATGAAAAGACTTGAAGAATGAACACCTAAACCGCAGGAATATTAAGGAATGTCACTGCTGTGTAAGAGAAATGAATTCTGCAGTGCCATCATGTGTTTTAGTTTTTGTGGACTGTTTAAATGGATTCCTACAAAAATAATAAGGGCTTCTGAAGACGATAACTCCAAGACCATCTATCTTAGTTGTCTTGAATTCAATACAGGTTAAGTAAGATAGTCTAGGTTTAGTCTGTTGTAATCAGTGATTCACTGGGCATGATTCGGCTGTCAGGTACTTTTTGTACAGGAATTACTACACTGTATAAGTACGGAAGATACTTTTCTTCAGGTCTCTGAGAGACAGCTGAGGGTATATAACTTTGATTGAGTAGCAATGTTAGAAACAGAAAATATGTTGAGTTTAAAATTCTGACTTGCAGGCTGCAATCCAAGTCCCCGATTTATATAAGTTGTATTGAATATTATGCACATACATCTGGTGGAGAAGGCTGCGAGGTTTTTTGTGCCTCTCAGTGTCAGTCCTGGCTAAGACAAAGAGTTGGCTTAAATGGGGTTTCCCGTAATGACGGCACGCAAGATAACAGTTGTGAGCATTTCTAAACTCTGATGGTTTGTCAAAAACGCACCCTGAGATGAGAAATTTTACTGAGCACATAGTCTAAGGGTTTCAAGATGAAAGACTGCTCGGTAAAGCTGGACAAAATATAGCAAGTACATTTTATGGAGAAAAAAATTGATGGCTCACAATATTGTTTTCCTTTAGATGCAGGGAAAAAAAACCCCTGATGTGCAACAGTACCTGCAAAACTTGAAAAATAACATTCAAAAAGCCTTTTAAAAAACACCTCTGCCTCTCGGAACATCATGATATTGCCTAAAGTTAGGGCCACTTAACTGATATATGGAAGAGTCAGGTCAAAGTTTCTGGTTTGCCCTGAGTTTGTGTCTTCCAGACCTCAAATGTATCCTCAAAGCCACTAGGTTATTTGGAGGCAGGTAACAAGGGGAAAATCTTCAGAGAAGTAATGTCTGTCCAGATCAGCGGAGCATTTACCCCAGCGTGATATGAAATAAAGTTACAGCCTTTCTTGGTGCTCCTCTCGGCTATTAGAGCATACGCTTTGCTGGAGGTTTCCGCTGAAGGCGAGAAAGCTGCCTGCTTTCCCCTGTTATGGATGATTGTCAATAGAAACATCCTCATCTCATACATTGTTAGTGACAATGGGAACATATCGTTCAAGTAGTAAATGAATCAGTAACCGTTTAAGCTCTGTAGCGTTGTGCAACTTCAGGGGCAAGCCAGGGATGCCTATAAGCTTAGTCTTTATAGTAAATCTGAGTTTAAGGTGTTCAAAAGGCATCGTTAGATTTTTTCTGTTTTCTTCTGGAAAGCTCGGCTAAGGAATTTGGTTTTCATGGTGCCCCTTAGGGTCCCCACAAAGTAATAAGTCAGCATCATTTTCTAGCTGCAGTTGATAACATTTATTGCTAATTCTTTAAACCCTTCTTTAAAAGAAAACAAGTCTGCAACCTGCATTGCACCCACAGGAATAATCTTTCTTTTCCTCAGTTTGGTAATTCAATTGTGACTTGTAAACTTGTGCAGTTGTAGCAAAAAAAAGTATACAGTCAACTCTAATCTATCTTGAGGAAAGTAAAAAGTGCTTACCACTACTGGTGTAGTAAATCCTGGCTGCTTTATTAAATAAATGTAGAATTTCACTCAGAAGCCTTAAGGAAGAAGAGTTTTAGAATATCTGAACAATTTAGCACATTTTGAAGCTGAATAAAGATTGATTCAATTTTGGAGTGAGATTTAAACCGATGGCATACCAAATCCAACTTAAATTAACTTGAAAAGTATAGGCATTATTTATGTCTTCTGAATTGTGAAAGGCAAACCAGTCTACTGGAGAAATTCTTGAGTATCATAGTCTTTCTGGTACTGGAAAAATAAAGACTCTAAAAAAGAACCCATAGCTATTTATAATTGTAAGTAAGTCAGATCTTGAACAGTCTTTACATAATCGTTACACACATAAGCAGGACAAGATCCAGCAGACAGTTAAGCACATGTATAATGCTAAAAGCTGAAGCGATTTCATGGATTTTGATATACTTGCTTCCACGTCTAAAGTTACGCGTCTGCTCGGTTCTTTGTTGCACCAACAGAAGAGACTTTACAGGAGCAGGTAATGCTTTAAAAAGTAATTTGACATGCAATCAACCAACCAAATTTCTCTTCCTGTGCTAAACTAAGGACATTGCTCAAAGACGAAATCTCCTCCCCTCTTCCAGGAGTCTCTGTCTGAACTGTAATAGCGTGGGTGGATTTGGGCACCAGACCCGCCTTCAGAGAAGGACAAAGTCAAGACGACTCACATTAGTATTCATAAAAAAAATCTGCTGTCTTCTAGCAAAAGCAGGGATATGACAAGATAATAAATATTAAAACCACACCCACTTTGGCTCAGGTGGGGTTGTGGGAGCAGATGTTGCTTTAGCGGCTACGCTGCAGCCACCCACCTCCCAGCCCCACCTGGGCTCTCAGCTGGGGAGAGGAGCAATGCCCAGGATGGGACTCGTGGCAGTTCCCTGCCCTTTTGCTGGTCTAAAGGCGACGTCAGCTCTCCCAAGGTTGTTCTCACAGGGTAGAGTTTCTTTCTCTCGAGCACCAAAGGAGCCGATCTCCAGGGGACATTGTCCTCCAGTCAGGGTTGGTGAGCCCTCCCTCATTTGGGAGCGCTCCTCATTGCCCACCCGGTGGGAAGATGGGCCCCAAAGAATTTCTCTTTGCTTTATCTTGAGACCGTTTAATCCCTCGTTCAGTTTTCAGGAAGACTACAGTGAGAATTTTTTTCCAGAGCACTATTAGAGTTCAGTCAGAGACTCCTGGAAGAAGGAGAGATCCTGATGCATGTTCCTGCAGCAACAGGATCTCCCGTTGGCCTGGGTAGGCAGAGAGCTGCCAGGCTCGTGGCTGCCACCCTGCTTTTCTCAGGGCAGTCTGTGACAAGAAAGTTTGCTCTGGCACAGCACTGTGAAATGGACCCCTACAAATTTATAACAGCCAAACTCTTTTGTTCAAAGAAAGAAAGAAAGGGTGAAGGCAAAGATTCAGAAAGACTTCCTACAAGCAGAATTTACTATTATTTCTTCTTTCATATTATTGCAAAAAGATGGAGAAGTTTTACAAAAGAGTCTTCCTATGCTTTGAATGAGTCATGATAATAATACGACATTTTATACTGCTTTCTCCATCTGTGGAACCTCTCTTATCTCAAAACATGCTAACACTGCAGAGCTGCCCTTATCGCAGCTGTAGAGAAAGAGAAACTGAGTCATAGAGATTTATTTGCTTGGTTTGTCCCCAGTCACGCAGGGAACAATTATCAGAAAGGGACACAGAACTCAGGTTCCCAAAATCTGCTCCCCAGCTCTAACCAATTCTTTGTTGTCTTTAGTAATTAGAAGTATTTTAAGCAATGATCTTCACTGTGCTCTCACATAGCTTGGTGTAAAGAAGGGAAAGCTCAACTTACACGAAGAGTTACACAGTCACATAGATGCAAAAACGCAGCTGAGAGCTGAGCAGGGTCACAGCTTGGAAAAAATGTGTTTCTATCACATAGGGGCATGCCAGAAAACGTCCAGAGAAACGGGAGTGCAAAGTCTGTCTGGTCGGTTGAATCTGACCTCCTGCAAATTCACCGGGATGGGTTTTTAATATCTTTTGTTGATGGAGCACGGTCCAGGTGATGAAGCAGAGTATTCCCATGTACATACCGGGGTTGACTGGAGTCTGCAAGAGTGGGAGTCTACAATTTAATCCTTCCTGTACAGTCTAGTCCTGTATTTTATGTAGAGACACACTAGATTTGATATGTCTGAGTCATTATACAGGTTTTGGAAATCTATACTTGTTTTATCATCTCCAAACATTTCACATATGTTTATTCCCCCAAATAACCAAGGTTATTGCCAGTGGAGAAGTACCAGCATGGAGTGGGTTACAAAATATATTATCCTTTAATGTATTAAAGATGCTTTCTCAAAATTCATACTGGCATTGGCAATACACAGATTCCCTTTGGCATTCTGTCTGATGTTGTCTACACAGATTGAGGCGAGTGGTTGGCATTTATCTTTGAAACGGTTAGGAACTGGATTATTTATGTATTTATGCATCATGGTTTCTAGATGCTTATTCTTTACCAACAGATAAGGAGTCCCCGTTTAGACTTATAAATGTAAGCCTGGGTGAAATTGTAATACTGCAGAATATGACTATACTGCTAGGAACTGTTTTGTAAGCAAGATTAATTTATGTGGCAATGAGCTGCCAGGTCACTGGCCTTGAACATAGCACTGTGGTTAAAATATAGTTAAAACAGTAGTTTGGAGACAATTATGAATGGCTTTCAGTATTGGTCATATGACTGCATTTAATTTGCCTGCAACATGAGTTTTTGATGGGAGGGGGCTGGATATCCTTCTTCGCTACATAAGTAAAAACCAGAACTGAGGACCTGAAATGAAACAGGATTAAATCATCTTAATTTATGGCCAGACTCTAAATTCAAATCTCCACGTGTGTAGGAGTTAGTTATAGTAAAACAATGCCTGTCCTTTAACATTGAGTAATGTGTTCAAAGGTAAGGCAAAATGTAGTACACCAACAATATTTTTTTCTTCTCTTTGAAGTTGGAGAATTTTGGAATTGGTCACAGAGGAAGCAAGAACCAGACAGCACAGGGACATTTCTTTGCTCCCAGCTTTCTTCCCAGCTACTATTAAAAAAAAAAAATTACAGTATTCAACAGTGCAGTTTGGCAAAGTTTTTCTTAGCTCTGTGCTCATTACTATGGTTCTGTAGGCTACAGAAATGCCTGTAAGCCACATAAGTTAATTAATGCACTAAGTGAGGGTCAGAGCTCAAAGTGCTTAAAACCTGGTTCTGCTTCAGCCTGGTTCTACTTCAGCCCAAATCAGCTCACAGGCAGAGGACTGACAACTACAAAAGCCGTCGGTGTGAGGGGAGCTGGAGAAGGGACAGTTCAAACTGAGACCAGAGGGATACACTCAGACTCACCTTGGTTACTTAATTTGCAAGCCTTGGAGGATTTTTGGCTATAAAAGGAGCACAACTGACTGTCGAGTCTGGGATTGGAAATAAAGCAAGCTAAAGAAGCGCGTGAATGAGGCGACAAGAGCCTCCGCTACTGTTTTGGTTTTTTTTTTTTTTTTGGTAATATGGCCTCAAGCACACAAAAATAGGAAAACGTATGCTTTATTGCAGTGGTCTGGCCAGAACTGATCTGCCCAACAGATGATCTATGTGCCCAACAGCTCCTTAAAATACAATGTTCTTAGCTGATATAGGAAACTCCCTCCAGAAAGCGGTATGTATTGCAGAGTGATGTGCGAAGAGAGTTCTAAGTTGCAATCTTGAATTTCAGATTTCTAGGGATGGGGAAACTGAATTCAACACTCCGAGTCCTAATTCACCCCTGCGATTTTATTTCAAGTCATATCCAAGCCCAAAATGGAATTACTTCTACAGAAATTGTGAGAAAAAATCATACATATTTCATACTGGGACTTCAGCTTGATTAATTCTTATTCCAGTTTCTGCATATTTACAACTTTGCAAAGCTCTCAGGGTGGACTGGATGATTTGTCTTGAAATATGTAGGATTTGTCAGCAAATACGTGTATTTGCGACACTAGTATAGATGTCCATTTACACTGCCTTATGCATCCCATGTCTTTACTGTGAAGCAGCATGTTAAAGTCTGAGTGTGAATGCTCTGCTTAGGGGTAAAATAACCTTAGACGAATGTAGATGAATTTCAGAAGAGTGTCTGGGAGGTGTATGCTATCCCATACTTAAGGCACATTTTTAGTGCACTCCTAATTTATATACTTTATATCTTTGGTTGAGTCTCTTAGACTGTTTCTTTGGGAAAAAACCAAAAAGCCATAAGCAAGCAGCAGCAATGCAACTGGATGGCTTCGTGTATTTTGCATCAGGCTGTTGTGCAGCGGTGCGGGGTGGTCCCCGGGTGTGCAGAGCTGCAGGCTGAGCAAGTCCTGCTCTGGGGAGCAGCAGTCAGGGACAGAGAGCAAACAACCCCTGTAGTTAGCATGGCCAGTAAAGCACGAATGCTGTGACTGAATCAGGTATTTGGCTCCTTCCCAGACCAACAGCTAGCTGGTTCATGATAGCTGTTCAACCCTTCTAAATGCAAGATGTATTCACAAATACAGAGGCTGATTCACAAGAGTCTAACTTGCTGATCTGTGAACTGGGCCAGCTCTGCTTATTTCTGCTTTCCATTTGACATGGCTAAAATCATCTTACTTGCTTTCATAAGACCTTGGCTAAAGCCTTTCATTTACTGGGTCTGCAATTTCTCAGGAAGAGCGTGAGATACCTTCTATTGAATTTGGATCTGAAACCTATACAGACTGAGCCTATTCCTAACCTGGAACTGAACTGTATTTACTTTCTCCAAACCTAGATTTGATGACATTTCAGCATCACAGATAATATCTCTTCTTAATGAGAAGGACTGCAGAGCCTATGCAATGGAAATCAAATTAAAAACAAGGACACAGAGAAGTGTCTTCCACTAGGGCGTTTCTGTCTCGTGGGATTGGCACTTGCTTTCATTACGTGGTGATAAAGTTGTTTGCCTTGTCCTTTTTGGATACTTCAGGCATTCAGTATGTGGCCACAGCTTAGAAAAGCCACACTTCAAGGAACTTGGCTGATAATTCTTCATTCTCCAACACAAAGAAAGCACAGGAATAAAATTAATCCTGATTGTTAACAAAGATATATCGAGTCACTGATGAGCTCAGCATCCCCCATGCATCCTGCTGACTGCTTTCATGAAGTTCTACTCACTGCCGTCTGCCAAGGTTTTCTGAATGCGTTGTGCATGCACAGATAATACAGTCTTAAATAAACAGCAGATTACTGTCATAATCCTCAGCCTGTTTGCTAAGGCCACCCTCCTTCAGAGCTGCACACTGAAGGACAGAGTTGGGATAAAGAGTAGGAGAAGGCAAAGAGCATGGTGCACAGGACAGGAAAGGGGTTACAGAAAATCGGCTCCAACTAGGAATCCAGCTTGTCTCCCTATTTCCATCAGCTCATCACTCAGCGTCTTCAATGGTCAAAGTAAAACCACAGGTAAGCACGTCGGTACATGTCAGAGTTCAGCTGACAGAGCCGTACCTACTACCACATGCCTGACAGTAAGTAATTGAGGCTAAGGTAGCTTTCAAATGGCTCTACTTACTTACGGGAATAGATATTTTCTTACTTGAGAGGGATTGTAAGTGCTATAAGGATTATGAACAGAGAGAGACCTCATGTGACAAGAAAAGTTGGTACTGATATAATATTAGGAAAAAAATCCTACTGCTAACGGAGATCATAATGTTGGATCATAACCTGCGTGTAGTCTGGATCTAAACAGACAGATTAAAGGTCAAAATAGAAGGCTAAAAGTAGAAAAATAACATTTCGGGGTAGGCAGCTAAAACCCTTTATTAAGAACAGGTCAAGGTTGTAGGTAATTTCTATAAAAACCTCTGGTGAAATCCAGATTGCTACAAATCTTCAGCCCAGTGTCTGAAAAATAGCAGCCAGCGAGAATCTGGAAATCTGAGTCCTGTGGAAGTCATTTGTTCCATTCAATGCTTAAGTTCTCACCCATCTTCTTCCTGTCCTCACCACCACCGATGGACTCAGCTGCCGAAGGTCTTTAGGATTCAGCCCCCTGTTCGAAGCTGCAGCCTGTCTTGATTCGGGTAAAAATAAACCGCGTCTTGCTGTCTTTTATGAAGCAGAGCATCAGCAGCAACATCTGGCAAAACAGACACCGGTGTGTGTTAGGTTGCAGCTTTTTCACGTGGTGCTATCTCACCCTTCCGTAAGATGCAGAGAGAAGTTCGTTAACACGTAAACTCTCCCGTGAAAACCTGACGAGATCTTTTTTGCCCTGCAGCGCCGTAAACTGGGCCGTAACCAAGTCCATCTATGCAGCTGCCTAATAACATTTAATTGCTTTATAACTCAGAAGCAAATTGTGTTGATTTAACTGTGCTATAAAAGAAGGCTTTGCTATTATTTCTTGCAAAGTGCAAAACCCTGGCTTGCTTTTTGGAGCATTTACTGTCTTTTTAAAATTTCGAGTTAATAGCTCTTCTGACAAATGTGAAAGAAATGTATTTATGACATTACCATCTCAGTTCTTATATACCTCAGTCTTGGAATGTGTCATCACTTTTATTCAAGTGTTAGCTTTTGTTGTAAGTTTGCCTTATTCAAGTTTTAATGAAAATTTGAAGAATATAATGAAAATATAATCCTGATGCTTAATTATGGCATAAGCCTAGTAGAGTTTATGCATAACAAAAATGTCAAGGCCCGTATATTCTGCTAGAAGCCCTTACTTTTAAGCAATGCAATTAATTATACTTGAACATCCTGGAGGTTTATTGCTTCAGATAAAAGCATTCAGAGCACCTTCTTTACTATTATTTCTAGAAGAAAAACAATGATGTAAAATAAAGATAATTGAAGTATCTTTGACAGACAGGTTTTTTTTTTTAAGGAACTGTGTTGCTTTAATGAAGAACCTCCTTAAATTTATGAGAAACTACTTTGCATACAAAATTTTGGTTTATGTCAGCCTAGGTCATAATTTACTTTATTCTATGCCTTTAAATATACCATTGTACAATTACCTTGGTGATCTGGATGCCAGTTTAATTATCTCATGTCAGCTTCTATAAGACTGATAAAACTATTAAAACAGAAATTCGGTGCTAGGGTGGAATGGTGCTACTAAAATTGAAAAATAGCCCTTTAGTTCTGTCAGCAATACTGGCACCGCTAAATTTCCTTCCAACATAAAAGGTGTTTGGTGTAACTATCGCTGAATGGAAGCCCACAACCGTATTACAAAGACGTACAGAGCTAAATCCGAGCGCTGTGCCTTCAAGAATTGTACTAAGCTGGCTATTTTATTGCGGTTAGGATTTTGACACTAATTTGATTGACTGCCATATGCATCTTCTGGAAGAGGAAAAAAAATCCATTAAAACGTTACACTTAAATAAAAGCCCCCAGCAAATTGCTTGCCACAGAGAGCTGTTTGCATGAGAAAGAAGCAAGGACATAAGGAGCTTTTTCAAACTAGTGGCATATGTTTTCTTGATAAAATGTGTAATTCTCTGCTTCTCATTGTGCATTTTAGTCATCACGTCTAGCTATAAGAAACTCACACTGACTTTTATCAGTTTGATTTAAAAACAATGTATTTTTCCAACAGCCAGATTTAGTAATAGTTTCTTATGGAGCAGCTTTTATTTTGTTTAATCAATGATATTGATTTCCCTTTAAATATAAAGATTGCACAGTTCAATATTGGATGCAACAACAGTATTTTAAAGATGAAGTGACTGCCTGGTTTGTTAAGGTCTCTTCTCAATAAATCACCCTCTGTTTAACAATTTTGTTTAGAATGAATCTTCATGAATTACTGGCTTTTGATCCTTCATAGTAAAAGCTTTATCATCTGTTAAAACAAAGGTCTTATCAGTGTTCAAGGCCCCCTATATACATTCTGGATTGTTTTTTCTAATTAATTTTTATTTAAGTAAAATACCATTGTATAGGTTTAATTTCGTATGCATATCAGCAAGCCCTAATCTTCACCTCTTTACCCTGAGTTGCATTTGTCATCATGTTGGGCTCACTGGGTGTGCAGGCACCTCTTAGAGCGATTAAGGGCTATGGAATCCGGCTCGTTACTACATGTATAAATAACAGACATTGGGCTGAGGGAGCGTGGCTGCTGCGGGGCCAGGCCGGACCAAGTGTCGGGGCACCAGCAGCATCCTCCTGGGGAGCAGCTCTGAGCCCCAGGCGGTGAAGCTGGGGGTGCAGGCTGCTGCGGGCATGGGGTTGTGATCACCAGTGGAACACAAAATAACACTCTTAAAACAACTACTTTTGCACCATAGATTCTAGTTTTGAAGCTTTTGTTCTGATCCTCTCTTTTCCTGGCTATTCAAAAGAAATATCTATTGCATGTGGTTGTGGGGTTTTTGGTTTGCTTGGGGTTTTTTTGGTGTTTTTTTTTTTGGGGGGGGTGTTTTGTTTTGGGCTTTTTGTTTGTTTGTTTTATAAAAGCTATGATCTAGAATTCCTGGGCTTCTTTGGATTTGATTCTCCTATTCTTTTAAAATACTCCCTCTTTCCTTCTTTCTATTCTTGATGGAATTATGAACAATTAAGAGCCTATGAACAACTAGGAACAATTAAAAGCTCCTCCTCATCTCACTTTTCTAAGTCTTTCCCATAGAAGATGTTGGAGGAAAACATCTAAAGCAAGTAACCTCCAAAAACCTCCAAAGTCATCCTCTTATTATCTGCTAAGTGTTTTCACTCAAAGTATTTAAAAATGTTAGTAAGAACGCATTCTTAGCCAGCCCCAGTTCCTCATTCCTTTTTTGCTTTTCACCAAGCTTTTCCTGCAGTAAAAGAAGACAAGAAGACAAAAAAAAAAAAAAAAAAAAAAAAAAGAAAAATATCTTCACACTCCCCCTGTTTCACTTTGTTACAACTTTCTTTAAAAGAACTTAAGAAATGTTAAATAGTGGTAGTGGTGAGGGGAATCTGCTCCCCAAATAACTCCCATTTTCCTATGTAAGAAATAGAAAGGACCCAAGTTTTTAATTCAAATTATTAGACTGGAATCCAGCTGAAAGAAGAATGCCTATTTCATTCTGGATTGAAACTTTTGAGAAACCTTTAATGGAAAATTTCTGAATGGATTTTGAACACCAAAAAGAATTACAGGAAAAAAGAAAGCGAACCGTTTGACCATCTGCAGCCTGAAATGTTGAAGTCTGATCTTTTTATCCTTTCTGTAAAGAAAGGCTGACGTCTCCTGAGGAGAGGTGTTTCTCAGTCTCTGCTGTTCACTGCTTCTGCGTGCTGCTTTTACCTGAGCGCAAAAATTCGGAAAGCTGGTGAGGCTCATTCTTGAAAACATTAATATTTATTAACTGCAATTAACGCTTTCGCACACCGTTTACACCTAATAGAAAAGATCCCTAAGCTTGCCACAATGTGTGAAATGCATTTATTTATAGTGTCCAAAAATACCTAATTTCTCTCTCAGCCACTCTACATAGCGCCAGAAAAAAGAAGCTATAAGAAACCAAAAAGCCCCTTCCCAAAACTCTTGAATGAAGTTCACTCCTGTAGAGAGGGGTGGGTTAACGGGATTCAGAGACACAAAATCCTTGCAGCGGTGCTATGCAAAGGGGTGAAATTCATGACAGAAGAATTAAGAGGAAAACTATATCAATATTTGAACTAGTATACAGGAAATCACGTTGCTAAATGTCATGGAACATTTAAACCTCCAAATGATACTTCTAACTTAAAAAACCCCAAATGAACCGAAAGATCTGTATCTGACAGAGTAAGACGTTAATGAATTATCACGGCAACATGAAATACTGCATATTTTTGCTGGAGATAAGACAGTCCAGGTACAGAGCTTGGTCCGTAGGTCGTCATCCTTTCCCTTGCAGATATTTGTCTTTGCTCAGTATGCTTTCTCCCAGTCCCTTTGCTCCATGTTGTCCTACATAGAGCTGAGCTGATTATATTCATCTGAGACTCACTAAAAAAAGCTGTTGGTAAGACAAGAAGTGGGCGTTAGAAATGTTAGCTCTCCATACTCCTTGATTTGAGAATATCTTCGAGAGGGTGACCGTGAGCGAGGGCTGCGCTTTTGGTCCCAGTTATCACGGAACACACAGTGATGACAGCAGACTTACAGGATGAATGGCATATACGTATTAGAACAATTAAGCATGTCTCCTTTCACATTTAGTGTTCTGCCCATTTTTAGGAATTCAGTGAAGCTACACAGATTTATACCACCTGGAGACCTGGGACCATATGCTGTTGTAGAGCCTCAGAAAAGAGACCAAGATCCTGTAGTTCAGAGTTTCTCTAGCTCTCAATTCATGCTCATGGCTTCATGTCTTTCCACTTCGTCCCGAGACCCTCAGAATTGTCTTTCCAACACCATCAAACCCTATTAGTATTGCCTCTATAGCATAACATGTTTGGTATCCTATAATGCAATAAAAGTCAGCTGGTCTACATTTGACATCTGAATTGTATTAAGAAAGGAAAATCATTATAAAACAAATATGGTGAGGTTCCAGTACTCTGGATGATACCCTACTGAAGGCTGCTCATGTGCCACTGAAGCCAAGGAGAAAGAAAGGGCATCATAAATGCCATAAAGGGTTTTTTTTTCACAGTGACAGTGCTGGAATATGAGCAAATTCTTATTTACTTTGTTCAGTGCCACAATTAGTGAAAATCAAAGTGTCTGCAGCTGCATTTTATACTGTAAATTATTAGGTAATTAACCTTAATGCACCCTGCTCAGAATCTCCAGCTTTCCAACATAGCTGAGAGCATCTTTCAGATGCAACAATACATATGACTGCATCACTGCTTAATTATAAATAAAATGAGCCTCTAATGCAATGTGAGGGATTTGGATGGTGTTAATGGAAAGTGTGCAGGAGGAAGAGGGAAAAAGAGGGATAGAGAAAATGAAATCGTCTTTCATCAGAGCAGAAAGACAAAGATTCATATCACAAGGATGCAAATAAAAGAGCATCCAACCAAAGGGTGCTTTACTTGCACACTGATTCATTTTATTACGTTTATTGTCTTCCACAAGGAATTGTGCTTGTTCTCTTTCACAGCCAAAAATGTTTTATGTTTAAAAAAAGAGGGACAATAAATGAATAAACCAGATTATCTATAAATAAAACTGAGATTGTTGGAACCTATATCAGGGCTACCCATTTCTGGTTTTATGGCAGAAGTGGGCCCTAGCAATGTCAGGGACCGTAAGACCGACACAGGTGCTTTCACTTGGATTTTCACAGAGTGACAGCTAACGTGATTAGCTTGCGAGGCTCGATAGAGGATCCTGCCTCCCAACAGATGGAGTTTGCACAAAGCAACCGGGACCGCTTAGACTTCCCACAGTAACAGAGTGCTGATGTACTCCTGGAGCTCTTAATATTTTCCACCCAACTGTGTTCAACAGGAGAAAGACAATATTAATTCTAGCTACTGGAACATGTAGATACACGTATTAAATAAAATATTATCCTCTATGTTTGAGGACACGCAGGGGAGAGAGCTTTTACATTGCTGCTAGCTATAGAAACTTGATTTCCGTTTGAGGCCCTGAAGTTGCAGCACCGATGTTTTACCTCCACATCAGAAAGCTGAGGCAGGTCAGCTTAAGGCGGCTTCGCTGGCAGCAAATTTCCCTCCTCCTGGGACAAGATGGGGTTTGTCCTGTAAATCGTTTCCCTTTGCATTTCCCATTCGTGATATTTGGAGCCCTAGAAAGACTGGTGATGCAGAATAACCCAGAAGGGACGCATAGCAGCCATAGGACAAAAGCGTTACCGATGAGGTCAGATGAGCTCTCGATTAGGCAGCAAATCACCGTCAGAGGCAGAGTCTAGGAGAGCAGACCCACATTCTCTTAGTGCAACCAACGTGCCTTATCTTAGGCACGTGCTCCACCCAGTCTATGAAAAAGCTCATCCAGTTTCGCCAAAACCGAGCGTGTTACCTTTTGCCTTCAGCCTTGCAGCTGCAGCTGTTACCAGAAAGTAGCTAAATTACAACTTACTCCCCGATAATATTAATACGAGAAATGCATTATTTTCACAGTGAGTGAAATTGCTGTGACATTGTATTTGTGTGAAAAAAAGAGAAGGAAAAAGGAAAAGGACACATCTAGTAACATACTGCTGGCTATGTGACTGTTTTAAAAAAGCAAATATAAGTTGATTTTGTATCATCTGAAAGAGGAGGAAGGAGGAACAGGTCTGATGACACAAATGAGATCTGTCATTAAATTGCAGCATTAAAATAATACTTCAAGATTTCTGTGTGCATGAAAAGAACTGAAAGGGCTATTTGTCTCTTCACGGCTGTGAATAACTCCTATTGACATTAATGTGATAGGTTTGATTTATGCTGAGCACAGCTCAAGGGATGAGGTTCGTTTACGCTGAGTAGAAGTGGTGAAGCTTATTGGAGGAATATGAATAATCTGAGAGATGCTTTTAAGTTTAGCAGAAACCTTCAACTCCTGTGTGCTGTTAGCAATGACGTGCTGTATTAGCTCCCCAAAGCCAAGTGAGGACTGCAGGCTTCTTAAAATAAGGGTGTTGTGGCTGCAGTTCTCCCACTGTGAGAGCACGTACGTACGCAAGTGTCAATGCAAGAGTACAGGGCTATGAGAACGTAGAAGGAAACAAGCCTTTACACAAGCCTTTATTCATCTCCTCTATTGCAGCTTTCTATTGTGTGCTGGCATATAACATGACTGCAAATGTTGCACAGTCCATGCTTGAAAAATACACCAAATAACATTTATAAAGTTGTCGGTACTGAGAAATGGAAAGGATTAGGGATAAACCTCAGGGCTGTTGGATGTGGATCTGCTCTACACGTGGATGATGTTGCAGATGTTGGTGCTATACCTGGCAAGAAGAGGAATGCAGCCTGGTACCCCAGTACCAAATAAAGGAAGGGATGAAGGCTCCCATTTTCAGTGAGAATTTTCTTTGAAGTTCCAGGAATGTTTTGATCCAAACCAAGCAGTGTTGGAGGAGGAGAGGGAAAAGTGGGCTGGAGGAGTTTTGCCAGCTCAGAGAAACAAGCAAAACTACTACAGCCTTGCAGGAAGTCTCTTGAGGCTCGATACGAAGTGATCATTTTCCTCTGTCTTTTCAGTTGTCACTAAAAAGCCAAACCCAACAAGCAGAAGCACCTTGTCAGTCACAACTTTAAAAACAGCTTGTTACAAACCAGCTATTTCTCGAAAAGCTGAGCGGCATAGGTCAGGTCCAGACACTGTCTGGGGCTTTTCATCATAGAATCATAGAACCATTAAGGTTGGAAA